>SJXQ01007637.1:41573-149539 GCA_006408695.1 Aepyceros melampus
GGGAAGATCCCCTGGAGAAGGAAATGGCAACCCACTCCAGTATTCTTGCTTGGAGAATCTCATGGACTGAGGAGCCTGGTGGGCTGCAGTCCATGGGGTCACAAAGAGTCGGACACGACTGAGTGACTTTACTTACTTACATATATATATATGTATATACACACACACACTCTTTTTCATATTCTTTTCCATTATTGTTTATCACAGGTTATTGAATATAGTCCCCTCTGCTATACAGGAGGATTTTGTTGCTCATCCAATCTATAAATAATAGTTTGCATCTGTTGTCCTGAAACTCCCAATCCAGCCTGTTCCCTTTATCCATGGGTCTGTTTCTGCTTCATTGATAAGTCTGTGTCATACTTTAGATGCCACATATAAGTGATATCATATGGTATTTGTCTTTCTCTTTCTGATTAACTTCACTTAGTATGATAATCTCTAGGTCCACCCATGTTACTGTAAATGGCATTATGTCATTTTTTTATGGATGAGCAGGATTCCATTGTATATATGTTTATTTGGACCCCAGAAGAACTGAATAATCATTCAGCAGTTTACACACCACAGTCATTATCCATTTAGTCTCTTTACTAAAGTATAATTGACATACAAAATACTGCTTATGTTTAAAGCATACAATTTTTATAAGTTTTATATATGTATATATAGACAGATGAGTATGTATATCACCACAATCAAGATAAACTAAACGTTTCCCATTCTCTTCTCCAACATGGGCACTGACCTGAACTTCTACGTATCTTTCCAATCTACCTCCACACATTAGATATATATTCTTAAAAATATTCTGTGTTGCTACTTCTGTGTGTGTGTGTGTGCTCTTACTTCACAAATACGGTTCTGTGCTATGGAATTCATTCTGCTTCTTACCTATTTTCTTCATCATTGGGCTTTGGTGACCCATCCTTATTACTCTATGCAAATCTCCTTTACTACCTCTCACTAGCCTAGTGGCCCTTCCTGTTTATGTTTATGCTTAATGAAGTCACTGCTTTATTAATAATCACTAGGTTACCTCCAAGTCCTTGCTAACACACACTCACACACACATGTTGGTGCACCGTGATGAACATCCTTAATGTGTATCATTAAGGATTATGCGATCTTCGCATTCAAGTTTCACTGGGCACATACTCAGGGCTGAGACTGCATCTTCTGCTTCTCTAGAACTGATTGCAGAGTGGTTCCACCAGTTCACACTCCACTAGCAGTGTACCTCAGCTGTTCTTGATAGTATCTAGCTTTCTGAGAAGTGACCTCACATTGATGCTTTAATTTGCATTTCTCTGATGGCTAGTGATGATGGGAATCTCTATAAACTTATTGGCCATTCAAAGGTTTCCCTTTCTATCGGTGAAATCCCCTCTTACCATGCACCAAATTCCAGTCAATAGCTAGGTCTATTTCTGGGTTCTCTATTCTGTTCCATTGATTAACTTGCCTTTTTTGCTTTCTAAAATCATGTCTTTGTGATATACCTTAATATCTAGTATGGCATCTTTTTATTTACTTTTCAAAATTAGCTGCTTGTGAATGCTTTATTCTTCTATACACAGCTGAAAACCAGTTTTTCGAAGTCCCTCAAATTGTAGGAGGGGTATTTTACTGAAATTACATTGGATCTATAATTTGTAAAAAAAAAAAAAGTGATATTTTAAAATATTAAACCATACCATATAATTGAAGTAACACACCATTTTTTTTTTTCAGGTCATTGTTTATGTTCATTCTTGGAATTTAATCTTTTTTAATAAAAAAGTCTTGTGCATTTTTGTTAGATTATTTCCTAGACAATTAAGAAATTAAATTTTTCCCTTCCCAATTCCTCTGTTACTCTTATTTTTACTTGACTAGACTGTTCTTCACCCCAATCTTTTAATTTCTTATTTTTAAAGGCTTCTCGGTCTCTCTCCTTTCCTGGCTTCAGCCCTCATTCCTCTGCCTCTTCAATTCTACTTCCTCATCCCATTCCACTGACCTGTAGCTACCTGGTCACCAGGTGTGACAATTTAGAAATTCTTTGTTCAGTGGGATTTAGAGGTGTTACCTAAAGCCAAGTTTGACATGTAGCCCAGGATGCCAATGAGGCTTATGTCTGAGGTAAACTGTAACTTGTCTGGGGGTAAAAACAGGATCTTTGACCTGCTTACCCAGCTCTAGGTCATGGAATTGACATGAAATTGGATTTGTTTCACAGTGAATCAGAAAAAAAAAAAATTGGCTCCTACAATGTAAAATTCAAATCATACTCGCCTAAATAATGAAGGCGTTTATGATCTCACACAACAGGAAATCTGGAGGTAGTGCCACGCTTGGTAGAGAAGTTCAATGAGGTCATGTTGGCCTTTCTTCAGGCCTTTCCTTCATGGTTGCAGGATAGTTGCCACGGTTCTAAACATAACAGCCTCACTTTACCACATCTAAGAAGTGACAGGTTAGGGGTACAAGAGGCTAAAGAGAGCTCTCTCCTTGTATTTTTTTTCTTCTTCCATTAAGGACAGAAATCTTCCCCAGAAGCCCCCTAGAGATATCTTTCTAGCTCATTAGCCAGAACACCATGGCAATCCATTGCTGGACATGGACAAATGGAATGAGATTGCCATGATTCATCTAGATCAATTCATGATTTAGTCTCCACATTGGGCATTACACCAACCAAACAAAATTAATGTTCTGAAGCAGAAAACACATGGGGAATGGCCCTTGGGTAGAAAACTAACAAAGGTTCATGGTGTGAATGGGAAAATATTTGAGGCAATATCATCCATGTTCTTAATCATAGGGACTTGAAGTTGGAGTTTCTCACTTATGGATTTAGCAATATTGATCAAGTACCTGTTACAGTGGGCACTGGAAATACCATGAGGAACAATTTAAGAAACTGTCCTGCTGTAATACTGTGTGGGAGGAAACATTAAATGAATGTTCCCATAAAAATATAAAGTTACCAATTTAGTGAAGTGTTATGAAGGACAGGCACAGGGAACTAGGGGAGTAGATAAGGAGAACACTTATACTGAAGCAGCAATAATTCTTTTACATCTCAGTGAGGAGACACGCAGGTGCTGGGAAGATTAGGGCCCAGCAGAAGCCCACCGTTGTCATGAAAGGAGAGGAGTCTTGAGGCAAGTAGCTGGGGCTCTATAATTCAGTGGTGGGCTCCAGCCTGTTAACAAGGGCATATTTCTGCTTACCAGTCCAGGGAGCAGACTTGTTTAGCTATCTCACAGCAGAGATCAAAGGGAACTAGAGGAAGCTGGATAGATTTAAGGACCTTTTCTCTCCTCTCTGCCACAAGGTCCCTGACCTACAGACCTCTCCTTGGGTATCCAGATACATCTTGGAGGAAAGAAGCAAAGGCCTACCATTTATTCCCAAAGAATTGAGATCTCTAAAGAAATATTCCAGGTATTAAGTCTGTATAAAATGAATGGATTGGGCAAATATTAAAGTTCTTTTCACACTTCTCAGCAGAAACTGTGAGGGAACCTAGAGCACATAACTAAAAATTAAACACATTTTTACTGCAACTGAGTTAGTGAGAGTATATTTGAATTCCTCAAAACAGCATTGTGAGGAAAGTACTATTATTGACTCCATTCTGTAGACAAGGAAATTGAGGCTTAAATAAGAGAAGTAACTTATCTAACCCTGGAGAAGGAAATGGCAACCCATTCCCGTATTCTTGCCTGGAGAATCCATGGACAAGGGAGCCTGGCAGGCTACAGTCCATGGGGTCACAAAGAGTCAGACACGACTGGGCAACTCTTACTCACTCACTCAACTTATCTAAGGACATGTAGTTAATAAGTGTCTGATCCTGAATTTGAACCCAGTGTGACTACAAAAACTTCATGCTTTTAAACACCTGCACCTCTATAAGGTGCTAAGGGCAAAAATAAGTACAGATAAACTGTCAAGATTATGTGGAGAAGGAAAAGATGACTTCTAGAAATGGAGGGCCCAAGAAAACTTATGGAAGACAAAGCGATTGATTCCACCTTATCATCACTGTTGTCCATCTTTCCCTTTTTAAAATCCACTGGTAGTGAGTTGTCAGTCCTTGTTGGCTAACTTCACATCTGAATCACGTGTGTGTTTCTGTCTGCTTTTCTTTGTGTGTTTCCATTCATGAGATCCTGTCTTTTGGTAGCCCCCAGTACATTTGAGTTGAGTGCATGACATTATATGTACTATACAGACTTCAGATGACCTCTTCTTTCGGAAAGGATTTACCATCCCCACATTGTCCAGATGGAATCGTAGCTGACCATGTTATTCCAATTAGTGATTTGCTGAGTCAAGTTTGAATTATAGCTCTGGTAAGTCTCAGTCTTCCACTGGTTTGCCTCTGACTTCTTGGACTTTCAACAAAAAGTCCATTGTATTCTGCAAGGCCCTACCCCCAGTGGGTACTAAACTCTAATTATAATCTTACAGGACTGCTGAAAAAGTTCAGCTTTTCAGGGGCAGGTTTTCCACTTGCATTTTAAAACCCCTGCTCTGAACAGCCAGCCCCAGCACTAGGCAAAAGTTCTCAGAGGGAAGTAGGCTGTATGCTTGAGGGCTTTCCAAGTATTTCACCAAAACCCTCCTGGTTTCCCTTGATCCTTTGCAGCCAGACTGTGCTGCGTCTGGGATTGCACTTGGGATTCTCAGTTCATTCAGTTGCTCAGTTGTGTCTGACTCTTTGCAACTCCATGGACTGTAGCACGCCAGACTCCCTGCCCATCACCAACTAAGAAGAGGTGGCAAGAATACACAGAAGAACTGTACAAAAAAGATCCTCACAATCCAGATAATAACAATGGTGTGATCACTCACCAAGACTCAGACATCCTGGAATGTGAAGTCAAGTGGGCCTTAGGAAGCATCACTATGAACAAAGCTGGGGGAGGTGATGGAATTCCAGTTGAGCTATTTCAAATCCTAAAAGATGATGCTGTGAAAGTGCTGCACTCAATATGCCAGCATGTTTGGAAAACTCAGCAGTGGCCACAGGACTGGAAAAGATCAGTTTTCATTCCAATCCCAAAGAACGCTCAAGTCAAGTCGAGTCAAGTGAAGTTGCTCAGTCATGTCCAACTCTTTGCGACCCCATGGACTAGTAGTCTACCAGGCTTCTCCCTCCATGGGATTCTCCAGGCAAGAGTACTGGAGTGGGTTGCCATTTCCTTCTCCAGGGGATCTTCCTGACCCAGGGATCGAACCCAGGTCTCCCACATTCCAGGCAGACACTTTAACCTCTGAGCCACCAGGGAAGCCCAAGAATGCTCAGACTACCACACAATTGCACTCATCTCACACACTAGAAAAGTAATGCTCAAAATTATCCAACAGGCTTCAACAGTACATGAAATATGAACTTCCTGTTGTTCAAGCTGGTTTTAGAAAAGGCAGAGGAACCAGAGATCAAATTGCCAACATCCACTGGATCATGGGAAAAGCAAGAGAGTTCTAGAAAAACATCTTTTTCTGCTTTATTGACTATGCCAAAGCCTTTGACTGTGTGGATCACAATAAACCGGAAAATTCTTCAAGAGATGGGAATACCTGACCACTTGACCTGCCTCCTGAGAAATCTGTATGCAGGTCAGGAAACAATAGTTAGAACTGGACATGGAACAACCGACTAGTTCCAAATAGGGAAAGGAGTACATCAAGGCTGTATATTGTCACCCTGCTTATTTAACTTCTATGCAGAGTACATCATGAGAAACGCTGGGCTGGAGGAAGTACAAGTGGAATCAAGACTGCTGGGAGAAATATTAATAACCTCAGATATGCAGACGACACCACCCTTATGACAGAAAGTGAAGAAGAACTAAAGAACCTCTTAATGAAAGTGAAAGAGGAGAGTGAAAAAGTTGGCTTAAAATTCAACATTCAGAAACCGAAGATCATGGCATCTGGTCTCATCATTTCATGGAAAATAGATGGGGAAATAATGGGAACAGTGCCAGATTTTATTTTGGGGGCTCCCAAATCACTGCAGATGGTGACTGCAGTCATGAAATTAAAAGCTTCCTCCTTGAAATAAAAGTTATGACGAACATAGCATATTAGAAAGCAGAGATATTACTTTGCCAACAAAGATCCGTCTAGTCAAAGTTATGGTTTTTCCAGTAGTCATGTATGGATGTGGGAGTTGGACTATAAAGAAAGCTGAGTGCCAAAGAATTGATGCTTTTGAACTGTGGTGTTGGAGAAGACTCTTGAGAGTCCCTTGTGCTGCAGGGAGATCCAACCAGTCCATCCTAAAGGAAATCTGTCTTGAATATTCATTGGAAGGACTGGTGTTGAAGCTGAAACTCCAGTACTTGGCCCATCTGATACAAAGAGCTGACTCATTTTAAAAGACCCTGGTACTGGAAAAGATTGAAGGTACTGGAAAAGAAAAGGATGAAATAGTTGGATGGCATCACTGACTCAAAGGACATTAGTTGGGGTTCTCAGCCTCCTGCAAAAGCCCTGAGCATAAAAATGTATGAAGAAGCAGCTCTTTCCTCTCATTTCCCCCTTTTCAGTGTCTGAGCTTTTCCAGTTTTCCTTACTTCAGTAGCTCTCTGCTTCCTTCAGAGAAATCATTTCTGTATTTCATTTATTTGCCTTTTCTAACTGTTCTATTGGGAGTACTGTTCTGCTGATGGCAATTCCATCCACCCAGGAGAGGAAGCAATTGAGATGGAAAGGGCGGATGGGTTTGAATATGGGAAGTAACCTGCTCCAAAGAGCAGCAATGAACTTCCTGTCACCAAATCCACGTTTTGTTTCTTTATCCTTAACCTCATTGATCTTTCTGTATTATCTGGCTCCTTCTCAGACACTCTGAACTCCTCATCTTTTATTTTTCCATTGCTGCCCAGGTGGCACCGGTGGTAAAGAACCTGCTGGGTTCGATCCCTGGTTCAAGAAGATCCCTTGGAGAAGGAAATGGCAACCCACTCCAGTAATCTTGCCTGGGGAATCCCATGGACAGAGGAGCCTAGCAGGCTACAGTCCACAGGGTTGCACAGAGTTGGACATGACTCAAGCAACTTAGCATGGCATGGCAGTCTCTCCTCTAGACCCTCGCTTCACTTTTCTTTGTGTAATACACGTTTCAGCAATCATCACTCTTTTTCATCTACATACTGTTTCCTGCAGATCAACATTCTCTGGGCTTCAGCAGCCACCTCTGTGTTGACAACTCCTGAGTGTACGCTAAGAGCCCTGCCTTGACTCTGAAACTCCAGTCTTACTGAAATAGCCACTTAGCTATAACCACCTGGATGAGAGGAAGGATTAATGATGAGGGCGGGGAGAAAGGGGAGCAATTTGCAATATCTCCTTAAAAGGGAAGAAGAGGCACAAAGGATCTGAAAAGCAGGGGCAATATCTGTCTGGGAAAGCAGAAACACTGATACGAAGAATGCGAGAGAGGTTTAGAAGAGAAATTGTATAAAGACAATTTTCTTTAGAGCAGTTTTAGATTCATAGCAAAATGGACAGGAAGGTACAGGGATTTCCCATGCATTTCCTGCCCTGGCATATGCATAGCTTCTTCCATTATCAACATGTCCCACCAGAGTGGTATGTTGTTATACCTGGTGAACCTACACTGACACATCATAATCACCTGAAGTTTACATTAGAATTCATTCTTGATGTACATTCTATGGGCTTGAACAAATGTGTAATAACATGTATCTGTTATTATAGTATCATACACTGCCCTGGAATTCCTCTGTGCTTCTATTTATTTCTCCCCTCCCATCCCTTCCCCAGACTCTTAGCAACCAGTGATTTTTTACTACCTCTGTAGTTTTGCTTTTCCAGAATGCCATACAACTAGAATCATACAACACGTAGCCTTTTCAAATTGGCTTCTTTTACTTAGTAATATGCATTTAAGATTCCTCCATGTCTTTTCACCGCTTGATAACTCATTTCTTCTCAGTGCTGAATAATATTCCATTGTCTGGATGTACCATTGTTTATTTACCTATTCACCTACGAAAGGACATCTTGGTGGCTTCCAGGTTTTGGCAGTCGTGGATAAAGCTGCTATAAACATCTGTGTGCAGTTTCTGTGTGGATAGAAGTTTTCAACTCCTTTGGGTAAATGCCAGAGTGAAAAATTGCTAGATCACATGATAAATTGTGTTTAGTTTTGTAAGACACCTACCAGATTGCCAAAGTAGCTGTACCATTTTGCATTCCCACTAGCAATGTGTAAGGGTGCTTGCTGCTCCAATCCTTGCCAGTATTTGGTATTGTCAGTGTTCTGAATTTTGGCCATTTGAATAGGTATGAAGGGGTATCTCAATTATTGCTTTAATTTGCATTTCCCTGATGATGAATGATGTGGGGTTCCTTTCCATATATTTATTTGCTATCTGTATATCTTTTTTGGTCAGGAATCTGTTAAGGTCTTTGGCCCATTTTAAAGACTTTTTTGTGTGAGCCATTTTTAAAGTCTTTGTTTATTACAATATTGCTTCTGTTGTTTATGTTCTGGATTTTGGCCACGAGGCACATGGGATCTTAGCTCCCTGACCAGGGATTGAATTCACCCCTCCTGCATTAGAAATCTAGGTCTTAACCACTGGACCACCAAGTAAGTCCCTTTGGCCCATTTTAAAAGTCAGACCATTTCTTCATTGTTTGTATACTTTGGACAACAGTCCTTTGTTAGGTATCTTTTGCAAATATTTCTCCTATTTGTGGCTTGCTTTTTCAAAGTCTTGACATTATCTTTTGCAGAGTTTTTAACTTTAGTGAAGTCTGGATTACCAATTATCTCTTTATGGCTTTGGTGTTATACCTAAAAGTTATTGTCAAGTCATGCTCAAGGATATCTAGGTTTTCCCCCTGTTATCTTCTAGCTATGAATTTTACATTTCAGTCTATGATACATTTTGAATTAATTTTTGTGAAGGGCATAAGACCTATGTTTACAATCATTTTTTTTGCTATGTGGGTGTCCAGTTGTTCGTTATGGAAAGGAACGTTTTTGCTGGATTGTATTGCCTTTGTCAAAGATCAATTGACTAGATTTATGTGGGTCTATTTTTAGGCTGTCTATTCTTTCCTCAGTACCACAGTGTTTTGACAACTATAGCTTTATAGTAAGCCCTGAAGTCAGGCAGTGCCAGTCCTCTAATTTGGTTCTTCTCCTCTAATATCATACTGACTATTTTGAGTAGTCAGTACGATATTAGAGGAGAGTCTTTTGCCTTTTCCAGTTTGTCAATATCTACAAAATAGCTTTCTGGGATTTTTATTGGGGTTGAGCCCAATCTATCTATCAAGTGAGGTCTTACATCTAGACAGTATTGAGTCTTCTTATTTGTGAACATGGAGTTTCCATGTTATTTAGCTCTTTGATTTCACTCATCAGAGTTTTGCAAATTTCCTCATAAAGATCATGCACATATTTTGTTAGAGTTATAGCTAAATATTTAACTTTGGGGGCTGTTAATGTATGTGGCATTGTGTTTTAAATTTCAAATTCCATTTGCTCATTGCTCGTATATATATAGGAAGGAAATTGACTTTTTTGTATGTTAACCTTAAATCCTGCAACATTGCTATCATCACTTACTAGCTCTAGGCTCTGGGAATTTGTTGTTGTTGTTACTGTTGATTCATATTTTCTGCATAGATGATCATGTCATCTGTGAATAAAGACAGTCGTATTTAATCTTTTCCAATCTGGATACCCTTTGTTCCCTTTCCTCATCTTACTGTATTAGTAAGGGCTTCCAGCATGGTGCTGAAAAGGAGTGGTGAGAGGGGGACATTCTTGCCTTTTTCCTGATCTTGGTTGGGAAGTTATTAGTTTTTTTTCTTAAGTATCATATGACATTAGTTGTTGGTTTTTTGTAGATATTCTTTATCAAGTTGAGGAAGCTTTCTATTCCTGGTTCACTGGGGACTTCTGTCATGACAAAGTATAATATTAAAGCAAAAAGAGGGAGAAAAGTAAAGGGAAGAAAATAATGAAAATGCAATTTTCCAGTGATTTTTAAGAGACTGATATGAAATCATTGGGGCTTCCCAGGTGGCACTAGTAGTAAAGAACCCACTTGCCAATACACAAGACATAAGAGAAGGGGGTTTGATCCTTGGGTTGGGAAGATCCCCTGGAGGAGGGCATAGCAACCCACTCCAGTATTCTTGCCTGGAGAATCCCATGGACAGAGGAGCCTGGCGGGCCACAGTCCACAGTGTCAGACACGACTGAAATGACTGAACATGCACACATGAAATTATAACATTTATAAAGATTTTGAGGACAGTTGTTACAAAGGAAAAGTTCATTTTAACTTATGTGAATACCTTGAAAGTATAGATATTAAGGTCAGTATTTCAAATTAGTAAAAAAAAATTATTTAATAAATAGTGTTGGAATAAAACTATTTAATAAAATATGTTGGAATAATTGGTTACATATCTGGGAAAAAATGTATTCACATCTATAATTTCAGACCAGGATAAATTTCAGAGAGATCAAATAAGTAAAAAATAAACCATCAGTTTACAAAAATAAGCCATAAGTTATTTTTTACAATTTTATTCTGGGAAAGCCTGACAGAAAATACAGAAGCTGTAAAATAAAGGATTTCTAAGTACCAATAGTTAAAAGACAAAGAACAAATTAGAAAAATAGGGGCAACCAAAATCACAAATAAATCACTAGCTGCTCTACTGTATAAAAAGCTCTTAAGAATCAATAAATATTAAAAAATCAAAAATAAGATCAATAGCATACTAGACACAAAACAGCTAAGAGTATAAAGGATTTATAGGACTGAAATATAAATTGTCCTTCAATATATAAAAAGATTCTCAATCTTATTCATAAGAGAATACAAATTAAAACTATACTGAGACACCAGTGTTCAGTTATCACAGTTAAAGTTGATAACACATTATACTGGCAAAGAAGTGAGACAGGCATTTTCAACATTACTGGGAGGGCTTTAAATTGGTACCATCTCTAAAAGGGGAAATTTAGCAATTAAAAAAAAATACAAATACTCATCTTCTTGTATCTCATATTTCCTCTTCTAGGATTTTATTCTTAATACAAATTTGCTGATGTATAAAATAATGTATTAACTTCAGCATTGTATGTGATGACAAAATCTGGACAAAAACTGGAAATAGAACTGCCATATGACCCAGCAATCCCACTGCTGGGCATACACACTGAGGAAACCAGAATTGAAAGAGACACCTGTACCTCAATGTTAATCGCAACACTGTTTACAATAGCCAGGACATGGAATCAACCAAAATGTCTATCTGCAAACAAATGGATAAGAACGTTGTGGTACATATACACAAGGGAATATTCAGTTCAGTTCAGTTGCTCAGTCATGTCCGACTCTTTAAGACCCCATGAATTGCAGCACGCCAGGCCTCCCTGTCCATCACCAACTCCCGGAGTCCACTCAAACCCATGTCCATCAAGTCAGTGATGCCATCCAACCATCTCATCCTCTGTCACCCCCTTTTCCTCCTGCCCTCAGTCTCTCCCAGCATCAGGGTCTTTTCAAATGAGTCGCTCTTTGCATCAGGTGGCCAAAGTATTGGAGTTTCAGCTTCAACATCAGTCCTCCCAATGAACACCCAGGACTGATCTCCTTTAGGATGGACTGGTTGGATCTCCTTGCAGTCGAAGGGACTCTCAAGAGTCTTCAACACCACAAGTCAAAAGCATCAATTCTTTGGCGCTCAGCTTTCTTTATAGTCCAACTCTCACATCCATACATGACTACTGGAAAAACCACAGCCTTGACTAGATGGACCTTTGTCGGCAAAGGAATGTCTCTGCTTTTGAATATGCTGTCTAGGTTGGTCATAACTTTCCTTCCAAGGAGTAAGGTCTTTTAATTTCATGGCTGCAGTCACCATCTGCAGTGATTTTGGAGCCCCCAAAAATAAAGTCAGCCACTGTTTCCACTGTTTCCCCCATCTATTTGCCATGAAGTGATGGGACCAGATGCCATGATCTTAGTTTTCTGAATGTTGAGCTTTAAGCCAACTTTTTCACTCTCCTCTTTCACTTTCATCAAGAGGCTCTTTAGTTCTTCTTCACTTTCTGCCATAAGGGTGGTGTCATCTGCTTATCTGAGGTTATTGATATTTCTCCTGGTAATCTTGATTCCAGCTTGTGCTTCCTTGAGCCCAGCGTTTCTCATGATGTACTCTGCATAGAAGTTAAATAAGCAGGGTGGCAATATCCAGCCTTGACGTACTCCTTTTCCTATTTGGAACCAGTCTGTTGGTCCATGTCCAGTTCTAACTGTTGCTGCCTGACCTTCATACAGGTTTCTCAAGAGGCAGGTCAGGTGGTCAGGTATTCCTATCTCTTTCAGAATTTTCCACAGTTTATTGTGATCCACACAGTCAAAGGCTTTGGTATAGTCAATAAAGCAGAAATAGATGTTTTTCTGGAACTCTCTTGCTTTTTCCATGATCCAGTGGATGTTGGCAATTTGATCTCTGGTTCCTCTGCCTTTTCTAAAACCAGCTTGAACATGTGGAAGTTTATGGTTCATGTATTGCTGAAGCCTGACTTTGAGAATTTTAAGCATTACTTTACTAGCGTGTGAGATGAGTGCAATTGTGCAGTAGTTTGAGCATTCTTTGGCATTGCCTTTCTTTGGGATTAGAATGAAAACTGACCTGTGGCCACTGCTGAGTTTTCCAAACATGCTGGCATATTGAGTGCAGCACTTTCACAGCATCATCTTTCAGGATTTGAAATAGCTCAACTGGAATTCCATCACCTCCACCAGCTTTGTTTGTAGTGATGCTTCCTAAGGCCCACTTGACTTCACATTCCAGGATGTCTGAGTCTTGGTGAGTGATCACACCATCGTGATTATCTGGTTCATGAAGATTTTTCTGTACAGTTCTTCTGTGTATTCTTGCCACCTCTTCTTAATATCTTCTACTTCTGTTAAGTCCCTACCATTTCTGTTTATTGAGCCCATCTTTGCATGAAATGTTCCCTTATACTAATGCATATTTATGGAATTTAGAAAGATGGTAATGATGACCCTATATGCGAGACAGCAAAAGAGAAACAAATGTATAGAATAGTCTTTTGGACTCTATGGGAGAAGGCGAGGGTGGGATGATTTGAAAGAATAGCATTGAAACATGTATACTATCATATGTGAAACAGATCACCATTCCAGGTTCAATGCATGAGACAGGGTGCTTAGGGCTCGTGCACTGGGATGACCCTGAAGGATGGGGTGGGGAGGGAGATGGGAGGGGGGTTCAGGATGGGATACACATGTACACCCATGGCTGATTCATGCCAATGTATGGCAAACCCCACTAATTGTAAAGTAATTAGCCTCCAGTTAAAATAAAAAATAAAAAAGCACTTCTATCTATGAGAGAACAGGTTTAAAAACTATGCTTTATTCATGCATTAGAGTGTAATAAAATGCAGCTATGACAAGGAATGAAGTAGCTTTTTACGTAGAGACATGGAGCACCCCCAGGATGTATCAAGTAAAAATGTCAAGGTGCAGAAAAGTGTGTGTAGCATGCTACTCTGTGTAAAACTTCTCACAGAATAATATATGTGTGTGCTTATGTATTTGGATATGTTGACAACAACTCTGGAAGGGTACGTAAGAAACTAGAGTTTAGTTTTTCCTAGACAAGGAACTGGGTAGCTGAAGACCATCGGTGGAAGCGAGATTTCTCACTATACTCCTTTGTGGCCCCTGAATTTTAAATCATATGTCTACATCCTCTAATAAAAAATCAAAGTACATAATGTCTTTAGGAAACTAAACTTTTTTTTTTTTAACTAAGCATATTTTTAAAACTTCAGTGATGTCAGATGGAAAGTGGTTTGCTAGAGAAGAGATTTCCACCAGGAGGAGGTGGCAGGGAAACTGGAGGCTTTTATAGAACACAGTTTAATAAACGAAGTGGTTACAGAGGGGAGAGTGGTGGGGGGAGGGTGGAAGGGGGCAGGGAATTAAGCTACTAAATATAAAATAAGTTACAAAGAGGTAATGTACAACACAGGGAATATAGCCAATAATTCATAACAACTTTATATGGACTATAATCTATAAAAATATCAAATCACTATGTTGTACACCTGAAACTAATATATCATAACTCAATTATACTCCAGTAATAAGAAAGAAGGAACAGTTTGAGAGTTTTCTTGACTAAGAAAAGAAAACACAATATACACAGGGCCCTCCTCACATTGTCAGTTTCCTCTCATACCTTGCCTACAAAAAGCTTTTCTCCTTTGCTGTGTTCCCAGAGCCCCATACATTTCCTGCCTTTCCGCTGCTGGCTCTTGCTGGCATCTGACCTCAGTGACCTTCACAGAGTCAACCAGGGTGAGAGTGGCACTCCTGGAAAATGCCTGGACCTTCACGACTCTGGATAAGCTGTTCCTACTGACTGCGCATGTGTACTTGTGTGCTCACTCTTTGGTGCATCCGTGATGTCCCTTTTTCTGCTGAATTTTCTAAGGACTCAGGTAACAGCAGGGGCTCCTGTACATTTAACTGCTTTCTCAAGCTGGTGCTCCAGAAACCTCCCATTTCCCTGCAAGTTCCTGGAGATGTAGAACAGAAAGGATCCTTTTATTAACTCTGCTTTTGCTGTCCTTGATAGACCCTCACTCTCACCATCTTCCTCCAGCATGGATTTAGGGGAATATGACTTGGTTTGAGTCTCAGCTCTGCACTGCTAGCTATGTTAACCATAAGCAAGTCAATTAATATTTGTAAAATTAGGGCTTTGGAAAAGACTGTCTTTATATCTTTCCATATCAAAACCCTATGACCCAGGGAGAAAACTCTCCCCTTTCCCACACCTCCTTAGGATGGAAATAGACCTTGTTCTTTCTATTAAAAGTAGCACTGATTATTCAACCATCTTGTGGAGTCTACAGAAAAGAATTTTTAATCTAGATAGTTAAAATGACAGCTAGTTCTAAAAGACTAACATACATGGATTTAGAGTTTCAGAAAACTACAAAAAAACAAGTAACAGAAGAACTGGGGTGTCTGTGAGAATTTAGTGTGGTAAACAAGTCATTTCAAATCAGTAGGAAGAATACAGATTATTTAGTCCATATGTTAATGAGACAACTCATTGGCAAGTCAGGAAAAAAGTTTAGATCCCTGCCTTATGCTACAAAGTAAATTCTATATGACTTGAAAATATAAATGTAAAAAAAAAGAAAAGAGGATAGAAAAAACAAAGGTAATCTTGGAATGAAGGATACTTTTCTACCTATGACTCAAAAGAAACAACAAGAAAATTGTAGGTATACTGATTCCTTAAAACAAAATAAAACATCTGTATGTCTACATATTCAGAGTTATGAAAAACTAAAAAAAGAATTCACAACATATATGGCAGCAAAGGGTTAATATCTTTACATTATGAAGAATTCTTAGAAATTAAGGGAAAGACGAAAAACACATGGAAAAATACAGTTGAAACATTGTCAGGCAGGTTACACAAAAAAGGTGAAATGCAAATAACCAAAAAATGTGAAAATTATTTTACCTCACTAGGAATATATGAAACGCCAATTAAAATAAAAAATGAAAATACCTTTTAGCCTATAAAACTAGAAAAGTTTGAAAAGAACGATAATAACTAGTGTTGATGAGGGCGTGAGATAATAGGTACTTTCATACACTTTAAAGAGAATGTAAATTGGTTCAGAGTTTCTGGAGGGCAATTGGCAAATTGATATAGCATTTTAAAATGTGCATATTGACACTTAAATGCTCACATCTAAGAGTTTATCCTAAGGAAATAAATGCACAAAAAATGCCTCCACAAGAATGTTCTTTACTGTGTAATTTAGAATAATCAAAAATTGGCAAACCTAAATATTTTCCATAGGGGATCAGAAAGCTGTGTAATAATATTTTTTAAAATGGACAGAGATGTCCTCAACAATTCAACAAAAGATTACGTAATGTAAGAGGCGACTTAGCAGCAGCAGCAATGTAATATATGTATATGTATATATAATATATACATCTATTTTTTGTATTGAAGCAAAATCTGGAATACAAAATGTCAATAATTATCACCTCTGGATGTTTTGACTAATATCTAATCTTTGTTTTCTTGTTTATACTTGTATCTTCTGATGATTCAAAAATAATAACCATTTAAAATGTTTTATCATTAAAAGAAACAATAAAACTCTATCCTTACTTCCAAAACTCATGTGCAATCCTTAGAGATGCAAAGAAAACCATTTAGATGAGTGACGCATATATTTCCGTGGCATGGCTTCTGTTACCATGGAAAAGTGCATGTCCAAGACTAAACAGCTGTGTGTCTGTCAAATGTCTCAGCAAGATTTGCTTCCTCTAGCAGATGGAAAGCTGAATTTTCCATGAACATCCCACAAAATTGCCTCTTTACCAGGTGGGTTCCAGCAATAATATTTTGAACAAGATCCATCACGGAAATGGTCTTTGAGTTCCATTCTCCATAGGGAAAGACGTCTAGGGCAAAAGCAATATACGGTTGCTCTATCTCACTCCCTCTATCCACTCCACTTGGATTATTCACTCCCCTTCTTCCTTTGTCTCTCTCCATCTTCTTTTTTTCTTTTCTTTCTTCTGCTGTTCCCCACTCCTCCTTTTCCTTTCCAGCCACTCTCTCACCAGACGTTTCCTGCAAGATTTCCAGATGCCAAGCACTGGGCAAGACACTGAAAGCAGCTTCAGAATCATCATGAGGGCATGAGAACCAGTACTTCTCCACCTCCCTGTGGGTGATGGCAGTTCTAAGGCAAAATGGTGATGTCAAGATTTCAAGACTTGACATTTACTTCGCTTCATAGTGAGATACTGGCCTTGATACTGTTACTAGAGTTTAAAATCTTCAGAATTCATAAAATTTAAAACATCAGTGAAATAATATGTGCAGTACTTTTCAAAAGCACGCATTTATAAGCCTCTTTAAAACATTAAGGAATTGTGTAAATTATTCAAGTTATAAACAATATGTAGTGTTAAGCTATTATAGACTAGAAGAAAAATTAACAAAACATGGAAAATGAGCACTCATAAAGTGAGAATTTAATTAAATTTGAAAAAAATGTACATAAAATACCATAGTATTAGTATTTATTTTTTGAAAGAGTGCAATTTTTAAAAATAAAGTGCTTCAGTGGTGTCATTGTTGAAGTGCCAATGTGTGTGTGGTCTGTGTGTACGTTATGTTGTGGGGTATGTATGTAGTATGAGTGTGTGTGTGTGTGTATACATGGCATGCATACATGTGTATAGCATGTAGGAGGTCTGTGTGCATGTGTGGTGAATAAGTGGACAACTATGAGGGCTGTATGTTCATGGGTGAGGTGTGTGGTGTGTGTATGTTGTGTGTGTGGTGTGTGGGCATCTGGGGTGGGAGCTGGCAGAGACTGGCCAAGTTCTCTAACTCTACAGTTTGAATGTATATCTTTCTCCACCAGATCTCAGCCATCTGATCAGAAGGCCATGTTCATGCTCTGTTTATCCACGTAGGGACAAAATGCCACAAGGCCAGCCAGTGCAGATTGCTGAGGCCAAAAATCTGATGGTGTCAACCTCCAAGTCATTTTGGAGCTGCCAGGTTCAGAGACAGTAGCCACTTGCCTTACTAGAAAGAAATCCCAAAGGATTCTGGGCAGCCCTGAGGAATGTTAGGGAACCAGACTAGGAGGCATCTCAGAGCCTGGGAATTTCAAATTCTAGTGGGTAGTAAAATCAGTTTAGCCAATTGCAAAGAGCTTTTTCTGGAAAAGTAAAATAGAAAAGTGAATGAACTCATTTATAAAACAGAAACAGACTCACAGAGAACAAACTTAGAGTTGCCAGTGGGAGGAGGGGATCGTTAGGGAGTTTGGGATGGTCGTGTACACACTGCTATATTTAAAATGGATGACCAACAAGGACCTACTGTGTAGCACAGGGAACTCTGCTCAATGATATGCGGCAGCCTAACAGGAGGGGAGTTTGGGGAAGAATGGGTACATATATATGTATTGCTGAATCCCTTTGCTGTCCATCTGAAACTACTACAACATGGCTAATTGGCAATACTCCAATATAAAACAAAAAAAATTTTTTAAAGAAAAGCATACATTGCTCTAGTAAGGATAAGTATATATTATTGGAACTTTTGTTTCAATCCTGTGTATGTATGTGCTGAATTATAATATAAGATTATTTGTTGTCATCAGTTGTAGTCACTTTACATTTTTATTTTATATTGAGAAAACAGGGGGTACCAAGGAAAGTGACGGGTCTCCTAAGGTCACTGCTACTAGTGATGGGAGGAGAGTTGTTCCGTTACACGGCATGTGCTAGGGAGCCAACAGTGAGTCAGTAGACAGAACTTGGTAATGACTTCCCTCTTCCTTTAGTGGAAAATACCACTTTTATAGTCTTTTTCTGAAATATTATGGCTTCTCAAATTTTTTCAAACTTCCTGAAATTTCCAAATGAGAGAATTCAACAAGTTGGTTGATTGTTAAGTTTCCCTACAACTTGGAAAATTCTAGAGTTCCATGACATTAAGGAGGTCAGAGAGAGTTTGTAGGTGACTCAGTAGTGGTCTGTGGGAAAAACCATTTTAATCTAGAAGCAGTTCATGCCAGTTCAAGTGTCCCCTTGGGGCAGATGGAATTTGAGTCAAGTCACTGGACATCTTCGTCACTGTTAAAATGCCCTACTTCACACTTATTTTGTTGTTGGTCGGTAGTTAAGTTGTGTCTGACTGCGACACCAGGCTCCTCTGTCCTTCACTGTCTCTCAAAGTTTGTTCAGATTGACTTCCCTGGTGGCTCAGATAGCAAAGAATCTACTTGCAATGCAGGAGACCCAAGTTGGGAAGATCCCCTGGAGAAGGGAATGGCTACCCACTCCAGTTTTCTTGCCTGGAGAAATACATGGACAGGGGAGCCTGGCGGGCTACAGTCATGGGTTTGCAAAGAAGGGACATGACTGAACAACTAACACTTTACTTTCATGCTGTCTGGGGGAAGTCAAATGTGACCATTGCGTTAGATGTTTGGGAAAGCACAAGAGACAGAAGTTATTAACAGTGAGTTTCAATAGTATTTGGTCTGGTTTTTGCATCCTGTCTTGGAGCCAGTTTGCAGGGCCAGGTAGGGACACCTAAGGCACTCTTCACTTCCACAGGTGACCTAAGGTGCTTCTCTTAATCTAGCAAGAATTATGTCCTGTGATTATTACATATTTAAAGAATTTTTCAGCTTATGGAAATGCAACAACAGGATACTCCTGGGAACATTAAAATCAAAACAAAACCTGGCACTGGGTAAAACACTATGTCCTGACTTTGTCAGTCACCCTGTCTGCCCACATAATGACCCCCGTGGCTGGAACTACCCTGCGTAGCTCTCCAGTCTATATCCCGACCACTGTACCCCTCATTCAAGGAGTCCAGCCACACGGGCTTTCTCTCAGGTCTTCAGACATCTCATGCTTCCTCTTTGCCTTGGTACATGTGGTTCCTTCAGCTTGGAAAACTCCTCCATCTATTTTCCTCTAAATACACTTGCTCAGCCTTCAGACCTCAGCTCAGTTGTTTCTTTCTGGAGGCCAAGTTAGGACCTCTGTGCTAAGTTTCCCCAGTGCCAGAGGCCTTGGACTTGCCTTGGGGGAGTTCAGATTGCCCTTTTACATTCTTTTGTGGAATTGTTTGATTAGCATTCATTTCCTCAACTTACAAGCTCCAGGAGGGTAGGGGGTTTTCTGTCTCTCCCTCCCACTTTGTCCCCAGCACCAAGGAGAGTGTTTAGCGCATAGTTCAGTGCTCAGAAATGATGTGCTGAATAAATATGTGTGAGTCTATAGCCCACAAGCAGGAAGCATGTTTCATGCCCATTTCTAACCAAGCCCTATGCTCATGGTTAGGTAACAGGTACTGAATGAGTAAGGCAGCTCTTGAGCAACTTATTTTAATGTTGTGACCAGAGGTGATTCTTCCAGAGAAAGCCCACCTCTATCAAAACCTCTTCTTGCAGGAAGCTTCTATATTCTCAGTGGGCACACTTTGCATTTTCCCAAATAGCCATTTTAAATGCTGTAGTTTCTTCCTGCTGCCTTTTGGTCCCTCACTAGCTGAAGGGAGAGGGAAGAGAGAGGCCCTTGTTTCTCCTCTTCATTTCTTATTCACTTCGTACAGTGGAGATTCAGACCTGTTGGCATTGGTCTGACAAGTACGTCCCTGTTGCCTGGATTCATCATGCATCAAGGAAGAAGTATTTGGGTGACTGCCTATGGAATATTTAACAGACAACATTTGTGTAGCATTTCAAAAAGCACTGCTGCCAATGTTAAACTCTACAATAATGTTAGTGAGAAGATGTGTGCATGCTCAGTGGTTCAGTCGTGTCTGATTCTGCGACTCTATGGACTGTAGCCCGCCAAGCTCCTCTGTCCATGTTATTTCACAGGCAAGAATACTGGAAGGAGCTGCCATTACCTCCTCCAGGGGATCTCCCCCACCAAGGGATCAAATCTGCATCTCTTGCGTCTCCTGCATTTACCATTAAGCCACCTGGGAAGCCCTAATGAGAAGATAGCATTTTTCAAATTTCACACACAGTGAAACCCCAATATGTTCAGTGACCTGTTCAAGGTAACAGCAAGTATTTTGGAAAGCGGACTCAAACCCAGCTCTTTCAATTCCAGTGTTTTATGTTAATATATAATACTGCTTTTCATGTACCACTAATATCCATGTTTCATAGGCTTGGTAATAGTTCATAATTATTATTTATATTTTATAGCATTTCTTATTTTTTCAAATATGCTACCTTAATTCTTGTGATATAACAACTTCTTGAGGTAGATAGGACAAGTATTCATCCCATTTTAATTTTATTTTAATATTTATTTATTTGGCTGCACCAAGTCTTCACTGCAGCATATGGGATCTAGTTCCCTGACCAGGGGTCAAACCTGGGATCCTGCACTGGGAGTGTGGAGTCTTAGCCACTGGACCAGCAGGAAGTCCCCATCCTGTTTTTATTGCAAAAAGCAGATCCATACTGGTTAAAAGACATCCTAGTAGAATGGCTTGGATCAGATTTCATTTTCTGCTCTCCAGATGACTGTCACAGAATGGATTCCAAAGATGTTCAAGTGCTAATTCTTCAAGCCTGCGACTCTATTACCTTACACAGCAAAATGTAATTTTTCAATTGTAGATGTGATTAATTGAAGAATCTTGAGATACAGAGATTATCCTGAATGATCTGGCTGAGCCAAATATAATCACAAGGGATCTTGTATGAGGAGGAGAGTCAGAATCAGAGAATGAGCCGTGACTCTGGAAGGAGAGGTCACAGAGAGATTTGAAGGTTGCTATGCTGTCAGCTTTGAAGATAGAGGGAGGGGCCACAAGTCAAGGAATGCAGGTGGCCTCTAAAAGAAACAGATCCATCCAGAAGAAACAGATTCTGGGATTTCCCTGGTGGTCCCGTGGTTAAGACTCTGAGCATCCAGTGCAGGGAATGCAGGTCTGGTCGGGGAGCTAAGATCCTGCATGCTGCACGCTATGGCCAACAGCAATGACAAAAGAAACAGATTCTACCTCTGTAAGGAACAGAGCCCTGCTCACACCTTGATTTTAGGATTTCTGACCTCCAGAACTGAAATAAAAAGGTGCTGTTTTAAGCTACTAAGTTAGAATAATTTGTTACAGCAGGAATAGGAAACTAACACACCCTTCTAAGCAATGATTGACTTCACCAGGCAAGGAAAAGACCAGGCTATTCCTGGTATATCCTAAACCCCAGGCCTGGAGGGAAAGGCTGTGGCTGGTAAGAGACAGGACTTGGGATGCAGAGAGAGGTCAAAAAGCTGCACATCTCTGCTATCTCAGAGGAGATGTGAGGTCCTTGGTTCTTCCTCTAAAGTCTTCTGATCATCTCTAGGACTTGGGGGTGGGGGAAAAACCAGACAAGGAGACCCAGCCTACTTCTCTGACCTCATCTTGGTCCATCTCACTCTCACTCATCACCTTGCAGAGACATGTATCTTCTTCCTGTTCTTAGAGCCTTGGCACTTCCTGTTTCCTCTGCTCAAAATACTCTCACTCCAGAATTTCACATGGCACCTTCTTATCACCACCTCAGAGAGGGTGTAACTGACCACCTCTCCAAAATGGTATCCCCCTAGTCACTCTCCTCTATCAACTACTTTTACTTGCAAGATAAAATCCATTACTACCCAAGACTATCTTCTTTATTGTCCACTCATACTATGTGTACACCTTACTAATGTGGACACTCCAGGACTCTCTGACTCACAGCTCTGTCCCAAGTGCCCAAGTATATTACCTGCTCAGTAAATGTTTGTTAACAGGATGAATGGACTAGGGGCAGCCTTACAGCATGAGCACCTGGCTTCCCAGGCATCTCTTCTAGCCTTCCAGGAAGAGCTTCCACTTAGACATGAGCATTGCAAGCCCTCAGACTCTTTTCTCTCCAGGGTTCCTGGCTGCCTTTAGACATGGTCCTTGGTTCTTATTGAGAAACAGAAAGCAATTCCAAAGAGCCAGGACCCAGCCTGGCACTCACAGTGGGGCCATGGTGTTCTCCTGTTAAACACAGCTCTTTCTATAGAACACCGTCTTCAGACAAGGCCACTCTGTGACCATGAGGGAGCAAAACAAAACAGGATCACTTCATAATCATGGCTCGACCCAGACAAAAAGAAGAACGTTGGCCAAATCATATAAATCACCAAAGCTACCCCCTTTCCTGGCTAATGTGAGTGGCTGCTGTTTCTTTACTATTTATAGCCTTAGATATCTCATTTCTCCTTGTCTTCTAGGTAAGAATGATTACTCTTGTTTCCTGATAACACCCAGTCCAGAGCAAGTTGCCCTTCACACATTCCCCCAAATCACCAAACCTGAGTCCAAATCCTTTTTATATCAATATATTTTTTAAAACTGAAATATAGTTGATTTACAATGTTGTGTTAATTTCCACCATACAGCAAAGTGATTTAGTTATATGTATATATATTTATATATATACACACACATATATACATTCTTTAAATATTCTTTTCATTATGATTTATCTCAGGATATTGAATATAGTTCCCTGTGCTATATAGCAAGACCTTACTGTTTGTCCATTCTGTATATAATAGCTTACATCTGCTAACCCTAACTTCCCACTCCATCCCTCCCCCAGCACCCTCCCCCGGCAGCTACCAGTCTGTTATGTCTGTGACTCAGTTTCTGTTTCATCAGTTCAGTTCAGTTGCTCAGTCGTGTCCGACTCTTTGCAGCCCCATGAATCGCAGCACGCCAGGCCTCCCTTTCCATCACCAACTCCCGGAGTTCACTCAGACTCACATCCATCGAGTCAGTGATGCCATCCAGCCATCTCATCCCCTGTCGTCCCCTCTCCTCCTGCCCCCAATCCCATTCTGTTTCATAGGTAGGTTCATTTGTGCCACATTTTAGATTCCACACATAAGTGATATCATATGGTGTTTGCCTTTCCCTTTCTGACTTGTCTCACTCAGTATGATAACCTCTAAGTCACTCCATGTTGCTTCTGTAAAGTCTTTGTTTTTTCCCCTTACTGAGATGCTCCATGGTTCCCCTGATGTGTGCCCTTTCTCACTGCACTTAGTCTGTGGACCCAGCATCGTTTGATTCCAGGGATCCCTGTGCTCTCCGCCTGGAGGTCACTGACACTGTGGATTGGAAGGCAGGCCCAGCTGTTTTGCCATCTTGGAGGGAGAAATACTAGTTGGATCAGCAGGACAACTAGAACATCTCGAACCACTCTGCCCATGAAGCAATCATGCTGGCTGCAGAGTGGGTGAATATCTCTCAGCTTGCAAAAGAGAGGTGCTGGCAAGTTCCTGGTGGAGCTGCTGCCTTCCAGACTCAGGGCATGAATGGGCTCAGCAGGTGCAGCTGTGGCCTGCCTGGCTCTCCTTGGGGGTGCCCCTGCCCAAGGCACAGCTCATCCTTGTTGCCCATCTATCCAAGTCAATCTCCTTAATGGAGGTTCAAAAGCCTCTCACACCTCCATTCTTTTCCCTGCCCATTTCCCATCTTAAGCTCTCCTTCTGCCTTCATCAATTTATTCATTGATTCCTTCTTGCCTGCATTAATTTCCTCACTGATTTCCTTTACCTTCCCACTGCTCCACCCCACCACCACAGCCTGCACATCAGCTGCAGATCTGTGCATCTGTGCTGCCAGGGGCCCTGACCTCTGCACTTCCTTCCCTCTTTTAAAGTTCTGCTTGGTGATTAACTTGCCTCTTCCCCAAAGTCTTCTTGGTTGTGCCCAGCTGGCTACCCAAGCTTACAGCAGCTGCTCTCAACATTTACCAAGCAAGCTCAGGTTACAGTAGCTGGGTAGGTTGATTGATGGATTTGGGGTAATCATGTGGACAGTGAGCATGTTTGATGTAGGTGGAGTGGTAGGAGTGAGATTCATAGCATTCATCTCATCTAGAGCTTAAACTCTACAAGGGCAGCGGTCACATCAGCAGACTTCTTTTTTGGATCATTTTCTCTCCAATCAGTTCAGTTTAATTCAGTCGCTCAGTCGTGTCCGACTCTTTGTGACCCCATGAATCGCAGCACACCAGGCCTCCCTGTCCATCACCAACTCCCGGAGTTCACTCAGACTCATGTCCATTGAATCAGTGATGCCATCCAGCCATCCCATCCTCTGTCGTCCTCTTTTCCTTCTGCCCCCAATCCCTCCCAGCATCAGAGTCTTTTTTGGATCATTTTCTCTCCAATACCTGAGTCCAAAATGGTAAGTGCCGAGCATCCCATAGGCTCTCAATGCTCCGGGAGAAGGCTGGTCAAGGAACAGACTCTCCATGGGGCTGCAGGCTGCTACCTGCTTCTCCCTCATCCCATCCCTAGGACCACAGATGCCAGGAAGGGGTCAGAGGAGGCTTTTATCAGGGATCCTAGAAGCTTATTGACCATCCTGACAGGACTAAGTTGTTTGCTTTTGACTCTGAGCTTCATGACTTGCTACCCACAAAACACTGATCCAGAATGTTTTGGAAATTTTTATTTCTAGAGCTGGTCATTTTTCAGCCTGACTACTCCAGAGCCCAGCTGAGTTGGCTGGGGGTAAGTTAATCTCTGATGCCCTTCTTATCAACCACCTCTTACAAACACCTGATGATACTTTAAGAGCAAAGTCAAAGATACATCCAAATACAATTTTTATAGAAGATCATAGGGATAATAGATACCCTTCTGCCTTAAATAAAACCAAGTTAATTTAAATGCAAGGCACTGGGAAATGTCCAAAATATGATGTTAATTGAAAAAAGTAAAGGTTGCAAAATAGTACATACACCATGAGCTCATTTACAAAATATTTAGTTTGTTTTGCTGTATAGAAGGAGTTACAAGAGGGCTTCACTTTTAAGTTTTTATAAAGTCATATTTGATATTTTTAAAATCAGTAAAAAGATAAATAAAAAAAATTTTTAATAAGTTTAAAAAAGGACTTGGGATAGAAACACTTGCTTTCATCATTTAATTACATTTTTAGTGTTGCCTCCAGAATTATGCAATTTTGCTTCCCCATTAAAAGAATTCTACTTAATTAAATGAGGTTTATATATATATATATATATCTTCAAGTTTTTATTATCTATCACTTCTATTATTTTTTCCCTTATTTTAGCATGTCAAAGCATTTCAGATTTCTCACAAACTGCATACTGACATTGGCCTGAGGATAACTGAGAAGCAGGGACCATCCTATAACCCCTCAGAAAAACATTTTCCTTGGGGAAATGGTTGAGGGGCAATTATTTAGTGTACTCATTCAACATACATTATTGAGTGCTGCTGAGTACTAGGCCATGCACTTGATGCCAGGGCTAAACAGTTGGCAGAAAAGGACTACAATTTCAAGGAAACATTCTAGGCCATTGGGTTGCCCTGGATGCAATGGCAGAATGTGGGTTGGAGAGTCAGGCTGCTTGAGTTTAGATTTCAGCACCACCTCCTAATAGCCTCAGAGCCACATGCCAGTTCGAGACTGGGTCAGATACTAGTAACAATTACCAAAAATAGCACAGGCCTAAATAAGATAAAAGTTTGTTTTGCCTTCTTTTAAACAAACAAGTTGGAAGGAGCCAGTCTGAGGCTGGGACAGTAAGTCATGGTCACCAGGGTTGCAAGCTCCTTCTGTCCTGCCATCTTTAGCTTGAGGCTTCCTTTCTCAAGGTCACAAGTTAGTGTTGGAGACTTAGCCATCAAATCTGTACTCTAGGAAAGAAGCAGGAAGCCAGGGGAAAGAGCAAGAAAAAGCCCATGTGACCAGCCTATACCTTTTTAAAGAACCTTTTTGGTGATCTAACCCAATGACCTCTGCTTCCATTTTATGGCCCAGAGCTGCCTGGAAAGGAATCCAGATGTAGATTTTGAACTGCCATATTGCCTCCCCAAGATAGTCAGGGCTGTCTTCATAAGTAAGAAGGGTGCTGCTGCTGCTAAGCCACTCAGTCGTGTCTGACTCTTTGTGACCCCATGGACTGTAGCCCGCCAGGCAGCTCTGTCCATGGGATTCTCCAGGCAAGAATGTTTGAGTGAGCTGCCATTTCTTTCCCTAGGGGGTTTCCTGACCCAGGAATCGAACCTGCCTCTCCTGCATTGGCAGGC
This sequence comes from Aepyceros melampus, assembly GCA_006408695.1. Lineage (NCBI taxonomy): Eukaryota > Metazoa > Chordata > Mammalia > Artiodactyla > Bovidae > Aepyceros > Aepyceros melampus. Next base: position 68,315 of record SJXQ01007637.1, read on the forward strand.
AGATTCTTTACCACTAGTGCCACGTGGAAAGGCCAAGAAGGGGCTTTAGATCCTGGTAACTAGTGGTCCCTGCCCCAGGGTAATAATATTGCCCACTTTCCCAAGTACAAGGGGAGTGAATAAAATAATAAGTATAAAGCCCTCAAAGGTCACCTCCCTTAGAAAACTTCCTCAGGTAAAGTTGGTCATTTTTAAGTCAGGGATTCAATGGCACATTCTTTTAAATTCTAACATTGGCTGATGTTTATCATAATTTTACTTTGACTGTGGCTCTCACCCCTGGGGATTAAGATCAGGGGTGAGGCCTTAGTCACTTCTGTACCTAGAGTGTCAGCACGCTGTGGAGTCTCATAAATTTTTGTGAAATAAAAGAATTTCCCTTCCTTATTTCCTTGATGTAACTTCCTGAATCAACTTTACTTCTAAGTCCAAACACCCTCCAGACTCTAAGCCATCATCTTTGAAAAGTCACTTTCAGGCTTTTGTCCCTCAGGCCTGAGACAGGGTAGATAGAGCCATAGCACTGGCCTCAGATGTATCTGCTGTGTGACATTAGGAAAACTGCTTAACCTTTCTGAATTTTAGTTTCTATTGAGAAGTAGGAATAATATTAGTGCCTTTGTGTGTGTATGTGACACAAGGATTAAATGAAAGCACGTACCTGGAATAGACCAGCACCCAGTAGACATAAGCATCCTTGGTTTTTTGATTTTTCTTTTCTCTCCTGTCTAGAGCTAAACCAGCAATTTTGAAATAGCCAATACTTTCTGAGCACTTTCTGTATTCCAGGTGCTACTTTGAAGTCAGTACTATGATACTCGCCCCATCCTACAGATGAGGATACTGAGCTTCAGGGAGTCACCCAGCTAGAGGCAGAGAAGTCTGGCTCCACACCTTATGCTTCTGTCCACCACACCATACTGCTGGTTCTTGTTGCATTTGGCAACGTTTAGCCTCAGTGTGTCCCCCATCGGCTCTTCCAACGTTGAGTCATTGATAATGTTTCTGGATACCCCAAAGCCCACATCAGTCTGGAGGTAGGCCAGGAGGGTTCTGGGTCCTGAGTTTACACACAGGACTGATTTTCTCAGCTAAAAGTTTCCACCAAACCCTGGAAGCTGCTCGTACTCCTCAGAGTGCATTAGGAAAGTAGTTTCAGAGAACAGCTATGACCTCAGACTAGTCATCATTATAAGTAACAGGCACCCCTACCTCCTGAAAACCCAGCCTGTGAAAAATGGCAAGCTTATAAAAATAAGATCAGTGTATTGCATGGGAGGGATGATGTGTATTCTATAAAGATCATTCACTTTATAAAGTATAGTCCTTCAGGCTTCCTTTCTTTAGCAATCTTTCCTATGTACTTACAATGATTTAATTTTTAAAAAATTCCATTTATGTGAAATTTTACAGGGACACAGCTATTAAGCCAAGTAAGAGACACCCACAGGATTCTGTGATCTTGGTATTATTTGGAAATTGCCATGAACTTTGCCTTATCTGACCCTTCCCTTGTGTTTTTCTCCTCTGAGGAGGTAGGTTTTGTATCCAATTATAAGAACATCCTTGAAAATCACTCAGTTATCACAATAAAAAGAAGTTAATTTTGACTATGCTGGGGAGCTCCCATCAACCAACACTAACTTTTCCCAGAACTGGAAAATTACAAAGTTTCTTTCCCTGGTGTTTGAAACCATGCAGAGTCTCTGGGAGCTGCAGTTAAGGATCTGGCTGCCAGCCAGTAACAGTGGAACAGGATAAAAGTACTCATGGAACTCAGAGACTGGTGAAGAAAAGAGAGGGTCCAGAGCTGGCCACTCAAAGCCAGGCTGGCCCCCGTTGCTCTCAGGCGAGCTGCCCTCGTGCAGCCTCCAGCGAGGATTACCCCGATGCTTCTTTCAGACCAGACTGTCTGTGATGGGGTGTGAAATCACTGACAAAAAAGCAGAAAGCAAGGAGGAGGAGGGACCATGAGTGGGGATGACCATTTATAAACCTTGGAGAGAAAAGTGAAGAGTATACTTTCATTACATTTTCAGAAGGTTAAAACCATTCCTAATAAACAGAAGCTATGGGTTGCCAGGGACTAGAGGATACTCAAACATCACCAGCCTGAACTGAAAAAGAGGAACCCCAGCATTTTGTAATTTCTAGAAGTGGCCTTCTAGAGAAAACTAGAGCTGGCTGCAAGTTCACATTTCAGAAAAACCTGGCCTGGTGAAGCCTCTCCTGATTCATGCTTATGGGCTAGAGCTCATATCTGTTGCTCATAAATGCTGACATTTCCTGGTAAAGTATCAAAATGTGGAAAGAAGACTCAGGGCAGCCCAGAAACCCCCTGCAGGCTCTTCTCCACAATCCTGCATTCTTTTTAATAGGATCTGACTAGGGTGAGGCTAGCAGGGACATGGTATTTAAGGAGGCCCTCACTCTTGGGCTTGTACAAGGACAAGGTCAGCTCTGAGAGGGAGAGCCTCCTTAAATCCTACTCCCCCCAAGCCTCACTTGCCTCACTCTCCTCCCAGTCCTGCTTTCAACCCCGACACTCACCAAACCCCCAATCAGTAACCCCCCAATTCTAAGTCACTTGGTTTGAGATGAAGTGGAGGTAGTTTTAAAAGCTCCTTAGGTGATTCTAATGTACAACCAGGATGGAGAACGAGAGAATAAGGGAACATGATGGGTGGCAAATTGAAAGACTCCAACTCAAAGACAAGAGTCGACCTTGACTTTATCCTTTCCTGGTACGCTAACTGGAGAAAAACTTACCAAATTCATTTTGGCTCAGTCTGTGCACTATATTAGAGAGTCAAAGAAGGTTCTGTATAGGATTGCCTGACAAAACCCAAGACAGTCAGTTGATCTGAATTTTAGAGAAATAAATAATTTTTTAGACTTATCTGAAATTCACAGTCAACTAAGTATCCTGAATTTTTGTTTGCTAAATCCAGTGGCCCTCATTCTGTATGACATGCTAAAGTATTGTTGTATAGAGCAGCGTGTCCTGGTTTGTATTATAGAACACAAGTTGCAGTAGATATAATGTGTATTATGTCAAGAAAAAATTTTCTAGTGAAATAAATATGGCAAACACTGGGTTAAACCAAGATAACCAGGCTTTCCGACTATAAAACTTCTCAGAGCCTTCAATATACAAACACACACTGTGACTCCTCCAGATGAAGACTTACAGAGTTCCCAAACTTTCACAGCCTGGGGGGACATCTTACAGAACTATTGTTCCAGCAAACAATGTGGAAAACACTGAGAGGTGAGGTGTGGCTGAAGGGTTTTAGCAGCTAAGTGACAGTCAGGCTAATGATTAAGATACTTTTAGAAGTATCAGTTTGAGAGGCAACCCAGATAGAAAGCTATATTGGTTTGCTAGGGTTTGCCATAAGGAACACCATAGACTTAGTGGCTTAAACACAGATTTTCTCACAGTTCTGGAGGCTAGAAGCTTGAGATCAAGGTGTCAGCAGGGTTGGTCTTCTGAAGCCTTTTTCTTTGGCTTGGAGACGGCCACCATCTCCCTCTCTCTTCATAGGGGGCTCCCTCTGGGCCTCTCTGTGTCCTCATCTCCTTTTCTTATGGGAACACCAGTCATACTGGATCACTAGGGGCCACTGGTATGACCTTACTTTACCTGATTACCTCTTTGAAGGCCCTATCTCCAAATCCAGTCACATTCTGCAGTATTGTATGTTAAGACTTCAGTGTATAAATTTGGGGGAGGGGACACAACTCAACCCATAAGAGAAGCTTTTACAATGACCTATTGGAAGATGATGAGGTTGCAAATTAAGGTAGTGGCAGTGTGGATCCAGAGAAGGGATTGGATCCTAGAAATATCATATAGTCAGAACTGAAAGGGTGGGGGAATTAAATAGATGTGGTGAAGGTGCAAAAATAAAGCCTGAGGTCAAGTCAGAGTAACCCTCAAATATATTTTTTTCCATCTCTTCACTGTTCCTGAATTTAAAATAGAATCTTTCATGTAACACAAATTCACATATATAATGCAGTGTTGGATTAAATTCATTTCAGGGACAGAAGCATGATGACACAGTTATTAAATATTTCCCATTTATTTCCAAAAACGTTCACTAGTGTTTGTATTAGGATGACTGACTAAGCTCTGTATCATCTCTCTCCACCCTTGCAAAGAACACTGAGCATTATGGGAATGTCTGACTTACCTGTACCAGATTCATTTTGCTCTAATGGGTGGAGTTCTGGTGGTTTCCAAGGAGAACAAAAATGTGATGAAGCGTAACTGCTTGGATAGACATGGCTCCCTTGGGGGCTGTGGTTCTTGGGCCCTTTAAGACACATTGAAGACCAGGCCATCTCTGGCCTTCAACCTGAGAGTTAGTCAGAAAAGTCAATAAGTTCTGGAAAGTCAAAAAGTCAAAAGTCATATTTTGATAGTCTGAAAAACTCATTGGGTGGTGTGGACGATGAAAAAGAGGCCAAAAGACATTTTCAAGGGTGGCCTTCAGTTCTTTAGCACAAGATAATTCCACACAAAAAAGGAACTCTTGCCATTCATGGAGGCAGGGATTAAGGACCCACAGTCAGCGCCCTCTGAGCACCAGCCATTGGGCTCACTTCCTGGGCTCATTTGGCCTGGGCAGGAGAACACAAAAAATTGGATGGCTTTGGTATGAAAGGGGTTTCTTGCTAACACCCTGAAAATCTGCCAGAGTCACCACAAGCTAGGACCCATCTTTGCTGAGGTGTACAGAATTCTTGTTGATACAAGTGTTCTTTACGTTAAAAGCAATAAGTGCTTTCTGGTTTAACTTTTAAAAGAATCAGCTGGGAGAACTAGGATTCTTTTTCTTTTTTTCCTTTGTTTCTTGAGGATGAATGCATTTCTTAACTTTTTGGCCTCTACCAGTTAAATAAGGGTGCCGGCCAAAATGCAAACATTTCCTATAATCTTTGTCTCTTTTGAGTCTTTAATCTTTTCATGGCTTCTTGTTCTCAGCCTACACTTGTAGTCTACCTCATTCTGAAGATTTCCCTTGTCCAGTCACCTCAAAGTATTATATTCTGCCTTGTTATAGAGCTGGAGACTTGCCCAGCACTCTTTATTAAAGTCATCACTACTTGAAAAGCAGACAGTCGTTCTTCTGTGACTCTCCCATGGCTCCCAGCTCATACCTTGATTATGGCAAATACTCATCTGGTTGTCCTGAATCTGATGCAGAGCCTCTGCCACTAACTCCTCTATACCCAACACTCAAAAATCACTCATATGCCCTACTGTTGATATATTTTCTCCTTATATCTAATTGAAATCAATCACACAACAATTTAATTTCGTACTCCATTGGTAGTATGTCTCTTGCAAAAATGGCCATCCTCTTCTTTGCATCCATGCTCCTTTGCAATGTGGCTTTCCATCTCTTCCTATCAAGGGATGGAACACTTTCCCACCCTTTGAATGTGGACTGACCATGTGACCAGCTCTGACAAATAAGTCACAGCAGAAGTGATGTTGTGCCCTTCCTAAGCCTAGCTCTTAAGAGGTTTTGTGAGTTTTTGTTCTCTGTCTTAGAACTCTGCTCAGCTACCAGTGAACAAGCTTGGAGAGCCTGCTAGGTAGTGAATGACCACATGGCCAAGTCAATCCTGTCACCCCTGTTAGCATTAACTGAAACCAGTTAATCTCCAGGTGCAAAGCTCCTTAGCTGACCTCTAGCTGACCATGGACGCATGAAAGAACTTAGCAAAGACCAGACGAATATACAGCTGATCCACCCTAAATTTCTGATATGCAGAATCATAACTTAAATAAATAGTTATGTTTTAATCCACTGAGATTTGAGATGGTTTGTCCCACAGAAATAGTTAACTAATACTCCCATCCACAACATTCAAATGTCTGAAGAGTGTAAGGAACTTCCAGTCAATCATATGGCTCCACAGACATGCTTTGATACAATTTTGGTGCTAAACTCATAGTAATAAGAGATAAAGCAGAAACCAAAAACTGTATAGCTGGCTCATGGATAAACATCTCCACAACCGTAAGTCTACAATGCCCCAGGAATAAAAGTAGGGTGAGGTCACTGCCTAGTGTCTGCAGAGTAAAGAGAATTAAAGAGTTCCACCTGAGGCAGGAAATAAAAGCCAGTTTAATGCTTGAAGCCAGGAGTTGGTGGGGATAAATAAAGCCTCACTTTTGCCCACTCATGAAAGGCCTAAACATAATTGCAAAGTATTACCATTCTTATCAGGCATTCTTCCCGTCCAACCCCACCTCCCTTATCAACTTTGCTAAAACCAATGTTCAGTTTTCAGTCCCCCAGATTAAAAAGAGAGAAGCATCTTCATACTTTAAGATGAATAGAGAAAATCCATGCCCACCAGACAGACTGAAGTAAAACAGCACAGCATTATCAGTAAAGAAATTTAGCTTAGAAATTTCCAGAGAGGAAACATCTGTTATCTTTTCTAGAAAGAGATGACAACTGCATTGACAGTAGATTTGTTATCAAAAGAACAGAGTTAAAAAAAAAAAAAAAACTCGTTTAAAAATATTAAAGAATGGTATGTGGCTCAGCTGGTAAAGAATCTGCCTGCACTGCCGGAGACCTGGGTTTGATCTTGGGTTGGGAAGATACCCTGAAGAAGGGAAAGGCTACCCATTCAAGTATTCTGGCCTGGAGAATTCCACGGACCATAGAGTCCGTGGGGTCCAAAGAGTTGGACGCAACTGAAGAAAGCCGAGCGCCAAAGAATTGATGTGAACTGTGGTGTTGGAGAAGACTCTTGAGAGTCCCTTGGACTGCAAGGAGGTCCAACCAGTCCATCCTGAAGGAGATCAGACCTGGGTGTTCCTTGGAGGGAATGATGCTAAAGCTGAAGCTCCAGTACTTTGGCCACCTCATGTGAAGAGTTGACTCATTGGAAAAGACTCTGATGGACAGGGAGGCCTGGCGTGCTGCGATTCATGGGGTCGCAAAGAGTCGGACACGACTGAGCGACTAAACTGAACTGAACTGATGGTGGGAGGGATTGGGGGAGCAGGAGGAAAAGGGGATGACAGAGGATGAGATGGCTGGATGGCATCACCAACTCGATGGATGTGAGTTTGAGTGAACTCCGGGAGATGGTGATGGACAGGGAGGCCTGGCGTGCTGTGATTCATGGGGTTACAAAGAGTTGGACACAATTGAGCGACTGAACTGAACTGAGCAACTTTCACTTTCAGTCACAAAGAAAAGTGAGCCCAAATCATAAAACATAAGAAATAATGATGAAATAGAAATTGATTACACTTATCAATAAGTTTAATTTAACCTTTTTTTTTTACATATTTAAAAGGGGAAAATTCAAGCTCCACACAACAATACTAAAATGGAAAGAAATGTCATGTTTAATCTATGAGGCCTGTGCAATAGTGAAGAGGATGCTTAACTTTAGCCTTTGTTTCAAAAAAGTTCAGCATTAAATAGGTATGTTTTAAAAATTAAAGGGAACCACTGAAATCAGCAAGTAAATTTGTATTTATTAAAATATTATAAATAATGGAAACCTTGTTAGTACAGTAGAAGATAGAAAAGGAGAAATTTCCAAAATTAAAAAAAATTATGGTAAGGAGAAAACCTAAAAAAGGAAGCAGAAATAATCACTGGGCTTCTCTTGTGGTTCAGACGGTAAAGAATCCATCTGCAATGTGGGAGACCTAGGTTCAATCCCTGGGTTGGGAAGATCTCCTGGAGAAGAGCATGGCAACCCACTCCAGTATTCTTGCCTGGAGAATCTCCATGGACAGAGGAGCCTGGTAGGCTACAGTCCATGGGGTTGCCAAGAGCCAGACACGACTGAACAACTAAATACAGTACAGTAAAGGTTATCACAGAACAACAGACTGGTTCCAAATAGGAAAAGGAGTACTTCAAGGCTGTATACTGTCACCCTGCTTATTTAACTTCTATGCAGAGTACATAATGAGAAATGCTGGACTGGAAAAAACACAAGCTGGATCAAGATTGCTGGGAGAAATATCAATAACCTCAGATATGCAGATGACACCACCCTTATGGCAGAAAGTGAAGAGGAACTAAAGAGCCTCTTGAAAGAGGAGAGTGAAAAAGTTGGCTTAAAGCTCAACATTCAGAAAACGAAGATCATGGCATCCGGTCCCATCACTCCATGGGAAATAGATGGAGAAACAGTGGAAACAGTGCCAGACTTTATTTTGGGGGGCTCCAAAATCACTGCAGATGGTGACTGCAGCCATGAAATTAAAAGACACTCCTTGGAAGAAAAGTTATGACCAACCTAGACAGCATATTCAAAAGCAGAGACATTACTTTGCCAACTAAGGTCCATCTAGTCAAGGCTATGGTGTTTCCAGTAGTCATGTATGGATGTGAGAGTTGGACTGTGAAGAAGGCTGAGCGCCAAAGAATTGATGCTTTTGAACTGTGGTGCTGGAGAAGACTCTTGAGAGTCCCTTGGACTGCAAGGAGATCCAACCAGTCCATTCTGAAGGAGATCGGCCCTGGGATTTCTTTGGAAGGAATGATGCTAAAGCTGAAACTTCAGTACTTTGGCCACCTCATGTGAAGAGTTGACTCACTGGAAAAGACTCTGATGCTGGGAGGGATTGGGGCAGGAGAAGAAGGGGACGACCGAGGATGAGAGGCTGGATGGCATCACCGACTTCGATGGACGCGAGTCTGAGTGAACTCCGGGAGTTGGTGATGGACAGGGAGGCCTGGCGTGCTGCGATTCATGGGGTCGCAAAGAGTCAGACAAGTCTGAGTGACTGAACTGAACTCTATGCTACATATGGTAACTATATTTTACATATGGTAATGTAACTCCCCACGCTACTCTCTCCATTTGTTGCACCCTCTCCCTCCTCCCCGCCACCGCCTGTATTCAAAAGCCAGTTCTCTTTGTGTCTCCATTGCTGCCCTGCAAATAGGTTCATCAGTACCATCTTTCTAGATTCCATATATATGCGCTAATATCCAGTATTTGTTTTTCTCTTTCTGACTCACTTCACTCTGTATAATAGGCTCTAGGTTCATCTGCCTCATTAGAACTGACTCAAAGGCTCCTCCTTTAGGAGGTTTTATTTTAAAATTGAAATAGTGTCTTTTAAGGAGGATAGTGATTTGCCAGACACCATTTCCTTCTAAAGGTTTTCTGTTTCACTGATTGGATAAAACAAAAACCTGTTGTGTAGGAAACTGCACGTTATGCAAAGGAACACAGTAAACCACGATGCCTGTTGTGTATGAAACAGCATCTCACGGTTGCCGGCATCCTTCGTTAGGAATTGCCTTGGGGATAAACACAGACAAGTGACTAAACAGTGATGTCACACAATTATTTTAAATAAATGAACCAAAAAGGCAACTTGTGCCACATTCCAACTAGGTCATAACATTTATTTAAGAAGCTTTGACCCTCGGATTTCTCTAACCCTTTTAAAATACTTTGTTTGGTCTCCTTTCTCCATGTGCCGTAATTCAAAACAGTGGAACCCAAGCTCCTTTTAAATGTTTCCTGAGAAATCTATCTGCCTCTTAACTTCAGAAGGGCACTGAAGTGTCAACACATGGCTGAGAGATTGTTTCCAGACGCTTGGCATCATGTGGAGGAGAAGAGCAGGAATATGTGATACTGTGGGGTTGCTGAGGAGTAAGAGTGAGGGGGAGGGAAGCGTAGAGAGAAGAGGGAGGAGACGGTCAGTGTGCCATTTTGAGAGGAGCTTTACAGATGATTTGGGAAAGTCTACCAGCCCTACCAGGTGGCACTAGTGATAAAGAACTCGCCTACCAAGGCTGGAGACATAAGAAACTTGAGTTTGATTCCTGGGTTGGAAAGATTGCCCTGGGGAAGGGCATGGCAGCCCACTGCAGTATTCTTGCCTTGAAAATCCCATGGACAGAGAAGCCTGGTCGCAAAGAGTCAGATAGGACTGAAGCAACTTAGCAAGCATGCATACAGCCCTACAAGGTCACAAGGTCTCTCTCACCAGACAAAACTTTTTGGTGAATAAGGAGAAAGTTCTAGACTGAGAGCCTTGGAAAGGTTGTGTGGTGGAGAGTAATTGCCAGAGATGAAAGAGGAGGATGCAAGTTTGAGATATGTGTTGTCATTGCTTACATGGTAGATTATGGTGGGTCTGGTGAGGTTGACCATCAGAATGGTTTGGGGACCTTACTCATTTTCCAGCAGGTTCACTTTGGGGGCATTGTTTGGGACACCACTCTCTCTGGCCCACCATCAGACTCGTGGTCTTGGTCCTGCTTTATCCGATAAAGTCATAGCAACCTTTGGATTGATGGCACTCACAGCATCTTGATAGCTGGAAAGAGACTAGCAAATGCTGCCACCTCTAACAGCACAGTTTAGGTTTTCAGCAAATTCCCTACCTCTTCTTTTATGCCAGAGTCTGTCTGTTTTAATTAAAATTACTTCAGAAGACAGAACACGGGACCAATCCTGCAAGTTCATGTTTCATTACTGGTAAGCGTCAAGAGTTAGGAACAACTCGAAGATTTCTAAGCTGTGCCTGAGTATCATCATGTCTTGGGAGATGACCATGCTATGGGAGTTCAGCCCTGATCCTATTTCACCTGACCACACCCCCATCACAGCTGTTCACTACAGAAAGACTTTCCAGACTGGCTGGGCTAAGCTGAGAATTCCTAATCTACCAGACATAAGTGTAGGCCCTCTCCTAACCTCTGCTCTCCGACAGTTACTAGCTTTGAAGAAAAAAAGAAGAAAAATAGGATTAAATGAAAATAAACATTTCATAGGAGCATCAGTGAGGGTTCTGGTGGAATTTTCAGGCCATAAACAGTGCTAGAAGATAGCACAGTTCAACTTTTTTCTATTAGCATCAATTTTATAAAGTTGCTCCAAATGCTAAATAATAATTATAATAGAGCCTGTCTCTACTCCTCCCTCCACCAAAGGGTTTCACTGAACACCAGTTGAAACCTCCAACTAAAAATGAGACTCAGAGAAACAGAGAGCCATAGCCCAGGCACGCCAGATAGCTGGTGACAGCACTGGGACCAGAGCCCTTTCACCCACAGAAGCATTTACTCATTGCCTAGAACTCACTGCATCATGAAAAATGGATGGCAGAGACTTGTCTCTGCCCCCAGTAATTTTCAGTGTGAGAAAGACACTGTCAGAGTCAGCACACAAACACACACACACACACAAAATGTTTTCTTTAGCCCTCCAAATATGGGCAGCCAGGCTGAAACTCTTTAAGGCATTTATATTAATATGCAACAGATTATGCCTCCAGGAATTGTATGACTTCTCCTCCACCCCAACATGAGGCCCAGGCCATAGAGACAGTAAAGCAAGAAAGCAAAAAAGCAGGGATGCAGGTTTGTGTATTCCTGGGAACCCAGGGATGAAAGCCACAATTGTGTCAGCCTTCTCCACTCTGGCCAGGACTTAAATTAGGCGTGCCATCACATAGTTTGGCAAGGATTTTGTTTCTCGGTTTTTTTTTTCCCCCAGGGGGGATAGAGAGAAAGAATAAGAAAACCCTACTTCACATAACAGCATGGTTATATTAATAAACTATTTTAAAACTTGTCACTGTTCACCCACATACTGCAAATTAAATAAGTTTCACAATAGCTCTATTAGAGCATAAGACAGCATTCTCCTTATTTTACAAAGAAAGGAAGAGGAGAAGGAGGTCATGTGGTTTCCCCAAGGCTTTCCATCAGTTGGTGACAGATGGGATGATCAGTGACTGAGGGAAAAACACTTTTTTTTTTTTCATCAGACTCTAGACTGAGTTCAGACTCTGCCCGTTAGTAAACATGTCACAGACCCAAACAGAGGAACAGTTCTAATTTGAAGAACAGAACAAGGAAGACATTCCAATGGTACATGAGTCAGAAAAGCACACACACACACAAAATTAGAAGATAACAGACATCATAGGATTCCCTCTGGCCTCTGTGTTCTTCAGAATTGTTTGTAGATGATTTATGTCCAAATGTAACTTTGCATTTGGTGAATGAGTTCTGGCACCATAGATGGATGTATCCTCTAGAACCTCTATTAGCTAACTGAAACTATACTTTTCTATGAAGAGCTTTATATCCATGTAATTCACCCCCAAAGTAAGGCTGAAGAAACACCGAAGAGATGAAGAGTGGACTCTAAAAGGAGAGAACTGTGGCAGTGCCAAAGCCAGCTCCAGGAATGAGAGGACTAATTTGGCAGCTGTCAGGATAGATCAGCTCATGGAGTGAGAAATGGGGTGATGGGAGGGCACTCTGTCTGCAAGGACAAAGCTGGACATGTAGGTCCAATTTTTTAAGCTGCTTCTCTTCTGGGGAAAACCACCCATAAAACCCCACATGCCTTGAAACCTTTTCTGATGGAAGTAGAATGCACAAGAGTCATCTCTAATTTCAATGGCATTACTGGGGCCTGAAATATCCACACTCACAAGTTCTGAAATAAAACAGGTTTTTCAGTGGCTTGTTTGAGCTCTCCCATAATTCCTTTAAAATGCAGAAGATGAGTAACCCTGGGTTCATTCCTGTACAGAGAGCTGGGGAAAGGCCCAGACACCAGCTGCCAACAGTGTAAAATCTGTCAAGTAAATCTAGTGAATAAGTGATTACTTTTCAGGTCAAAACCTGCAGAAGATTAAGATGTCTTTCCAGCAACCGAAGGGTTGTTCCCAGGCCTGTTTCAACTGTACCAGGAGCTTCAGGAGCTGGCATGTGGGACGATCAGCGAGAAAGCTACCGTCATCCGCAAAGGATGGGCGTGGTTTTCAAATAAAGAATCACTTTCCAGTCGAAGAGAGCTTCTTACCACTCTAGAAGGTGATCCTGGGAACTGATTCTTCGAATAAACATGAGCATCAAGAAAAAGTGTCTGAGGAACACACATTCTTTCTTTCTCCTTCTAAATGAACCATATCCCAAGGCCCCTGCAACACTCCTGAGGGGCACATCTGCCTGGGGTACAGGGACCTAGAAAGCTGGCCTTGGTGTGGTAGCTGACTAGTCCACTGACCTTGGGGTAATCATTTAATTTGAGATTGGTAATTCACAGCTGAAGCCATGATTACTGTGATCCAACAAAAGCGAGCCTGCCTGGGCATGGGAAGCCAAGGGTTATAATTTTAAGGATTTATTCCTTGGGAGTGGAGGCAACACATGAGGTAAAGCAGCACAGATTTGAATGCCTTCACAGTGAGTTTTAGCAGGACTCCCACACCTTTCAACAAGCCCTCTGGGGTTTTCAGTGGGTCTGGGGAGGTATCACTCACTCGGGCTCTAAGGTTCAGAAGCAGAACTTGGGCAGTTCATTAGACTCTTCATGGGAGACTTGGAAAAGAAGTAAGTGATGATGTTTTTGTTCACGACTGTCTCACCAGAGCAAACTTCTGGAAACAAATTTAATGTTCTCATCACCTGCTTATAATGACTTTCTATTGTTCTAAAATAAAAGCCAGGAACCTCAGTACTGTTTACACCTACACCCGTCCCAGCCCCTGTCTCTCTCTCCTGATCCCTTCTCTCTTCATTCCCTTTAATCCAAGGACTTTATTTCACTTCCTCCAATGCTCGAGCTGTTTCTCAAACCCTCCCTTACTCCTCTTTACTTTTTAAATTCTATTTCTCTTTCAGTGTTTCCGCTCAAATATCACTTTCTCTTTCAGTGTTTCACTCAAATATCACTTTCTCTGAGAAGCCCTTCCTGAATCTTCCCCTCCCCACCCCTATTAGATCAGATGAAGTGCTTGTAATGTTCTTGTGGAGCATCCTATTCTTTTTCCTTTAGGGCCTTTATCACAGTTGATAATTATACCCTTGCTTGTTTACTTATTGGATCAATTCCAGGCTCTCCCACCACTTTACAAGCCGTGTCTATTCACCACTCTATCTCTAATGCCTACACAATGCCTTGCACTTAGCAGACACACAATACAGCGATCTTGTTAGGATGAAGGTGACATTAAGCGGAAGACTGCCACATTCCATAGAAATCCAGAGCTCTGCTCTGATCCACACCTGCAGACTGTTTTGGTCAATGGCCTTCAACATCTCAGCTAGCCAAACAACTACTTTTGGAGGAGCATTAACACCTGTGAATAAAACAAATCCATTCTTTTCATTAGTTTTGGCTGTTCAGAACACTGGTGAAATTTGAGGAGAGAGGAAATCTCAGAATGCCCCGTTCACTTTCCTAGATTGTAGACTTGGCTTGAACACATTCCACCAGCTGCCCCATCTCTGGTGGGTGCACAGGGCAGAGTGAGGGAATCTGTGTATGGGGACTCTGGCCTGACAGCAGGATCCAACACAAGCAGATACTTAAAAATATGCTGACAGTGCGGGTTATGTCTCTTCAATACATTGGAGGCAAAAACCCTTGTTTTAAAAACAAAGCATTCACACAGAGCCAAGAATGTCCCTGAGTCAATAGTCCTAACCCTTTTTCTGTCTGTTGAAGAGGCCCTGGGTCTCAGATGGATAAACCATGGACCTGCCACTTAGAGGTTATGGTCTCAGTAAACCCAACTGTTATTGGTCAAGCACAGACTGGGTATAGTAGGAGCTTGGGAGACAATAGGAGACACAGAACATGGAAAACTACTACTGATGGATCCGGTAGGCAGACAAGAACAAACAATGAGAGCATGATTTCAAGATTATACAAAAACAAGGGGGGAGATTTTGCTCCTGGGCAGTAAATTTCCTTTACATTAGGATAAGCTGAGATCATTCAGGAAGTCTTCCTGGAGAAGGCAAGTTAAGCTTTAAAGAAAAAAACTAATTGGATTGGCAAGGAGAATTGAGCTGTAAAAAGCTGGGTCCACAGTTATGTGGCTGCCTGGAGCTGAGAGTCTGTTCGAGTTGTGATTCAAGATGCCTCTAATCAACCATTTTGGGATAAAGAAATCCCCTTGCAGTAGCTATAATAAACCACCCAACATGTACTTGATGGGGGTGAAGTTTTGTTGTTCTTTTCAATTGGATGCTGGGATGTAATTCAGTCCCAGTGGCTCTCTGATCCTCTCACTAACCCAGGATCCTGAGTAACAATCACTTTGTTCCACCAGCTGAATGAACCCACCCCACAAATTTGTAACTGGGACTGTGCACTTTTGCTTACTCTTGGTTCTCTCTCCTGTTGTCTGAATCGTTCTCTGTGGAGATATTTATGTCCTGAATTTTAAGCAGCTGTGTCCACTTAGCTACTGTTCACCTAAGCACAGACGGAAGAATAAAAGGCACAGGGCTAAACCACAGCAGCAATTACTTTCCACAAGGAGTCAGAGATTGGAAGTGAAGCTAAAACATCTTCAGCCACAACAGCATCTCTTTTTAAGATAAGCCATTTCCCCAGGGAGAGTTTGCTGCTTTGAGCAAAGGCAGGACATTAAAAGATCAAGGATGTCTTTCTAAGGCTGAAAACAAAGCAGCTGACACCTTGAAGCTCATCTGTTTTTGACCCCTTTAAAAGCCAGGATGGCAGTAAAGTGCCCACATTACATTTTCCATAAGCTGACCAAACATTTTTTTTTTTAAAGGCATAGAACCCCAGTGCTTGCAGAGAACAGGCAGGGAGGGACATCCTGGGAAATCAGGTCTCTGTCTCAGTAGGGTGTCACTGAAGCCTGTCTTCCCTGAGCAGTCTTCTGCACTTCTCTTGAACTTGCTGTCAGGCCCACTCTGGAAGTCAGCTGTCTGTGCCCTCCTTGACGCCCACAGTTTCTGCACCTTCATTTCCAAAGGCAAGTGAAAAGAGCACTAGACAGTACAAATGGGCAACTCAGAGAGTGACCCTCCTCTCATTTCCCCTAAAGTATTCAGTAGTTAGACCCTGGAGCTGATTCCAGCAGCAATGGGGTTAGAGAGAACACCGAAGCTAAAGCCAAACTGGGTTTTATTTAGGAGGTGTTCCTTGTCACTTTCATCTCCAGATAGAAGACTTCTCTGTTTTCTCCCCAAACTAAAATAATAGAATGGCAACAACAAGGTAAGTGACTCTGCAAACAGGTAGATTAGGTCTTTGGTTGAGGGAGCAGGGTATAGGTAGTACTGGGTCTCCTACAGGCAGAGCTCGGAGGAATTTCATTCACCTGTTGTGTTTTTCCCAGGTGGGAGTAAGGGATGACTGAGACTCTACTTAAGACCTGACTTTGGGTGGGTGGGGTCCTCTCACATTTTAACCCATATGCAGATCTTCTGAAAATCTCTTTACAGCACAGATCTCCCAGGTGGCCTGGGGCAGAGCCTGCCTCTCTACCAAGCACCTGGTGATGCCACGAGCGCCATGCGCACTGGGCCTAGGGAGAGGTTAGGTTTTTATTTACTGCCTTCCTACCCACTGCTGGGCTCTGTTACTTTATCAAAACAATGTGGTAGGAGTGAGGGCCAATTACTAGCCTCCTGAATCATCCATTGTTAGAGCTGTTTCTTGCAGAACATTAAAAGGGACCGTCCCAGGAGTTCCCCATTACTCAAGAAGCCCATTTGTAACAAGATACTTCTGGGCAAGCAAGCCACTGTGAAAGCTGCTTTGGCTGCTTTTGCCTGCTGCCAGGCAGCTCCTGGCTGGTGTCAGAGTAGGAAGTTTTATGTGACAGTGTGGATGGTGCTGATTTTGAAGGGGCTGGGGAGTTCTCTGCTGCAGCAGCTTCAGCTCCTATTAGCCCCCCTCCCCAGATTCACACAAAGGATGAGGTGAAAGCTGGGAGAGAAGCAGGAAATTCTGCAGACCTGGGGGTGTTAGTTTTCACTTTCTCTGCTACAGGACATCCCACCCCTTATATAAATATTTATAGGACAATTTCCTGTAGAGAGTGCCCAAATGTGGGAGTGAGGAGGATGGTTGAAGGAAAAAAAGGAGGGAAAAAGTAGTGCTCTTGGTATATAAGGACTGGAAATTGAGAGAAACGCTGAGGGCTTGATTCAGGCCAGTTTTCTCACCCGCAAAAGGAGGAGTTGGACTAGACTGGAGATGATAAACCAGGAGTCTGTGATTTACGCCAGAAACTCCTTGCAGTTTATAAGCAATGTTTGATCGGTGTGTAAATTTTTCTAGGGCGGGGCCTCATAGCTTTCATCAGAGTCTCACAGGGTTCATGATTCACAAAACGTTTATCAGTACCTTTTCAAACAGGATCATCTTCTAGTCCCTCCCAGAGTGAGTATTTGGAGCTCTAGGCTTCTAGAAGCCGCGACATCAAGCTCAGGCCGGGGGATTAGGAGGGTCAGGGCAGCCACTCGGAATAATTTTCAACAGAGGCGGAAGGGGGTCAGCTAACAACCCCATTTTACAGAGGGAAGGCTGAGCTGCAGCCAAATTCAGTGACTCCACTGAACCAAGTTGGGAGCTGAGTTCGGATTAGAACTCAGGCCTGCCTTCAGAGAACAGATCTGCATTGCGGAAAAGCCCCTACAATTGGGCTGTCATCTCCGAAGGGCAAGGTATTTGTGACTGCAGCGCTAAGAGCCCAGCCAGTTATTTCTAGCTCCCTGAATGCCAAAAATCCAGGCCGCTTCTCACAGCAGCCTCCACTTGTCAGACCAGATCAAGGCATCCGAGCGTCAAGCAGGCCAATCAGCTGCCTCCAGCACCGCCTCGCTGCGCCCCGCCCGCGTGGTGCACCTGACCCTGTCCGCGCAGCCCCGCCCCGCGCCAGCCCCCGGCCCGCCCACATGTCACCCGCAAGTCACGCCTGTACAGCCGCCGCCGGGGTTTTCTCGGCGTGGAGCCTCTTGGCAGCCTGCCTCGGCTGAGTGTGACCACAGGACAGTCTCCCACGGCCTTTGACCCCCAGGGTCGGATAGCGCACGACACTTTTCGTTCTGTTTATTTTTAACCCACCCACCCTCACTTTTCTAACACAACTCCATCTCCCACTTCCTCTCTAGATACATATCAATGCGCTAGTTTGTGTCCAGTTTTCTAGAATCCAATTTTACAACACATAACGCCAGTCCTGAGTGCTGCTGTGGGTTTCCCTTCATTGAAATATTAATATTAGAACTACTGATGGCTAGGCTTTGAACACAGGAGGCCGACCTACCCTCAGGGAGCTGGCAGTCTCCTGGGGGAAGAGAACTGTGATTGGACGGTCTCAGGTAACCGAATGAGCAATGAGCGTCGCAGGCAGAGCATAAATCTTGGGAGAAGGCGGGGTGGCCCTGCCCTGTAGAGAGGTGGGAGCCAGTACCTGTGATGGGCTGGGGAGGGACCAAGAAAGGACTCTGAATCAGAAAAAAGTGTGACCTTCATCCTGACAATGCAGGCCTTTGGAGGGGTTTTTTGGTTGCTTCATTTTGCTTTGGTGGGTTTTAACCAGGAAGTCACCAATTAGATTTGCTTTCTTCGGTGGGACGAGAGGCAGAACTCCCAACACAGCGGCATTAGCATCTTTAAAGATTGTAGCATATTCCAGTGCAGGGGCCATGTTCTCCCACATGGAGCTCAAATTCCCCATTTTCTTCTACCTACTCCCACTGCTGCTCTGCTGCTTTATTCCTAGCCCCACGCCGACTGGCTTGACCTTCTGCATCCCATCGGCCCTCACCTCGCCTTTAGGAAAGATGTTAGTTAGGTTGACTGTACTTCCAATCCACCACCACGTTTTCAGCATCCATTGACTCAATGAATATAAATGGTTGCTCTGAGCCAGATGCTGTGCTAGTCATTGGGGGTATGCAGAAGGGAGGATTCACATCATTCCTGATCTCAAAGAGCTTAGAATGTCCAGTGGTTCTCAAATTTGCTCATGCATCAGAATCTGTAAAGTTTGTTTTAAAAAAAATACGGCTAATTGAACATCACCTGGACTGACTAAACTGGAATTTTTGGAGCTAAGTTCCAGGGACCATATTATGGAAACTCTCCTCCAGGAAATACTGCTAAGCAGTCAGAACCACTGATCTTCAGAGGAATGCTGAACTGGAACTTCTCTGGTGGCTTTCTTCTCCATGACTCAGAGTCTGACTGTTGGCCACAGGATGATCAGAAATCATCAGAGGAAGACAGGGAAAGCTCAGTTGAACTGGGCTGTAAATCTAGAACCTACTCACATGACTTCAAAAAAGCAGGAGGGTCAGTGGGGAAGGATGAATGGAAGGCTAGAGTAGAATATATTGGGATGGTAGGCCGGGCTGTGCCTGCCTAGAGTGGATGGGTCCACTTTTTTTACCTAAATTATATAAATCATCCTTTAGAAAGCAGGAGACCTGCTCTCTGGCTTGTTGACTGCTTTTCAGGACCACCTTGATGGTCATGGTCAAGAGCTAGGTATGGTTGCACCTGGAAATTTCAGATGGTGACTGTGATGAATAATAAGCATCATCAGATACATTATAGACAAACCCATAAATCTCTACCAGTTAAGTCTGAGTCCTGGCGCAAGCTGAAGCAAAGAGGGGTTGCTGATAGCTCACTGTTCCCAGAAATATCCCCCATGTGCTTGTGGCCACTCTCTGAGGGAGTCCAGGAAGGGGCAATCCTGTCTGATTATGCCTAGAATCTCACTCCCCAGGGGATGGATCTCCATGGGGTTTGAGAGGTTTAAATTTTCAGTTCCACCTTTCATCTCTTGGTGAAGACTGTTCTGAGACATTACGTATTTTTTTAGAGCTAATTAGTTAGAGCTAACTCTATGGGCCAGGCACTGTGAGTTCTGGCCTGAAACATGAAAATATGTATAAGCCACTTGGGAAGAAAGGACAAAATTGTGTGTAAAAGTTAACATAAGACTTAGATATTTCCAGATCACAGAAGAACTGGTTTTGTTCTTGCTCGAGGCTCTGTATCCCAACCACTTATCCATATGTATTTGAGAGCAAAGTATTTGGGGAGATATATAGGCTTCCCAGTGACCTGAGTGAGTGAAGTACTCAGTCATGTCCAACTCTTTGTGACCCCGTGGACTGTAGCCTACCAGGCTTCTCCATCCATGGGATTCTCCAGGCAAGAATACTGGAGTAGGTTACCATTTCCTCCTCCAGGGGATCTTCCCGACCCAGGGTTCAAACCTGGGTCTCCCGTGTTGGAGGCAGACACTTTAACCTTTGAGCCACCAGGGAAGCCCAGTGACCTAGTGGTTGAGAACTGCCTGCCAATGCAGAAGATGCAAGAGAAGAGTTTCAATCCCTGGGTTGGAAAGATCCTCTGGAGAAGGAAATGGCAACCCACTCCAGTATTCTTGCCTGGAAAATTCCAAGGACAGAGGAGCCTGGCAGGCTGCAGTCTGTGGGGTCGCAGAGTTGGACGTGACTGACCACACAGGCAGGTTAAGGTGTAGTCTTTGCCCTCAGACGCTCACAGTCCCAAGGGAAGACAGGACACATCTGTTTATACACATATGTGTATAGTTTATACACATTAACTATAGTAAAAAATAGTATAGGCTGGGACAAGTGAGTGATTCAGCTTCAGCTTAAGCATCAGTAGGGCTTGTTCTGAAACAGTTTTTCCCCACACACTGGGTCATCTTTCAGGAAGATAATTCTGGTCATTTTGGGATTCATCTTAAAGTCTTATTTGTGCCAGTGATGTGAACTTTTCATTGGCATTTGTACTTAGTTCTCTCAAATTGTTTCTCAGAGATACCTGCAATTTAAAAGGACAGAAAGCAAGAACTGCAAGACTAGAAGAGTGGAAAGTGATTTCCACCTGGACAAAATCATGGCATCTCTGACAGAGGCAAGTGCCTCGATCCTTGCTTGAAAGCTGGCAGTGTTGACTAAGAGGCAGGTGGGAGAAGAGGCTCATGGGAGAGGTGAGGAGTCTAACGCCTGGTTCAAAATCTCTGTGTGATCTGTGTGATTTTTCAGGCCTAATCTTTGGCAATTATAAAGGCTTTGCCTGGCAGGCCCCTGCCTTGGTGTGGAGCCTGAACATGGCAGTTCCTAGAGGAGGTGCAGTCAAGGACTTACCACCCCACCTTCCCCACTGGTCTTGCTCTTTGTATATTTACATTCCTAGCTCAGAAGCTCCTTCATTCCTGCGTCTGTCTGACTGAGGCCTTGGGCAGAGGTCTTCTTCAGATGCTGTCTTTCTTGAGGCTTCCTTGTGTGGAAACTGAAGATTCTTCTCTGCCTCTCTCAATACCCAGTACTTTTCCACTCACAGCCCTTCCCCACCCCCCACCAACTCCAGGTTCCATAAACTGCCTTTTTTTTTTTTTTAAAAGGAATTCCCTTTAGAGAGAGATGACCCTGACATTTAGGCATGTCCACCCGACCCTACGCTGGTTTTGAGCTCCATGAGGGAAATGGACACTTTTTCCAGTTGTAGACTCTTGTTTATACCATCCTGCTGCTGCTGCTAAGTCGCTTCAGTCGTGTCCGACTCTGTGCGACCCCACAGATGGCAGCCCACCAGGCTCCCCCGTCCCTGGGATTCTCCAGGCAAGAACACTGGAGTGGGTTGCCATTTCTTTCTCCAATGCATGAAGAGTGAACGTGAAGTCGCTCAGTCGTGTCCTACTCTTAGCGACCCCATGACTGCAGCCTACCAGGCTCCTCTGCCCATGGGATTATCCAGGCAAGAGTACTGGAGTGGGGTGCCATTGCCTTCTCCACATAGTGATTAAAAGCCTGTTGCTTTAATTAGCTATGTGGACTCCTGATAAGATAGCCCTCCTCACTATTTCCCAGCTGAGCTCTCAACAGGAGGGACCCCTCCCTCCAGCTCCTTTCCTGCTGAGAACATACACTCAAAGCATGGCCCCATTTCTGTTGAAGGCTCTGACCTCTACTATAGGTGTTTCTATTTCAATTCTGCATTGGATTTCTCTGTCTCTCTCACATATAGTAATTTATCAAGGACAAGATAAACTCACGATTGCCATGAAGGCTGGTAGGGAGTTAGCAAAAAAGACTAATGAAGCAGACACTGGCCAGATCAGGACTCAGAGACACAAGAACTACTCCAGCTCAGAGACTAGCTTCCCTCCACTTACACTTCTGAAGAGGAATGAAACAGCCCAAGAGGTGAGTGACTTAGCCAGGGCCACCCAACCAGAACCTAGGTTCTGGGTATTTCCAGGTTGCCTCCTTGATCACCTTTCTACTTCCTACTGCAGGTTCTGTGCAGGGCTGTGCCCCTGGTGCCCTGGACCACGCTAAGCCTTGTGTGGTCAGAACCCTCACGGAGCCTGCAGCCCAACTGGTTCTCAAACTAGAGAGCTTAGAATCCTCTGGAGCACTGGTTAAAATAGAGCTTGCCAGCCCCTCCCCTGGAGTTTCTAGTTCAGTAGGTCTGGGCTGAGGTCTGAGGATTTGCAGTTCTAACAGGTTTCCAGGTGTAGCTGATGAGAACCACTGGGCCAGTCTGTATATGACCAAAAAGCTGCAGAGAAACGAAGTGGAAACTGAGCAAAGGAAGGTCGGTGGAAGGAAAGGAGCTGGGGTGACATTATTTATTGTGCTGTGCTGAGTCGCTGCAGTCGTGT
Source organism: Aepyceros melampus (assembly GCA_006408695.1). Classification (NCBI taxonomy): domain Eukaryota; kingdom Metazoa; phylum Chordata; class Mammalia; order Artiodactyla; family Bovidae; genus Aepyceros; species Aepyceros melampus. Next base: position 90,783 of record SJXQ01007637.1, read on the forward strand.
CTGACTCTTGGCTATGCTATGGACTGTAGCCCACCAGGCTCCTCTGTCTGTTCTCCAGGCAAGCATACTGGAGTGTGTTGCCATGCCCTCCTCCAAGGGATCTTTCCAACGCAGGGATCAAACCTGTGTCTCTTATGTTTCCTGCATTGACAGGCAGGTTCTTTACCACGAGAGGGACCTGGGAAGTTTATTAGGGCAAGAAATGAACTCCGGGGCCTGGTCCCTAGGAGGTTTGTTTTTCTCTTCCTTATCCATCCTGACTTCAAGCTTATCTAGAAGTTTTCACAGTTCCCTTTAAATCCCTCTCCCAGTGCTGAGGGTCCCTGGTCCAAAGGTGAGACCCAAAACCTCCACTTAGATGATTAGATTCCTTAGAATTGGAGCTCTAGAAGCCCCAAGCTGACTGCTATCCCAACACCCCTCCCCCTCTGCTTCCCTGTTCAGGCTGCTACAAGCTGCACAGCTGCCTGTCTTCCCTGAAGCCAGAGGGCTCATGTCCCAAAAGGCCACAAAGAGGGTGGAGTCTTAGAGGGTGTCTAAGGCCAGCTCAGCCATCTCCAATTTCCACAGTGCACTCACGTGAGTCCTGGCCAATCAAGGCTGCTGACATTCAGAGAAAAGTAAGGAGGTGGGTACATGGCAATGGGATGGGTGGAGGGATTAAAAACTCCACAGTCATATTGACTCAGCTCATCTTTCATGTTCTTCTGAATCATCCGTGAACATGGATTTGCTTTCTTAATCATTAGGTCTGAATGTGGGTCACTGAAGTCTAAATCCGTGTTTGAATGTAATAGCATGGAAGTGAGCCAGATACACACATACACACAACTAATTCTCATGTGGGTATGAAAATCAGAAGCGACCCTCCTCTCAAAATCTGTTAACTATTTGCCTAGATCCATTTGGCTGTGAGAAAAAACTAAGGCATAAATGGTATGTCCAGTGGCCCAAAGCTGTTCCAGGGTAAGCAGTAACCTCAGAAGGAGATCAGAGGTTGGCCAGCACAGAGGCAGAGAGCAGGAACACTCCACTTGGAGGAGAGGTGCTAGAGGGCCCAGGGCAGGGTAGTGGGAACTTGGTCACCCCCTCCTTTTCCTAAACCCCATCCATTGCCTAGTAACCCACAGAGGACCAGCCAACAAGTTCTGGGAGCTTTGAAGACCCTGGCTGGCTCTGTAATTAAGAGATTGATAACACTTGAGGCAAAAGCAGGTCACGTCACCCAGAATGTAGAGACTTCTACCTGGTTTCTGGGTTGTGATGAATTCTAGAAGAGAGAATTAGGAACTTGGAATGAATTTTCTGTAGTGAAATCCGGAGAATATTTTCAAAAGATGTAGGTAGGCCCTGGGGCTGTGAGGTCCTTCATGTCATCCCATTTCCCCCAGCTTTAGGGGTGGGGAGCTTCCCTGGAGCCCCCTTCAGTCCCTCCCAGAAGAGCCCATGTGTGGCTGAGTGGTTTCTCCTCCTGGAGAGGAGGTGGGTGAGGCCCTGAATGAGCTTCCTGAAACCACAGGAAAAGGACGGTTGCTGATTCATCAACAGCTGTTTCCTGGAATTGTAGTGTCAGGCTGGCAAATGAGCGCTATTTTTCCAAGGTGATCCAGAGCTGTTACCATATTACTCCTCTATCCCCACGAGACCTTTCTGGAAGTCACATCAGAGAGCTACCCAGACCATGCATTCCTGAGGACTCAAGTACACGAGATTCCAGACACAGTATTTCCAGTATGCCTTAATGTCCCTCTTGAGACCCGATCCAGTCATCCCCATGCCTGTGGGCTTTCTCAGCAGAGCCATGCAGTTGTCTGGCTGGCCCTGGAGTCATGTGGAAGCTGACGTGTGGCTCCAGGTCATCCGGGAAGTTCAGGATGGGCCTGATTCCACTAACGGGACCGTCAGCTGAGAAAGGAGCAGGACCTCCAGCTGGCTTTACCCAGCATTTCACAAAGACCCATTCCCTGGTCCTGCCAGGGACCAGTTCTCCAGCTTATCTGAGTAGAAAGCTACCATGTCCCAGGCTGGCTCAGTCTTGGCCTTTCCTCAGAAACAAGAACTGGTTTGGAAGTGACCTTGCTTGACCCCATTTGTTTCTTGACCAAGATCCCACTGCCCTGCCCTGGACCTCTAGTACCTTTCCTCCAAGTGGAGTGTTCCTGCTGAGAGAGACAGACCCTGTTTCTCACATAAAAGATACATGAAGGAGAATCTGAGTCCCCTTCCTGCTTTTGAAGGGTCTTGGCTTCCATGTGGGATGAAATCCCTGTGGGTGCAGCTGGGGAGCTGCAGAGCGAGGCGAGGAGAAGTTCTGGACTACTTATGCTCTGCCTCTAAGATTGTAGTAGGAAACAAACAAACAAAAAATACAACTCCTTGGTTCCACTTCCCTTATCCCTTCCTCGGCAAATGGAGAGCTAACAAGAGTGGAGGCGTCTGGGGAATATGACAGATGGAGCTGAGAACTAGGCCCTGCTCTTAGCAGCAGTGACTGAACTCTGAGCCTCCTCTAGGATGAGCTGGAACATGATTCTCCCTCCTCCTCTTCCCACTTCGCCCTCTTCCATTTCTCCCTCCTCTCCTCCCAGCTCTTCCACTGATGTTTTCAAACATTTAGATGGGGAAATGCTGACTCAGCTAAAGGTCCCTGCTTTTAAACCTGATTCTTCAATTATGCTAACTGCAACTATAATTTGTATGGAGAGGTAAGAGCTTACAAATCATCCTATTTTTTTTTTAATCACCATAGTCATGTAAGGTGGGTATTATTATTGCTATTTAATCAATGACGAGAGTGAGGTTTGGGAGTTTGCTACTGTAAGGCGAAAGCAGAGTCAAGTTTCAAGTCTGTGTCTCCTGACTCAAGGTCCATATTCTTCAAGATCCATTGTATAGTCTCAGCAGTTACTGTTGGTAGCCCCCCTGAAGTCCAGAAGACAGCTCTGAGCCTCGGGAAGTTAGTCCCTAGAATCTCAGCTGGGGCCTGTCAAATGATAAAACTAAATCTAGTAGCCATCTAGTTTGTCCTTTGCTCAAGGGAAAACCATCCATGGGTTGGGGGAGGACAGTGTCTCAAGCACTCTCCTTGAGGGATTTCGGGCAACAGGGAGTCCTGTAGTGCAGGAGAAGAGGCAATGCTGAAGAAAGGCATGACTGGGAGTTCAGGGGCTTATAGGACTAACAGAAGGCTCAGGTGAACTAGCTATAATTGAGTTGGAGGACTGTGATTGGTGTAGACTTCCTTGACAGGTGTTTCCCATAAATGCAGGCTGCTTAAGGTTTAGGTTTATGATGTGTGCTGACCCCATTTGGGGGTCCTGACAAACGGATTAAGTTCATCAGGGCCCTAGCATTCTGGGAAGATAAGCCAAGTGGAAAATTCTGCTATCCCTGTGGCTCTGTTCCAGTGTTGGCCTGCAAGAAGCACATGTGGTCGTGATAGTGTGATTTATAATAAATATATTGGGTTTCCCAGGTGGTGCTAGTGGTAAAGAACCCGCCTGCCAATGCAGGAGACATAATGAGATGCAGGTTCAATCCCAAGGTTGGGAGGATCTCCTGGAAGAGGGACATCGACCCCCTCCAATATCCTTGCCTGGAGAATCCCATGGACAGAGGAGGTTGGTGGGCTACAGTCCATAGGGTCACAAACAATTGGACACGATTGCAGGGACTTAGCACACATATATTTGGTCTTGGACTCTATTCCTGGCATAGAGCTCTTAAAACCGTTGGGATTTCCTGTGATGAGAGTGATAAAGATGTATTTTGTTATATTCATGATGCAATTTTGGAAAGCACCTAAGGATGAGGGCTGGTTACCAGTGGAGCCACCATGTGATTAGAGGGCTGGAACTCCAGTCCCCCCAGCCCCTGCCCTGCCCCCTTACCCCACAACCCTCCCTCTGCACTGAGAGGAGAGGGGCCAGAAATTAAGTTCAGTAGCCAAAGGCAATGGTGTAACCAACCACACTTACGTGATAATGGGTTCGGAGAGCTTCCAGATTGGTGAATACATAGAGATTTGGGCAGAGCAGCAGGGAAAACATCATGCTTTTTCTCCATACCTTGCCCTATGTATTTCTTCCATTTGGCTACTCCTGAGTTACAGCCTTTTATAGTCAACTGGTTATCTATGTAAAGGTTTCTCTGAGTTCTGTAAGCCACTTTAGCAAATTAACTGAACCCCAGGAGGAGGCTGTGTAAACCTCTACAGCTGTTTGGTCAGAAGCACAGGTGAATTTGCTATTGGCAGTTTTGTAGGACTTAACTGGGGGCATCTGAGGGTATCTCCCTGTAGATAGTGTCAGAATTGAGTTGAAATACGGCACAGCTGGAGTCAGGAATTGCTGGTGTCAGGAACTCACACCTCCCCCCACCACCTTACTGAATTAGTGAACAGAATCTTAGAGGTCCTCACAGGGCTCCCTCCAGTACTATAATACAGGAAGAACAGAATGAACACAGCAACATGTCTTACCCTCTCAGGATAACTTGTAAAAGCTTTCTTTTCTTTCTTTTAAAGAATATTTCTTTTTAGAAAAAAAAATATTTCTTTTTAATTAGAGAAGTATTTGGTAATTGGGCTTCCTGGTGGCTCAGACGGTAAAGAATCCGCCTGCAATGCAGGAGACCTGGGTTCAATCCCTGGGTTGGGAAGATCCCCTGGAGGAGGGCATGGCAAACCACTCCAGTATTCTTGCCTGGAGAATCCCCATGGACAGAGAGCCTTGGTGAGATACAGTCCATGGGATTGCAGAGTTGGACACGACTAAGTACAGCACATTTGGTAATTAAAAGGCTATTTCTGTTGATCATTTTGCTATTTATTGAGATATCATTATGGGCTTCCCTGGTGACTCAGACAGTAAAGAATCTGCCTGCAATATGGGAGACCTAGGTTTGATCCCTGGGTTAGGAAGAGCCCCTGGAGAAGGGAATGGCAACATCATTATATTAGTTTCAGGTATGCAACATAATGGGGCTTCCCAGGTAGCCCTAGTGGTAAAGAACCCACTCCACTATTCTTGCCTGGAGAATCCCATGGACAGAGGAACTTGGCAGGCTACATACAGTCCACGGGGTTGCAAAGAGTTCGGCACGAATGAAGTGACTCAGCACATACAACATAATGATTTGATACATGTATATATTGTAAAATAATAAGTTATGATCAATCCACCACAATAAGATCCATCACCTCACACAGTTTTTTCTTAATGATGAGAACATTTAAAATTCACTCTTATCAAATGCACAATACACTGTTGGTAACTATAGTCACCATACTGTATATCACATCCCCAGAATTTATTATCTGAAAACTGGAAGCTTGTAACCTTTTGACTCCCTTCACCCATTTCACCGCACCCACCACCACCAATCTATTCTCTGTGTTTATGAGTTCCTTTTTTTTTTAGGTTTCACATACATGTGAGATCATATAGTGTTTGTCTTTCTCTGCCTACCTTATTTCAATTTGCATAACACCCTCAGTCTATCCATGTTGTTCTATATAGCAGAATTTTCTTCTCTTTTATGGATGAATGATATTCTCTCATATATATTTAACACATCTGCTTTATCCATGCGTCCATCGTAATGGCCTCTTATGTAAATTCACATCTTGGCTATTGTAAGTAATGCTACAGTGAGTAACATGGAATGTATTATCTTTTAAGGTAGTAATTTGGGGCTCGTTTTTTGGATAAATACCCAGGAGTGGGGTTACAGGATTGTATATGGTAGTTCTATTTTTAAAAAATTTTTAAGGAACTTTCATACTGTTTTCCATAGTGGCTGTACCAATTTACATTCCTACCAACAGTGTACAAGAGTTCTGTTTTCTTCACATCCATGCCCACACTTGTTTTCTCTTGTTTATATGGGGGAAGGTTGATATCTTTAGTTTTTACCATTTATTTTAATTGAAGTATAGTAAATATACAATGTTGTGTTAGTTTCAGGTGTACAGCAAAGTGATTCAGATATATATATACACACACACACACATACACGTATATTTCTTTTTGAGATTCTTTTCCACTGTATGTTATTACAAGATATTGAGTAGAATTCCCTGTGATATAAGGTAGGCCCTTGTTGTTTACCTATTTCATATATAGTAGCGTGTATATGTTAATTTCAAACACCTAATGTATCTCCTGCCCTCCCCTTGCTACTCCAGGCATCCCCTTTGGTAACCATAAATTTGTTTTCTAAGTCTGTTTCTGTTTTGTAAACAAGTTTATTGTATCCTTTTTAAAAATTCCACATATAAGTGATATTATGACGTCTTTGATTTCATTTAGTAGGACGATCTCTAGGTCTATCCATGTTGTTGCAAATGGCATTATTTCATTCTTTTTTATGGCTGAGTAATATTCCGTTGTATATATGTACCACATCTTTATTCATTCCTCTGTTGATGGACATTTAGGTTGCTTCCATGTCTGGGCTATTGTAAACAGTGCTGCAATGAACACTGGGGTGCAGATAACTTTTTGAATTATGGCCAGAGTGGTGTTGCTGGGTCATACAGTAGCTCTATTTTTAAGGAACCTCTATACTGTTCTCCACAATGGTTGTACCAATTTACATTTCCACCAACAGTAGAGAAGCCTTCCCTTTTCTCTCCCTCTCTCCAGCATTTATTGTTTGTAGATTTTTTGATGATGGTCATTCTGACTGGTGTGAGGTGCTTTCTCGTTGTAGTTTTGTTTGCATTTCTCTAATAATTAGGAGTGTTGAGCATCTTTTCATGTGTATATTGGCCAGTTGTATGTCTTCTTTGGAGAAATGTTTATTTAGGTCTTCTGCCCATTTTTTTAAATTATTTTTTTAAGTATAGAGCTGTACGAGCTGTTTGTAAATTTTGGAGATTAGTCCCTTGTTGGTTGCATTGTTTTCAAATATTTTATCCCATTCTGTGGGTTGTCTTTTTGTTTATGGTTTCTTTTTCTGTGCAAAAGCTTCTGAATTTAGTTCCAATTTATTTATTTTTGTTTTTATGTCCATTACTGTAGGAGACAGCTTGAGAAAGATATTGCTGTTATTTATGTCAAAGATTGTTCTCCTTCGGAGAAGGCAATGGCACCCCACTCCAGTACTCTTGCCTGGAAAATCCCATGGGTGGAGGAGCCTGCTAGGCTGCAGTCCATGGGGTCGCTAAGAGTCGGACATGACTGAGCGACTTCACTTTTACTTCTCACTTTCATGCACTGGAGAAGGAAATGGCAACCCACTCCAGTGTTCTTGCCTGGAGAATCTCAGGGACGGGGGAGCCTGGTGGGCTACCGTCTATGGGGTCGCACAGAGTCGGACACGACTGAAGCGACTTAGCAGCAGCAGCAGCAGCATTGTTCTCCTTATGTTTTCCTCTTATAGTATTTGGTCTTACATTTAGCTCTTTAATTCATTTTGAGTTTATGGTTGTGTATAGTGTTAGAGTATGTTCTAATTTCATTTTTTTACATGTAGCTGTCCAGTTTTCCTAGCAGTATTTACTGAAGAAACTGTCTTTTCCCCATTGTATCGTCTTGCCTCCTCTGTCATAGATTAATTGACCCTAGGTTCATAGGTTTATTTCTGGGCTTTCTAGCCTGTTCCATTGATCTATATTTCTATTTTTGTGCCAGTATCATACTGTTTTAAAGGCGTAGCTTTGTAGTATAGTCTGAAGTCAGAGAGACTGATTTCTCCAGCTTCATTTTTCTTTCTCAAGGTTGCTTTGGCTATTCGAGTTCTTTTCTGTTTCCACAGAAATTTAACATTGTTTTTGTTTTAGTTCTGTGAAAAATGTGATTGGTAATTTGATAGGGATTGCATTGAATCTACAGATTGCCTCAAGTAGTATGGGCAATTCAACAATATTGATTCTTCTAGTCTAAGAACACTGTATATCTTTCTATCTATTTGGGTCATCTTTGATTTCTTTCATCAGTGTCTTACAGTTTTCAGAGTACAGATCTTTTGCTTCCTTAGGTAAGTTATCCCTAAGTATTATATTCTTCTTAATGGTATGGTAAATAAGATTTTTCTTTAATTTCTCTTTCTGATCTTTCATTGTTACTATATAGAAATGCATCAGATTTCTATGTATTAATTTTATGTCCTGCAACTTTACTGAATTCATTGAGCTCTAGTAGTTTTCTGATAGCATCTTTAGCATTTTCTATGTATAGTATTATGTTTTCTACCAACAGTGACAATTTTCCTTCTTTTCCAATTTGGATTCTTTTTATTTCCTTTCCTTCTCTGATTGTTGTGACTAGGACTTGCAAGACTATGTTGAATTAAAGTGGAGAGAGTGGATATCCTTGTCTCTTTTTCTGATCATAGAGGAAACGCTTTCAGCTTTTCACCATTGAGTATTATGTTGGCTTAGGTTTGTCATATATGGGGCCTTTTTTAAATGGAGGTATGTTCTCTCTGCTCCCACTTTTTTTTTTTTTAAATCTCTTCAGATATTTTTTCAGGTCCTTTCTCTCTCTCTTCTCCTGGGACCCTTATAATGCAAATGTTGGTGCATGTAATGTTGTCCCAGATATCTCTTAGACTGTCTTCATTTCTTTTCATTCTTTTTCTCTTTATTCTGTTCCATGACAGTGATTTTCACCATGAATTTTCTAAAAATTCAGTTGTTTTACTTTTTAGTTCAATTGCTCAGTTGTGTCTGACCTTTGTGACCCCATGGACTGCAGCATGCCAGGCCTCCCTGTCCATCACCAATTCCCATAGTTTACCCAAACTCATGTGCATTGAGTTGGGGATGCCATCCAACCATTTCATTGTCTGTCATCCTCCTGCCCTCAATCTTTCCCAGCATCAGGGTCTTTTCAAATGAGTCAGCTCTTCACATCAGGTGGCCAAAGTATTGGAGTTTCAGCTTCAGCATCAGTCCTTCCAGTGAACACCCAGGACTGATCTCCTTTAGGATGGACGAGTTGGATCTCCTTGCAGTCCAAGGGACTCTCAAGAGTCTTCTCCAACACCACAGTTCAAAAGCATCAATTCTTTGGCGCTCAGCTTTCTTTAGGGTCCAACTCTCTAGCTCTGTAATTTGTTTGGTATTTTCTCTTTGTTGAAATTCTCCCTTTGTTCTTACATTGTTCTCCTGACTTTGGTATGCATCTTTATGATCACCATTTTAATTCGTTATCAGGTAAATTACTTATCTCCATTTCACAAGGTCTTTTTCTGGATTTTTATTTTGTTATTTTGTTTGGAACATATTCCTGTGTTTTTCATTTTTCTTTAATCTCTGCATTGATTTCTGTGCATTAGATAAAAGACCTAGCTCTCAGTCTTGAAGAAGTGACCTGGTATAGGAAAGGAAACTTATCATTCAACTCTGCCCTACCTCTTGGTTGTCTCTCAATCATCTGTGATTGTCTAAGCAGCCATCTTTACTCTTGGTGACTCCCAGTATTTGAGGGAGGGCCAAGACCTGTCAATGTTAATCTCAGTGGGGAAATCTCAAGGGAATCTCAGTCAACACCAGATGTGGGCTGACTGGAAGCCACACCCCCAGGAAGCAGCATTTTAGAATATGCAAATATACCTCTTTCACCGGGAAGATGAGAAGGCATTTCTGTCTGCTCCCTTTGTACTGAGCCCTGGAGGCTAGCCAGTTTATAAGAATAAGAACCATTGATTTGTTGGCTACCTTCCAACTGAACCTGTTAACACAGCCCCACCGGCATCAGACTTTCAAGGATGTATCCTTTGGGTGACAGCCACAAAAGCCAGAGTACCAGATGTATGCACAAACTGCTTTATCAGAGATACTGATGACCCTGGGGTGAGACAGAGGGAGACTGCAAAGATGGACACCCACTGGCCTCCGTCGTCTTTGGAGAGGATAGAAGTCAGCTCCTAGGAATGTATTAAGTTAGAAACCTGACCTTCAGGCTGCAGGTTGTTTTAATTTTTTTTTCTCTATTTTTGGCTCCAACTGTTCTTTGTTGCTGTGTACGAGCTTTCTCTGGCTGTGGCAAGCAGGGGCTACTGTCTAGTTGCTGTGCACAGGTTTCTCATTTCAGTGGCTTCTCACTGCAGAGCACAGGCTCTAGAGCATGCAGGAGTTCTAGGCTTCAGTGGCTGTGGCTCACAGGCTTAGCTGCTCTGAGGTACGTGGTATCTTCCTGCACTAGGAATTGAACCTGTGTCCCCTGCATTGGCAGGCAGATTCTTAGCCACTGGACTACCAGGGAAGTCCAATGCTATAGCTTTTAAGATATGGAGATAGGCCTCTTTGATGGAAAGACTGGGCTTTTCAGTCTGTTGCCTCAAGTCTGTACCATACCTTGAGTGGGTAGCTGGTTAAGAACTGCTATTCTGTTTTTGTGCTGGGGAACCCACAAAGACACGCTCTGCCGGCCACCAAAGTCAGGTTATCAAGGGTTACATCTCCTGGGTGGTAGCTGCAAATGCTGGGGTGCCAGTTGTGTACACAAGTTCCTTTCTTGGAGATACTTGTGACCTGGACTGAGACAGAAGCAGAGTGTGAAGCAGATGGCACCTGCCAGCCTCCCCAGTCTCTGGAGCAACTGTTGTTGTTTAGTCGCTAAGTAGTTGTCCCCTAGATGCCTTAGAAGCCTACCCCTCAGGCCATCACTTTTAAGATAAACAAATGTGCCTATTTTTCAGAAAGACTAGACATTTAATTCTGCTGCCTCTTCCCTGGACCCTGGGGCCATAAACTTGATGAACCCATGGGACTAGTTAAGAACTATTTTTTTAATTTGCGATCGCTTTGTAGATCTCATGGATGTAAGCCCAATTGCCTTGTAGAGGCAGCTGTTTTGGGGGCTCATCTCTCAGGTGGAAGTCTTAAAGGTTGTTGCACCAGATGTTCAGACTAAACCCTTCACTCCTCAGAGAGAAGCTCAGAATTGCAAGTTCCCATCCCAGTTGTGTGTCACTGAGCCGGGGGTGGGCTTTATGGCAAGATTGTGTCTCAGCACCTTCTACCTATTTTGATACAGATTTTTTTCTCATTTGCCAAATATGTAGGACTCAGCTAGTTTCTGGGTTTCTCTCAGTGGTACTTGCTCCCTTGGGAGCTGTAGATTTGGTATATCCGTGGGAGGAGGGGAATTCAGGAACCTCTTATGATGCCATCTTGAACTGCAAGTGCTTTCTTAACCTTTTCCCTCCCATGCCTTATTTTCTCAAATCTCAATCTAAGACTTCATTTCTGTTTTTCAAACAGTTGAGTATTTCGCCTCTAAGAATGGTTTCTTAATACCTCTGGTTTTTCCCACTGAACTCTTTGCCTCCCAAAGCTCCAGTGGCTGGGGATGCAGGCTGGGGCCAACATTGTTGGTTATCTGATACACAGCCTCCTTTATCCCTCTTACACTCCTTGAACCCTGGATGTGTCCTCCATCCTTACCCTCCAGGAGAAAATGAATTCCTCTCTGGGCCCAGTGGGCTAAGTCATAATTTGTCCAAGACTTCGACTCTAAGCCACTGGTTCTATATTGTAAATGCACATTGAAACCATCTTGGGGACTTTAAAAATCCCACCAATCTCACCTGGGATTCTAGGGCACCCTCAGGAGCGGTGGTTCGACTTCTGTTACCCTTGCAAAGTGAGTGCTTTTAGGAATAGTCATGTGATGCAAAACTGGCTGATGGACTGTGAGGAGGTAAGGTTGGGACACTTCTGAGAAGGTTTTACACGTTAAAAAAGTAGTTGCGATTCCGAGGTGTTCTTTTTCTGTCCCTGGAGGTTGTTGTTGTCTGTGCTCCAAGGTGAAGGAGCTTTGTTTAGTTTAGTAAATGATCTGTGAACATTATCTCATTTGATCCTCACACTACCCTCTTAGGTAGTTAATAGTTTGATCTTCATTATTATACCCATTTTTACAGATAAGAAAACTAAAGTTCATGGAAATTTCAATACATTTCCCCTAATGACAACAGCGAGTTGAGCACGAACCAGATCATTTTGGTTCTTAAAATTATGACTTTCTTGCCGTTAACCAGGGGTATGCTGGTAAGCTTTCAAATAAAACCAAACCAAACCCTGATTTGTAACATTTACTGATTTTCATGGTGTAAATAGTTCCACCAGGCCCGACTTAAAGCTGCCATAGTGAGCTCACTCACCACTGACTTGGAAAGCGATGTGTCTGACTGGTTCCTGTGAGCCAGTATGAGCCAGCTCCAGCAGAACGTGAGAAGATAGAGCAAGTGCTTGAATCCAGCCTTTGATGCTGAGATCCGTATTTCTCCCCAGCCTTTCTCTCAACACAAATATCCCCAGATCTTTATACTGGAGGTCTGCTTGCTTAGAAAGGACATTTAGCTCTTCTTCCTAGAAAGCAGATCAGCACAATAAGGGACAAACCAATAGGGGTGAATTCGGTGGTTTCCTAATGTCCCCAGGATGCTATTAATGCAGACAGGAGTCCCAGAAGGCTACATCAATCTACATGATGGTGAATCAAGGGAACTGTTACCATTTGTTTTACCTCGTTGTCATCTGAGCTGCTGTGCAACTGGTACACACTTGCTGAGCCCATCAGCAATGTTGAGCCCAGGCTCAAAACTAGTGGTAGAGTGAAAGAAGCAGAGGCCCTGGCCAGTGGGGACATTATGGTGAGCCAGCCCCAAGCCTGCCCTAGTGGGCCCTGCATGTGGCACATTTACAGTGTGCATGCTAAGCCCATTCAGTCTGTGTTGTGATGGTCTCCTAGGGTTGCAAGGAGCCTTTCTGAGATGGTCTGGTCTGACTTCCTGCCCAGCATCCCACCAAAATCCTTGAAGATGTCCAGTGATGGTGAACTCCTTCTTTCCCAAGAAAGTTGATTATATGCTTGAGTACCTTTGTGAAAAAAGTTCGCTTTTATGCTAAAACAAATTCTGTAACCCTTGTTGCAGCCTGACAAGATTCCAGTTTTAACCTTGAGAGCTCTAAATTACCAGACTTTCTCCATATAGCAAGCATTAGTCAGGATGATGTTGTTCAGTTGTTCAGTCATGTCCAACTCTTCATGACCCCATGGACTGTAGCCCTCTAGGCTTCCCTGTCCTTCACTGTCTCCCAGAGTTTGCTCAAACTCATGTCCATTGAGTTGGTGATGCCATCCAATCATCTCATCCTCTGTCACCCCCTGCTCCTCCTGCCCTCAATCTTTTCCAATGAGTCAGCTCTTCCCATTAGGTGGTCAAAGTATTGGAGCTTCAGCATCAGTCATTCCAATGAATATTCAGGGTTGATTTCCTTTAGATTAACTGGTTTGATCTCCTTGCTTGAGAGTCCACTCAAGAGTCTTCTCCAGCCATCACAGTTTGAAAGCATCAATTCTTCTGCACTCAGCCTTCTTTATGGTCCAACTCTTACATCTGTACATGACTACTGGAAAAACCATAGCTTTGACTATATGGACCTTTGTTTGCAAAGTGATAACTCTGCTTTTTAATACACTGTCTAGGTTTGTCATAGCCTTTCTTCCAAGGAACGAGTATCTTTTAATTTCATGGCTGCAGTCACCATCTGCAGTAATTCTGGAGCCCAAGAAAATAGTTAGGATGGTCTAGGTTATGCCACAGTGGCAAACAACCACCACAATCTTAGCAGTAATAAAAATATGAATAATTATTGCTGATCTTGTAAAATATCCATCAAGAGTTGGTTGAGGGCTTGCAGGTGAAAGTGTTAGTTGCTCTTAGTTCATGTTAATCACTCAGGGACCCAGTCATCATGTTTCAACATGGCCATTTATTGGGAGAAAGAGAGAGTATGCTCGCTGAAGGGGAAAAGAGACTTTCTTAGCAGGAATGGTCTAGCCTACATGTACCATACATCATTCTCCTCTTAACTTGTTGACTAGAACTTCTGCACATGGCCTCATCACCCATAATGGGGCCCAGAAGGGTTTCTTACCCTATGCCCAGAAGAAAGAGAGCTGGAAACACCTGGGGAGCAGCCTTAATGATCACCAGGGTGGTTTTTTGTATACTTGAAGGTCCTTTCCTTCTCAGGCTCATGCCCAGTTTACCCCCTCATTGCTATGTTACATGCTTTTTCTCCTCCATCACACCGTTCACTCTCCTCCAATCACGATGGAGCTTTGTATCTATATGCTGGTATCCTCAGCTGAGTGCAGTTTTTCGGGCACAGTCTAATCACAGCAAGCTCAATGGGGCTCATCACCTGCTCCTCTGAAATAGTGCAGTGGGATCGCTGGGGCCTTGATTGCATTTTTATTGATTTGGCAGTCATGGCACCCTATCCCTGTATTCACTGGGTCATAAGCTCAAGGCTGCTGGGGACTGTGACTGTCTTGCTTGTCATAGTGTCTTCATCACTTAGCAAAAGGTCTGATAAATCCTAATAAACATTTGTTGGATCAGTACGTACATTGAATTTATTCTCTTTGCTTCTACTTTTTACTCATGCTATCATCTCCATCTTGCCCCAATATACTTAGCTTCTTCAGACCCACATACAAGTTATGTTTATTTCTTAAATTTATTCCAGCATAGAGATGAGCAAGAGTATTATCTTTGGAGTCAAAAAAGTGAGTGGCTGACACCTGCTCTGATGGTATCATTCAACAGCACATATTTCTTTAGCACCTACAATGGGCCAGGTGCTGCAGACACAACTATGTGGAAGATAAGACCACAAAGCTGCCATACCACTGAATGGGTTCATTTGGGTAAACACTGTTCCATCTCTAGATTACCATGCAGGTATCTTTTAGGTTTTGTTTTGTTGTTCCAGCCACAAAAGCATGTAGACATATAGTTGATGCTTAATAAATGTTAGTTTCATGAGCGAATAGATCTCTAAGCCCACTTTGCTCTATGTACCAGAATCTCCTGAGAAAGCATGTGTAGTTGGAACACAAAGTGGCACTGTGTTTAACTGTTTTATTTTTGTGGTAGGTCATGATGTTTGAAATCCAAAATAAGACTAAAGGAAGATATGAAATTTGTCTATTAATCCCAGGAAAGCAGGAATTACCTTAGGTTGCAGAACACTATTTCAGATTGATGCTAATCTATTAATCACCATACTTTGGGTATCATTGTTCCTTGAATCCTGCTGGGCCACAAGGAAGTAAGACTTGTCGTGTATGTTTTTGAAGTTCAGTTATGTGAAACAGATCATACGTGCCTGATCAACCAGTCTAGTAACCATCAACAAAGAAAACAAGACTAGACTTTCAAGACATGTCTTTTATGAACCCCTGTACAATCCTAATGATTAGTAACCCTTCCAGTGCTCATAAATTACAGCTTAAATAATTCTGCAATTTTGCCTGTACTTACCTAAATAACTGATATCATCTCTTTATATCCCTTGGCCTACAATTCATTTTATCAATGACAATTATATCTTTGAAAATGATTTTCTTTGAGAAAATAGGGAACTGAGTTAAGGAATATTGCTTTCTCTTTCATTTACAAGTGCTTTGTTATCAGTTTCTAGAAGAGGGCTTATCCTTCTTGCGATCTTGGCCTGATGGTAACTTTAGAAAGCCTTTTTCCTTTTCACATGTGGACAAGCTTGAGAAATATGAGGGGCAACCTTCACATGAGATGAGATATGGATATGTGATTTTTGGGGACAAGAGATCTGTGTGAGCCTCAGGGGGCTTTGGGAGAGAGAGAGCTTGTGGAGGTGTAGGGCTGTGCCAGGGTGTGAAGGTTGCACAGAGAGGGACGGTGAGGAGGAAATCTGAGAAATGGAGGTTTTGCATGTGGTGAGGCCAGAATGGAGTTGACATCTACTGATGGAGGCTGACGAACCATATTCCACTGTTCATTTGTAGTCTTGAGAGCATAAAGCTGGAAGAACTTCAGAGATCATCAGGCAATTTCTGACACCGTCAGATCAAATGACTACTAGACCAGCTTCGGTTTCTAATTTGAGATGTCTCCAAAGAAGATTCCTGTTTCAGCCACCTGAATGTTGGACTGCACTCAGTGCCTGCACAATCTTCACTTTATTTAGCCTAAATTCTCCCAGCTGTGGTCTGAGCCTTTGGAAGAATGAAACCTCTGTGGGTAAGAACTGCCTTGGTGGTGTGAGAAAGGGAGCTCTGGGTGGTCTTTGGGTGTTGCATGAGGACAAGGGTGCTATGGCTCAAGTTCCAGTAAGAATACATAGGACTATGAGGTCTCTGGTTTTACCAGAAATCTTCATAGATATCTTAAAACAGAAAGAAAAGGCCCTGTGTTCTATGGTTGGCTTCAAATCCTAATTCATGCCAGGGTGCAGTGGACATTGTAAGCACATGTGTTCACAATGGTGTGTGTGCTGAGTGTCCAGAGCATGCCCAGCAGCTGCTGGTGTTGGGCTGTGGTTCTGTGTTATCTGGTCAGAGTGAGTTGAATCCAGCAGAACAAAAGAATTCCTGAAAGGTTTAAGATAAGAGCCATTTTATGGAAAACCATGGGAACTTCTTAAGTCTCTTTTTTAAGGGTGAGCAGCACAGTATCAAGCTTAACACCAACTCTGCATGGCAATCAGGGTAGGATAGACTCAGAACATCCTAGAAGTTTTTGAAAGAATCTCCTGAGAAATCTCTGCAGGCAACTACTCAGGAAAGTACAAAGCCCTCTAACTTGGAGCTAGCATGGCATCCCCATAGGTGAGATGGGCAGCGTGAACAACATGGAGGTCCCACTTGCTCATTTTCCTGGAGGACATCACCTGCAATCTTCCCTTGTCCTCTGAAATAGCTGACGGTAATAATCGCTACCACTGACCAAGCATTTTCTACGTACCCCGCTGTGGTACAGGCTTCACATAGAGCATCACAGCTAATCCCTGCAGTAACAGGACTGGCCAGGCAGGTGTCAGTTTCACTCATTTCACAAATGAGCCCTGGGACATAGGTTCATTTGAACTGAGTTGCAGATTGGACAGAGTGGGCCAGAGTGCAGAGCGTGGGTTAGAAAATGGTAACCTGGGGAAATGAATCCCTTTCTCCAAGAACACACATTAACAGGTAGATCCAGTGCACAGATGTGGGCTGTACCCAGCTCACCTCTCTGATGTCTTGCCTTCCAGAGCCATGGTGGGCAGAGCAGGCAGGGTTGCCTCAGAGGCAGTCTATGCCTGGGCAATACCTGACATAGCAGGTAGACTGTGGGTAGGGAGGGTGAAGCCAAAGATGTGGCAATACAAGGGATGGATGGCTTCCATTTCTGGGCCCTAAAAGAGCATGTAACGTAGGCGAATCAGGATTTTATTCCATCTTTGTGTTTTGAAAACTGGTTGTATGACCCATTGGGCTTGAAAACCAAATGATAGAGGGAGGGAGAGAGTATAGAGCTGGCTTATTACACCAGGGAATAAAGAACGCAAAAGGTGAGGAGGAGAGAAAGAGGAATTGACATGGGAGTGGAGGTGATGGGGGTGCCTCTGGAACAGGAAGAAGCCGAGGGTGGCACTCTTAGCCGTGGTTCTAATTCAACACAGGAAGGAAGAGAGACGATAAAGCCTCACTGATAGCTGCACTTGGACCTGATCTGTCCAATGTGCACCTCAGTTAGAGTGACATATGACCACTTATGACATTTCCACCGCACACGTCTCTGGCAGTATCAGAGTCTTATCCCTAGATGATGTAAAATGAGGAGTTATAGGACCTGGTGCAACTCTGAGCCAGGGGCAATCAGACAGAGCTGCCTAGTCATTTTAAGTCAACACAGCCAGACAAAGCAATCAGGATGACCAAATCTGGGAACAGAGGGGACATAAAGCCTTATGGTGTTGGTCTGTGATACAGTCAAGGCCAGATCTGTGACTGGAATATCTTTATAGCAACCTTCACCCAGTTAAGATCAACAAGTGATAAATGGGGTGCTTTTAATTTGGTCTTTTCTTTGTTACCAAATTACAGCTGCCTGTAGCTGTAAACATGCAGCTGCCCAGGTTAGCCCCAGGCTGTATGTCCCCTTTCTGACGATTCCATGTTACCAGCAGGGTGGGTGGCCAAGGTGGGTTACTGAAACACAGGGGCTCCTCCAGGAGGAAAGAGAAAGGGACTAGACTGCCCCTCACCATGCACTCTCACCTCCAAGGCTGAGATTACCTCAGGGGTTCACACAGGGTTTACAGGATCCAGTTTGACCCAGACTATTTCCTCTTCCTCAGGGAGGTCCAAGTCCTGATTGCATCATTCTGGCCTGCCCCAGTTCCTTTAAAGGACAGACGCTGCAGGGCGTGGGTTAGCCACTCCAGGCCTTGACATGCAAATCACACAATTTCACTGCTGATAAAGGGTTCTACAGACCTGATGAGTAATACTGTCCTGCCCAGGTGGCAGTTTATCTAGCGCTCTTTGCTAAATCCAGTTTACACCCTTTTTATTGTGCTCAATACCTCACAAAAGTGGGAACAATAAAATTGACCTTAATAGAGGAATTTTTACAATTTGGGCTAAAACTAGGGACTCAGGAGTTAAACTGCCTGGCCTCAGTCCTGACCCTACTGTTTCACCTGTGTGACTTCAGACAAATTCCTTAATCACTCAATACCTCAGTTTCCCCATCTGCACAATGGAGCTGAGACTGCCCACCCCTTGGGGGCACTGAATGAGTAAATTCACTGAAAAGTGTAACAGCACCTCATCTATAGTAAACGTGCAATAAATGTTATCCATTAGTAAGTGAAAACTCCTTCTGCAGTCAAAAGATAATCAACATGTCAGAGCAAATGCTCTATTTTCCTTTCAAACACTCCGGGCTGCATGGCTAATAGGGTGGCATGGAATAGTTTGGGAGAACAGGGACAAATGGGTGTGGGGATGAGGGAGAAGGGTGTTAAGGCCTCAAGACTTTCCAAGATTCCTTTTTGAAGAGGTGAGATGGTCTTGGGGGAGGGAAATGCCAGTGTGACCTCATCTTGACCTCCACGGTACCCACGGGCTCAGGGGACTGAGCAGGCCTGGCAGACTAAGCACCCGCTGATCAAATGGCCTGTGGGCAGCCCGCCTCAGGAAGTGCAGGCCCGTGGCCTTGTGATCCTCGAGAGGGAAGTAAGGTTTAGGAGGACAGATGAAAGATATGAAACAGAGCTCCAACTCCAGGGTCGAAGACTCTGAGTTTTAGGTGAATATCCTGTACCTCCTCTCTTTCCTCACATATAAAAGGGGCAGAAATGTTAGAAATCCTATCATTGCCAAGTCTGGCTGTCAGATAATTTGACAGGGCTGCAGTTATCTTAAAAGAATGGATTGAACCCATATTAGGGGACCCAGATGGCAGACTTGGGAATAGGTTGGCAAAAGGGAAGCTGATAGGTCTAGAAGATATTGGGGTCCTTTGCAGGCCTGTGATAGTGGATTTTGTAAACAAGCACAGGAGGCCTGCTCTGTTCTTTGTGGTTCTTTATACTGTGAACTGCTGCTGCTGTTGCTAAGTCACTTCAGTCGTGTCCGACTCTGTGTGACCCCATAGACGGCAGCCCACCAGGCTCCCCCATCCCTGGGATTCTCCAGGCAAGAACACTGGAGTGGGTGGCCATTTCCTTCTTCAATGCATGAAAGTGAAAAGTGAAAGTGAAGTCGCTCAGTCATGTCCGACTCTTAGCAACCTCATGGACTGCAGCCTACCAGCCTCCTCCGTCCATGGGATTTTCAAGGCAAGAGTACTGTGGACTAGACTGAAGCTAGTCAGCCCCATAGAGCAAAAGGAGACACTGAGCTACAAAGTTGCTACGAAAGCCAGAGAGTCCTTGAGTCCCTTTCCAGAAGTCTGTTGGATTAGAACATCTAAGATTGAGACTAGATTGGACCTACTCTTTACCAAGTCTGAAACCTTTGTGTAATAAACTAACTCAACTTCTCAGATTCTCTCTTGTTCTCAGGTACAAAATGTACCTTGGTGCTCACGCTGGACATAGTGGTAGAATGAGCAGCTTGCCTCACAGGGGTATTGTGACAGCCTATAAAATTACATGAGTGAATATATTTAAGAATGGCTGGGAGTGAAATATAAAGGGAGGCTTCTAAATATTCTCTTCATTTAAAAGTCATTTTCCATCTTGGAATACAAAAAAGAACCTCTAACAGTGACTGTCATTACTGCCCAGATACCCCTTGGCTCCTCTGTAATCCCCAGTCCTGTATGTTGTTCTGGCCAATCTGGTGTGAGCACAGGTGATGCGTGTTTCTCCCAGGAGAGGTAGGTAAACAGTCAGCACTGCCTCCATTTCTCCCTTCCCTTCCTATGGCAACCTTGGAATCTGCATAATCAGATGGCATAGTGAAGAGTAGGAAGAGGGCTGTTGAACTTGCTCTCACTGGATGAGAAATCAGCAATTACCATGTCTAGCTACAAAGAGTTTGAGAATGAGTCTGTGCCAGTGAGGCTTGGCCATCATTACCCTGACTCAGAATGAAAGTTGTGGTTACAAAGAGACAGGCCACATTCATTTAAGTGACAAACACAATGGGATGCCAACCTTTGTTCTCAGGAAGTTGCTTTGAGTCAAAAGTTCTATCTGTTTCGCTCAAAGCTTATTTTAATTACATATATCCTCTCCTAGTGGGGATGGGACAAATCCTTCTAGACAAGTAAAATCCCTTTTGTTACAAAATGCATTTATTTCAGCCAGATAAAATTCTCCAACTGCATACATGGGTACATATGACAACGTCCTTCTTTGATACATGTCCTGCTTACAAGAGCCATTTCTAATTATTAAAACACATAACAAACATCTTTGTCTCTTAAAATATAATTTAAATAACTTGCTAAGGTATAAGCCATAAGTCTGGTCATGGACCCGAGTGGAGAGCAGTTCTCCAGTGATGAGACCAGAGCAATATCGGCACATTGCCTCCAAAATGAGATGCCACCAGTCTGCAAGCTGCTGAGCTCATCTGCTGGTCAACCCACCAAGTATTTGGATAGTTGCTGTTGGGGCAGCAAGCTGCCTTCAAAAACATTATGTGCAGACAAAGTATGCGTAGGCAACGTGGAGAGGCATTTCACAGAATGCACACACCTTTCAGGTAACTTAAGGATAAAAGCTTGGTGAGAGCAAATCTGTTTACACTGCTGGGTACTGTGGCATGGTCTCACTTGGCACTCAATAAATATCTATGAAGTGAATGGAAAGATAAAAGAATAAGCTGTAGCAGTTGCCTTGATGTCCAACTATTGTCAAGATTGGGCTTTATGAGCTTTATGGACACTATTTCTTGTTCAGAGTAAGTCATTCTATTTGGGAAGCCATCCCTTTCCTTCTCAAGTTCTTCATGAGCATTTAGAGACTTCTTGCAGACTGCCAGTATTCGGGGCTCATTGGCTTACAGAAGAGCTGGGAGTGGGCCATACAAAGTCTAGGTTTGTCCCTTGAAGTAAAAATGCCTGAGTGACTTGGAAGTTCTAGGATCTGGTTTATTCTTCACACCTTTTCTTCTTTTGACTCCTATTAATATCCTGAACCTGAAGTAGCCATGGAAACTCAGAGCTGAGCAGTGTGTTTCTTCATGAAATCTCATTTCGGTATCCACTATTTCTAGGCCCCTGGCTCCCTCAGAACTTGAAGTGGTTGATCTCTTGATGTTCCGTCCTTCACAGAGTTCTCCACCTGTTCCCTGAAGGTAAGGGCCTTGTTCTAACGTTGACACTGAGGAGTTCCCCACAGAGGAAATTCCTGGAAAAATCTCTCCTTTTGCTTCTCATACCATCTCTCCCATTCGCCACAGGCTATGGATGCAACTCTGGAGAGACAAAGGAAAAGTTTCTAAACTCATCCTGGTTGATCATAGGAAGATGTCCCTCATCAATTGGAGTTAAAACCGGTTCTTCCTTTATGAAGTCGGGGTCAAAATTACTGACGTCTTCTCGGGATTTCTGTCAAAAAGGAAACAAGGAAACTTTCAGATTCTGTGCATGAGGCTTATTAATCTTCCGTGGGATTTAGCCCTTGCCAGTGAGTTCAGAGGACGGCCCTGCAACTCTCTTGGCAGCATTATTTCCAGTATGACAATTGGTTAAACAGTGCTTTCTACTGATTCTACTGCATTGTGTATTATTAGGGCATTTTTAACTGCCAATTCACTAGCCTCATAAAAAGCTTGCTGAGCAGACCAGTCTTAGGCCGGGAAGCTAAGGAATTAATTTGCTCACCTGACCCAGCCAGCTGGTTTACCCTGTCCATTTCATGGAGGTACCACTGCTCAGCAGGCCATACAGGGGCCCACAAGACAATAGAGGTTAAGTAAATTCACACTGAGATTGAAGAGATTTTCCTCAAAGACTTCTTGGAAATTCTGAGTTCAGGGAACAAATGCTTCTCACTTCACTCACCAGCAGATTCATTCTGCCGTGCTGGCAAAACTTCCCCTCCTCCCAGAACGGCTGGCAGGGGGATGCCCATGAAAGGAAGTGGTTTTATGCTCTGCGTGTTTGGTATCTCAACCTAGCAGGCTGTTACAGAGTAAGCCAATGACATATGGAAACGTGTATTTTTACATCTTTATAAACTAATGCTGGAGAGATCATTTTTACCATTGTGAGATCTCTCACTTTTCTTCTGGAGTCAATGATATCTCTCTCTGAGCATCCACCGTCCCCCTAACTCATGATGTACTGGAAGCCCAGCTTCTCCTCCCTCCCACTGTGGTTCTCTTGGACTCACCCATGAGAAACAGCTTAGCTCTCAGTCTAAGAGCTGGACCCCTTCAGAAATGCCGCCCTACTTAGCTTCCTCCTTTGGGAAGGCACCCACGGTGCTCCCAGTATTTCCTAGACAGAAAGGACTCGGCCTCTTTTGCCCTGAGCCCTGTGACGCAGACCTAAGCTCTCCAAGCCAGGGAGCCAGGCTCAGGGCCCTGAGGAGCATTTCATGTCCTCTCTACTTTCCTGGGGGCTTGGGAAAGGCTTCCTGACTAAGGAGCATAAGGAGATCAGCTAGAACAATGAATTTCTCAACCAAACTCTTTTGGGTAAACCTGGAAAGTTTCAAGGCCTCTTCAACTCCAGGAAATTTTAACTCGAGAGGTGGGCCCAAGGCAAGCAAGAGGTAAACACTTTTTGAGATGTAACCCCCAGCACACTGAGAGCTGTTGCCTTGGGGGCAAGGAGGAGTCCTGGACGAGGCTGCCCTGTAAAGCATCTGGCTGAACTTCCAGTCTGGTCATTTCCTCGTGGACCATCTAGCTGCTCAAGCGGAACACTGAGGCACTTTAAGAAAGAAGGTCTACTCAGGTGGTCTCGGACACTTACGATTCTGGGTCGGAAAGGTGGTTCTACTTGGCGATGGTTCAGCTGGGTCCAGTCGATTTCCTTAAAGAAAGGGTGTCTCAAGATGGCATGCTCACCGCCTTGACTTGGGCTGCCCAAGCGCATGGTGGGGTTCTTGGTCATGAACTGAGAGGGGGAGAAAGACAGTCAATCATACAATCACACACAGTAAGGCTGTCACAAGACGGTAGGCATCAACCCTGGCAGAGGAGATGATGTGAGGCTTCATGGCTGATCTTGCTTAACCAGCTGAATTTTCCATCAGAGGCGGCACAACCACTATGAATCATCCCATCAAGGCGCAGTTGCTCGTGTGTATTTCTGGCCTTCCCCACTTCCATTTCAGACGTGGCAACCAAAATAAAACCGAAGGGCCCAGTTTTCTTTCCTGTAAATACCATGTATTTTTTTTTCCCCTTCAAAGAAAAGAAACTCTCTATAAAACAGTGTGCCTTTCTGCAGCACTGGAGTTGAGGACAGCCGGCAGCTTATGAATGGGGCTACTTTTCGGAACAGCTGTGCCATTTTTCTGAGCGACCTGACCAGCCGGCCAGGATTCCCGCTCTCTGACAAGACCACGGGGAGAAGAGAGAGAGTCATTATTCTGACGCTCTGGGTGAAGGAGCCGCAAGGGTGAGAAACTTAAAAGTTCTGTGTTCAGGCTCCAGGAAAAACAAAGTTGGACACTTTTATTTATGCAACAAAGATATTATAGTTTTGACTGAAGAGTTTTTTCCTTCGAGATGTTCCTTCTCTCCTGCTCTTCCATTTTGAAATGTTCATGACTGAGACTCTTGCCACATAGACCAGAATTGGAACACATTGCCACACATTTAAGGATTGTGTGTGTGTATCCATCCTCTGTATTTATATCAATTGGGCAACTTCCTCACAACTGACCTCCTATCAAGATGTTTTGGGCCAACTCTCCTTTCATGAAGTGGTCAATACACGCATTCTGATCATTTCCGGACCAAAGACCATTACAGGATAATTCACTCTTCATGGCAGGATGTCATTTCTAATTTTAAAGACACATACTTTTCCACTATCAAAAGAAAATGGCCTTGGATAAAAACTTTTCAAAAATTTAAATCAAGTTATCTTTCAAAGAATTTATAACAGCCCCCAAACACCCTTTTCCAAGTCTGACTTAAGAACACAAGGCAAAAGTAATGAGCAGAAGTTGATACTTCCTTGGAGTGGAATTTACCCAGTAAATTTGAAAAGATCTTGAAGGTGCACATAAGAAAGGGTCGGGTTGGGAGATGACCAGCCCTGCCATGTCAGGTGTCCAAAGCTGCCAAACCTCCTGGATTGCTTCAGGTGAATGCGATCAGGTGGAAGGAGGAGGCTGCCAAGGTCCCTAAGCAAACTGACAAGAGAGACGTCATAAAATGCTACAAAAGCTTCAAACGAGAGCTAGTAAAAAATGGTAGAGTTTAATGGTTCTCCTCTTTCCAAGAGATGGGGAATGAAAGGCCTGGTGGTGCTGAATTTGGAGGTGGAACTCTAAAGTAAAAGCAGTTTTGAGAGCTTCTGAGCAGTGAGCGCTTAGGCATGCGGGGTGGTCAGCAGACTTATAGGAAATGTCTCATAAACAACTCCATTCTGGAAGAGCTAGGCGCTCATGCTGTGTGGGCTCTGCCTAGATAAGTGTGTGCAACTCAGAAAGATGGGAAAATACACACACTGAAGAAATGAGTAGGCTCCCTTCTTAGGAAAGTCAATGGGATACAATCCCTGATGGAGTAGCCGTGTCTGTTCTAAAAGCTAATTAACAAAAGACAATGCTGCAAAAACTCAAGCTACAAGGGCAGCAGAACAGACCCAGATGGCTTGTGGGAAACTCCCAGGCCTGCCAACGGTGCGGGCAGAGGACACCTCGTGAATGTGTGGGTACAACTTGTTCTTCTGGGCAAGAGGAACAGTGTGGGGCTTTGGTGCCAGGGTGGCAGGAGCCCCGGTGTCTGAACGCCTTAGCCCATTCTTTCCTGCCCCAGCACAGAAGCCAAGCTTCTAAGGGGCACTGCAGAAAGGCACTGACCAAAGAAAAGCAGACCAAGGCGTGGCTGTTCTCCTCTGCAGGCTTCATCCCTGTGAACAGAGTCAGGCAGAAGGACCCTTTCCACTGGCTTACACTTAGAATTCTGATAATGTTCTTTCGAACGACCAGGCAGTTTTGTGTTAACTTTGAATATCTTGAGCTCTTTAGATACTGCCATCCTCCATGTGGAAGGAAAAAAAAGTTCAATTTATAAAAGTTGCAGGTGTCTATGCAAGGCAGTGCACTAGGCCTCATGGTGGTGGGGGGTGTGTAGGCGGTGCACAGACACGAGGGCAGTGTCTCCCCACGAAGGAGCTGATCGACAGAAGCGGGCAGAGGAGAGCCCGCTGTAACTAACCCAGCTGGATTAAAGGAAGACACAGTCAAGTGCAGCAGAAGCTTCGGAGAGAGACTGGGCCACTCGCATTGGGGGGCTGGTGGTGAGAAGGCAGGCAGTGGCCTCACAGAAGACAGGACATTTGAAGACATGAGGTGGATAGAATTACCACATGCCTGAGAATGCAGACGGGCATGGCTGCAGGCAAGCACCCGCGACATTGGGTATTTGGGCTGGCATGAAAGGACAGCTGAGGAACCACGGGGGAGCCAGCAAGACCTGTCTACAGTTTATAATGTGAATGACGTGAATGTTGAGAGCTGCCCTTGACCTAGGAGACGACTCTACCCATGACATGATGGCTAAATCCCTAGTAGAGAGGGAAGAGATACATGGGGGTGACTATTTAGAAGGCTGAGATCACTGCCAAGAAAACATACTTTGGAAACTAGAGTCTCTCATTAGTGAAAGGCAAGGCAGGGAGCAAGCCCTGGAGGGCTTGTGAAAGAAGAGTGAGCAGACTCCACACTGCATGGAGCTGGGGTGGGGGGGAGCACAGAGAGAAGAGGGTGGCTAGGTCCCTGGGTCCTCTCTGGATGTTGAGGGACAGAAACGGGTGACAGAAGAGGAACCAATTATAGTTGGGAGTACTGGTGTCAGTAGAAGTAGAAATAGGAGCAGCGATGACTTTTGTCAGAGGAATGAAGACATAATAAACATCTACCATTCGATCATTTCTCAAGACTTTAAGGATCTGGGAAGTTGGTGAGCTCAGCTTTGCATCTGAGATGTGCAGACATCCACCAGGAGGAGCCTGACCAGGGTGAGAAGTCTGGTTCTCAGGGATGATGACAACATTTGGTAAGATAGAGCTGAGGCTGGGAGGGAGGCTGGCGTGCAGGGAAGGCGGATGTGGAGTGAGAAGAGAATCGAGGGCAGCCCCAGGCCACAGACATTTTATTTGGCCCACGTAGAGTGTTTGAAAATAATTTTAACTAGTCAAAGAAGTAGCAAATGTCATATCACATGAAAGTCAAGTTTTCCAAATTCTCTTGGGAGATGGAATATTCCGGAACACTGGACCTGTACTACTTCCTGGTGAAAATGACCTGAGTTGAGCATGGCTGCCTCCTTGGCTGGGGCATGTGACCCCTGGTCCCGGCACTCCTCACGGCCTCACATCTGGCTCCATATATGCCTGTGCTGGCTCCCAGCCCTGGCACAGGGTGAGAAGAATGCCAGGGTGGCAGCAGAGCTCATGAGACAGTCAGAGGAGGACAGAGATCATGGAACAGAAACTAGGAGGGGGACCATTTCAGGGAGGAGCAGGGGGGTAACCTCTGGTGCTGAGGGAGCAGAAGGCCAGTTGAGGGGGGGCGGGGTCATAGCTCCTCTATGACTAAGCCCAACCCCCTAGCAAAGATGCAAAGATGGAAGGTTCAGGGAACACTGAACATCAGTCCAGGCCTGGAATCTTTCTTGGCACACATCAGTGGAGCGGGCTGGGGGCAGAGGGGGTTTCCGTCCCTAGGTCAGGCCCAGGACTCACCTTAAAGCACCACGTTCCTGCTGCTGTGATGGTGACAGCACCATCCCGTTGCAGAAAACTTTCTCTATTTGCTTATGTCCCTACTGGACCCGAAGCCAAACAAGTTAACAACCACGGTGTTTAGAGGCATCACTCATCCATGTCTAAGGTCAACTTGCCTCACCTCAACTGACCTTCTCCCTGACTGTGGTCTCAAAAAGGGAAGTCAGCCCAGGAGGAAAATAAAGTGACTTCATGAAAGATTTTGGATGCATTTACTAAAGGAAGCAGAATGTTTGCTAGGTTCAATGAAAGTGTTTTATAAGCTGCAAAGAGTGAGGAGGCCAGGGTGGAAAATCTGATTCCACCTCGAATGTAAGTCTCCAGCTAACTGGAGATCAGGGGCGAGAAAGTGTGGACACCTCTTGTATTCCCCTTTCTCCTGAGGCCCTCATGAAAGTGGAAAGAGGGTCCCAAAGGAATCAAAGCACACTTGCCCAGAGAATGAGAAACAACAGTTCCTTCCAGGCTGCAGAGAAGGCAGGATCACAGTGGGAAGTAGTGAGCCAGGTGCCCCGCCTGAAGAAACACAAGTCATATGGGCCAGGTCTGTATAGGAATGTCCTGCAAAGCCTCCTGCCAGCCAGGGATGGGTACATAAAGGATGTGAGAGCTCCTCTGATATGCAGGCACAGAGGGGAAGTGGTTTGGCTCCTCAGCTTCATTACTGTGTTTGGATGCCAGTTCCCCCATGAGCTGTGTGACTTTGGACAAATGTATTAACTTCCCTGGACTTTAGACTCCTCAACTATAAAATAGAGATTTTTTAAAAAAATTTCCTCATATTATGATGAGGAAATGAATGTAATGAATGTAAAATACCAGCACAGAGCCCTTAATCAGTGCTAGTGAGTTTTAGCAAGGATCTTGTTAAACCACTTGGAGGGCCATCCTGTCTACCTAAATGCAGAGGCATGGACTGAAATGCCTCTCAGAGAGGAATATCTGAGCTGAGCCTTGGCCCTAAGGTTTATCTGGCTCTGTCTCTCTCTGCTATTCTACCTTGTAGCCAGGAAAAGGGAACAAGATCTGTTTCTGCTTTCACAGTCCCAGACTCCAACAGGAGGGTGGTAGTGATGGTCTCAGGAAAAGCAGCAAAAATTTCTCAAAGATTGCTTTCCTGACAGCAAAGATTTCTAAAGACAATCTGAAAACAATAATACAGACGATATTCGGGTTTTAATGTGCAGTTATATCTGCTTTGACAACAGAAGGGAAGTGCTGAATGCATGGTGAAGAGAGCGCTGGAACACCTTCTTGTAAATCGGAGATCAGACAATACCTGTCATGTCTTGTGGGCTCTGTTGCACCTGAGGCGGCTGCGGTTTTGAGTTGTCAGATGTTCCAGAGGATAGAGTTCAAACTCACCCTGTGTAACAATGCATCTAGAGATAGGATCCAAATGTACTCTGAAACTCATTCAAATGTACGCAATGATAGAAAGTATTTTTTCTTTCGGAACCCGATTTCATAGGAAGACGACTAGTTATATAAACAGAGTGATTAATAAGATTTTCTTTCAGGGGAGAAAGAACACTGTATTTTCTACTTAACAGATGGATTTGGCTGTTGAACAAACAAAATGACCACCTCCTTCCATTCAACTTCAGACCAAAGGTCACAGAGCTGGCAGTTAGTGCTGGGAAGCTCAGAGGGCATGCCACAGAACATCCCCATAGTATTCCAGGGAAAGACTCCTAGTTAGGAGGAATGGATTTTATGGCGCTACAGAGAGTCCTGAGGCAGGAGAGCAGAGAAAGAATACAGGGCACAGAACAGAATATGGTCCATGGACATGAAGGCTTCCCCCGCATCGAGGGCAGGTAAAATGCCTGCTTGTATATGTTGCAGCCACTGGGGTCTGTGTGTTTTGCCGCCCTCACAGGTGGAAACTGATATCATTATAAAGACTAGTCAGCACATTTTTCTCTCACCCCGCTTCCAGCGGGCTGTGGTGGTAGGGCACAGACCCGAGAACCACCTGTGCCAGCAGCGCCATGTGGCTCAGGGCCATGGTGAGAGGGATGAGGTTGGGCACGGAGTCAGCTGATGGGGCAGCATGGGAGGAAATGCAGATTAGGAAACTGAGAAACAAACAATCCAACAACAAAACTGGGCGGAAGATCTAAATAGACATTTCTCCAGTGAAGACACACAGATGGCCAAGAGGCACAAGAAAATATGCTCAGCATCCCTGATCATTAGAGAGATACAAACCAAACTACAGTGAAGTATCACCCCACACTAGCCAGAATAGCCATCATCAAAAAATCTCCAGTAAATGCTAGAGAGCATGTGGAGAAAAGGGAACCCTCCTACACTGTTGGTGGGAATATACACTGGTACAACCATTATGGAGAACAGTATGGAGGTTCCTTAAAAAAATAAAAATAGAGCTACCATATGATCCAGCAATCCTACTCCTGGGTATATATCTGGAGAAAACCCTAATTTGAGAAGATACCTGCACCCCGGTGTTCACTGCAGCCCTATTTACAATAGCCAGGACATGGAAGCAACCTTAATGTCCATCAACAGAGGAATGATAAAGAAGATATGGCATGTATATACAATGGGATATTACTCAGCCATAAAACCAATGAAATATTGGCCATTTACTGCAACATGGATGGACCTAGAGATTGTCATACTGAGTGAAGTCAGACAAATATCATATTGCTTATATGTGGAATCTAAAAAAATGGTACAAATGAATCTTTTTACAAAGAAACAGAGTCACAAATGCAGTTACTGGGGGGGCGGGCAAGGAGAGAGGGATTAATTGGGAGATTGGGACTGACATATAACACACTACTATATATAAAGCATAGTAAGCAGGTATGTTGATATTTTTCATCCTATGGTTGGAATCCAGCAGGCTGTTCATGAGCATATAGTTAATTCTTTATCATTTCTCTTAACACTTTGCCTTGCTGATGTTTACACTCATTATAGCTTCCCCTGAAACCCAAGCTATCTCAGTAGCTTCACTCCAGTTATGTTACAGTGTTGGTTAAAAAAAGAGGTAAAGGTCAGAAGCGAGTCTCAAAGAAGGAAGCCCAAGGTCAGGCACTTGTGCCAAAGCCAATGCTGTTGGCCAAGATGGTTTTATTCCTGGCAAACCAGTCCCAAGCAGCTCTGAATGATGTGGAGGGTTTAACTGCTCTCCTGCTGCTGCTAAGTCACTTCAGTGGTGTCCGACTCTGTGCGACCCCAGAGACGGCAGCCCACCAGGCTCCCCTGTCCCCAGGATTCTCCAGGCAAAAACAACTCCTGAATGTTAAAGGAAAGGGAAGCTCTCCTGACAGCTATGATCCTCTAAACACAGCTATTGAAAGGGAGCAAGTGTTGAAAAAGGACCCTCCAGAGGCATAGTATACAATGTCTTCATTTCCCCTTGATGAAACCCAGTCCAACACCCTTCTTTATCCTGGATACACATTGTCTTGGGTGTCCAAACCAAACCTAACCATCACCTGCTAAAAAGGAACGCGGTATGATAATTGGAAGTGACAAATTAAACAAAGTATGCTACTTCTGTTCCCTAGACTTTTTCCAACTCAATCTCTTGGGACCCACAGACATCAGTTAGCAAATCTCTACATAGAAAAGATTTCTATGTTCATTTTATAAAACCTGACATTTTTATCCTGTTTGAGATATGAAGATTAAAGAGTCATGTGATATTAATACTTCATTAAAAAAAAATCCTTCATACTGCTAGCCACAGATAAAATGTAAGTTTTCTAAGAACAGAGGTCCTAACAATCTAAAATGGGGGAAGGAAGTTGAGAACAGTAACTTTAGTAACATGCCAAAATGAAGTCTCTAGGATGATCAGTATTTTTTTGTCCTCTGCCTCTACCAGCCTGGTCTGTCTGTGAGTACATGACCCGTTTCTATAGTGTCAGTTTCAGTAAGAAGCCCAAAGCTCCATTTCCTCCTATGGGAACTCCAGTCCTGCCATGGGCAAGCACTGCCAGGCTGCATGTTAATCATCCTCTTTTTAAAGGATCTTTCGGTAACTGACTTTTGGATTCTGCCTGCAGCAGTATTTGAAAAATTGGCTGTAATGATGGAGAGCTGGATCCTCTGCAAGACCCTGGCTTCCCTCTGCTTCCTCGGCCTCCCCCTGGCTGACCACCTTTGGCTACTGCCTCCAGCATTCCAACCTCTGCCAGGAGGGAAGCAGGAAATGCTGAGGGACACGCTCAATGCCACTCTGGTTAACTGCCTGGTGACAGGTGTGGGACACACTCAGCATTAAAAGAGGATCCCCGATTACTTGTGGTTCCCCCTCTGTACACAGAGGTGAGTGAGACTCCTGCAGACAATGCACAGAGGAATGAAATCTGATAGGTGTGATGACAGATAAGCCCCCACACAAGCATACACTTTAATTTCTGTGAAGCTCAGAAGCAAGAGCACGCTATAATCTCCTTCTGAGGCCAAGTTTACAGTGCTTCCTGAACTGACAAAGATGACTCAGGAGAATGCACCAAACCCCTTTCAGCACTTATTTAACCTGGCCACCTGCGTGAGCAAGAGAAAAGGGCGTTGACTCACCTGAGTCAGCACTGGCACCTTGTGATCGCTGACCGGAGATGATGGAACACAAAGGAACGCTCACCTCAGGGAGGCCTTCACCTTCCTAAGCTCTGGGGACTCAGGAGGACAGCCCCCGCCAAGCCTCTCTGGAGCTGATGAAGCCAAAGTTCAGTGCAACTGCCGAAGCTCTAAGCAAACCATATTCTTTCTTCTGGGTCATGATTATTAGCATTTTGGGATAACTGAATGCCAGTTTAGGAAACTCAGGGACACGGTGGCCAACAGAAAATGTGTTTATACTGAAACCAAGTGAAAAAAATTTTTTAAATCATCTTTAAGGTCAGCAATCTAGAAAGTCTACACCTGTCTTTCACACAAGAGCGTGTATCTTTATTTATCTTTCCTCTGCTACCTTCTGTGGATGTTGCCAGTTTTTTATAACCTGTTGAGAGCAGGGGTAGGATAGTTTTGCTTCTGGAGCATGCATTTAACATAAACCTTCACAGAGAAGATGAGACAGGAGAGACAAAAGGGCAAGTGAGAAAAATAGTCTTCTCTATTGGAGTGGATACTGTGGTTATTTTTAGTTGTCAGGATCGCTGCTTAATGACTTGGGCTTTTGTTTTTTTCAAGTAGAAAATTGGGCCCCAAACTCTGTACTCCACTTCCCCTCCCCCACTGACTCTGTGCTCCATGGGGAGTGTTCTCACCAGCAAGTTCTTAGCCCTTTCTCCATGTTTATGTGAACTTTGGGGAGACTCTTGAGTTTTTGGTGCAAGGCTAACCAATCCTGTGGTGGAGGTAAAGATGTTGAATGGCAGAGTGAGGCAAGGAAAGGAATACAGGGTTAGGGGTTATGCTGGGTGAGATGTCGGTGCCCACCCTGTTCAGCCCCTCCCTCACTGTGAACGACAGACAAGAACACCCCTCACCCTGAATTCAGGGGACTCACTGACGTTGTTACACCATACAAAGCCTCCGGGTGATGAACATCTATGACTCTCCGGTGTTACATCAACGCGTATCCACAATTTCTACAGACATGGAATAATAATAATACCTTCTATTTTAAAGTAAGGCGGCATTTAGAAAGCATTTCCTTCTGAAGGAAAAAAAAAGGGCAGGAAAATATCCAGAAGACGCCAATTCCAGAAATGCTGCTGACCTTATGATCCAAAGGCAAGACTGTCGGGAAATCTCAGGAAGCCAAGTAGGGATGACCCACCACGCTGAGACAGTGGTGAGAGCGGATGTGAAGGGCTGGCTCAGGGATCCTGGCCCTTCCTGCCTCTCCCCTGGGGAAGGGCAGACACAGCAGAAAAGGGTCACACACGGAGATAAGAGGAGCAGCGCGGGCACGGCTCACCAGTGGGCGCTCTCTCTTCTCTGTGTGTTATCTGTTAAAAATCCCTCTTTGGGGTGCCCTCAGGTACTCAGCTTGGGAGTGGGAGAGGTAAATAGGAGTTTGGGATTAACAGATACACACTATATAAAGTGGATAAAAAACAAGGACCTGCTGTATAGCACAGGGAACTATATTCAATATCTTGTAATAACCTATAACAGAAAAGAATATGGACAATAACACATATATTATATACATTACATATATAATATATATATATCTGAGTCATTTTGCTGTACAGCTGAAACTAACACAGCATTGTAACTCAACTATACTTCAATTTAAAAAAAAGCATAAGAAAAAAATTTTAATTAAAAAAAAAAAGGCTCCTGGGAAAACAGAAATACAGCTCTCTCCAAAATAAAAAGCTAACACAGCCTCATGTACAATTAAGCACTTAATAATCTTGATGATGTTGGTGGATGTTCAAAGAGAAGATGAAGATAATGACAGCTCTCAGAGTGCTGTGAAATTACTACTCATAATTTAACAATACTAACAACTTCTGCATTGTGCCTACCACTTTGAAAATGCTTTCATGGTGCTACCCCATTTGAAGTGGGTGCCAGAGGTGCTATCATCACTGCATTAAGGAATAAAGACTGGGTAGCCGTGGCAAGTAGAGGTCTTGCGACCCTCAGACTAGTGTGTGTTCTCTCCATTCTGTTATGTGAGGTTGCTTCCCCTGACAACCAGCGATTTAAATAAACTGTTTTTATACATCCTCCATCTCTGAAATTCTGTGTTTAAGTTTCTAATGGTCACCAAGCTCCATAACAAATGATTACAATCCAGAAGAGCATGACTTCCTGCAGTTTGAGGATTATGACACCCAGTGGAGTCAACATTAGGAACTCTCTTTTTTTTTTAATATACTTGGTTTACAATGTTACATTAGTTTCAGGTGTACATCAGTCATTAAAATGTTTATAGATTCTATTCCATTTATAGTTATTATAAAATATTGGCTATATTCCCTGTGGTTGTACAACATATTCTTGTAGCTTATACATATTTTATACACAGTTGCTTGCACCTCTTAATCCTCTCCCCCTGTCTCGCCACCTCCCCTCTTCCTCTCCTGCTGGTAACCACTAGTTTGTTCTCTATGTCTGTGAGTCTACTGCGTTTTTTGTTATATTCGCTAGTTTGTTGTATTTTTTAGATTCCACATATAAGGGATATCCTACAATATTTGCCTTATTTACCTAAGCATGATACCCTCCAGGTTCATAACATTAGGAACTTGTGAAGTCAGTAAGCCCCCCAGAATCACAGATGGTTACAAAATCCTTGGGAAAGGCCGGAAGTCCATGTTTTTAGAGGAAGCAGGGTATCTTACCTTGATCTGGAATTACAAAACAAAATGAAAGTTCATTCAGAGTCCTTAAAAATGTCTCAACCTACCTAGCTCCTAAGAGATGCATTTCCCAAGCGCTCGGTTTTCTGGCCGAGGACTAGCACTGAACCTGGCTAGCACTACTCGGAAGTCACTGTGAGCATCAGCGTCTGAGCAAAGCACACTGCGAAAGCACTGGCCTATTTCACAAGTCAAACTAGCAGAAAGGCTTCAGGAGGAGATGTTTACACACCCGAAGCCATTCTTTCTCAACCTCCTCAGCGAATCCTCTTCCACTGTCGCCCCTTCAACACTGGTGTCCCCAGGCCCCTCCTCTTACTCTTCACCCTCTTCTCCGTCCTCGTCTGCTCCCCTGGAGCCCTCCTGAGCTCCAGACCCTCAGGATCAACTGCAAGCAACAGACCACTTTCCGAATGTCTCCGGGACCCCTCAGCGGTCCCACGTCCTAAATTCATCTTTCCCAGCCCTCACCCTCACCTAACGCACCAACGGTAGAACAGGTGACTGCATTTCTTTGAACACACATGCTCTGAGCACTTGCACAAGTTAGTTCCTCCGTCTAGAATATCCTTCCCCTACCTGCCCCCTGGCCCCCGCTGCCCCGTCTACCCTACTGAACCTTTGTTTCTCAATGCCCAGCTGAGATGCTGCTTCCTCTGCCTTGTCCTTATGTCACTTCCCTGTCCTTGACCCCAGAGAGAGCTTTGATCATTTCTCCTTGGCAGCGAGCTAAGTATCGTTTACGTGTTCTCATTCCTACGAGGCTGTGAGCAACAGAAGAGGCTGTGTCTTTTCAGCTTTGCTTCCCGGCACTTCGCACAAGGCCAAGCCAAGGGAAGGCTTCTGACAAGTATTTGCTGGATGGAATGAGACAGCGGTTCTAATTCCCTCATGTATCAGTTTCTCCTACAGTTACAGGCTCATCTCAGGTCAATAGAGAAAGACTCAAATGCACAATCTTTAAATAACACTAACATTCTTATCCTAAGTGTTATATCTTACTTTATGGAAAGTTAGATAGTTGGCAGATTCATGCTCTGTGAGTATTAAGTACATGGCACCCTGGAAGCTTCCTCCAGTGGCTCATGTTTCTAGGACAGTTGGAAAGAATCATATCAGGGAGCTATTTGGGTGCTAAACATGTGGGGCTCTAAAGGCAAAGGATGCTTATTAATGAAAAGGAGAATAAAAATGGGGAAGTGGCTAGGTGTAGGCTAGCTCAGAACCCTGGACTAGGAGTCAGAAAAAACTGGATTCTGATCCCAGGGTATTTCCCCCTCACTGTGGTATAGTATCGGAGAAGGCAATGGCCACCCACTCCAGTACTCTTGCCTGGAGAATCCCATGGATGGAGGAGCCTGGTGGACTGTGGTCCATGGGGTCGCTAAGATATAGAACACAATATTTACCTTCTTAGCCATTTTTAAGTGCACAGTTTAGTGGGATTAAGTATATTCACATTGTTGTACAACCATTACCACCATCCATCTATAGAACTTTTTTCATTTTCCCAAGCTGAAATTTCTCATCCCTTAAACTCTCTACCAACCCCTCTGCCAGCCCTTGGCAACCACCATTTTGCTCCTGTCTCTATGAATTTGACTACTGTAGGGTTTTCATGTAAGTGGAGGTCCCTTTGTATTTGGTTTATTTCATTAAACATAATGCATTCAAAGTTCATCCATGTTGTAACAAGCATCAAAATTTCCTTCCTTGCCAAAGGTGACTAATCCATTGTATGCATATAACACCTTTTGCTATCCATTCACCTGTTGATGGACACTTGGGTTGCTTCCACTTTTTGCTATTGTTCAGTCGCTCAGTCATGTCCAACTCTTTGTGACCCCATTGACGCAGCACACCAGGCTTCCCTGTCCTAGAGTTTGCTCAAACTCATGTCCATTGAGTCAGTGAGACCCTCCAACCATCTCATCCTCTCTCTCCCTCTTCTCCTCTTGCCCTCAATCTTTCCCAGCATTAGGTCTTGTTCAGTGAGTTGGCACTTCGCATCAGGTGGCCCAAGTATTGGAGCTTCAGCTTCAGTCCTTCCAATGAACATTCAGGGTTGATTTCCTTTAGGATTGACTGGTTTGATCTTCTTGCTATCCAAGGGACTCTCAAGAGTCTTCTCCAACACCACAGTTCAAAAGCATCAATTCTTTGATGCTCAGCCTTTTTATAGTCCAACTCTCACATCCATACATGACTACTGGAAAAACCATAGCTTTGACTATATGGATCTTTGTCAGTAAACTGATGTCTCTGCTTTTTAATATGCTGCCTAGGTTTGTCATAGTTTTTCTTCCAAGGAACAAGCATCTTTTAATTTCATGGCTTCAATCACCATCTTACAGTGATTTTAGAGCCCAAGAAAAAAAAATCTGTAACTGTTTCCACTTTCTCCCCATCTGTTTGCCATGAAGTCATGGGACCAGACACCATGATCTCTGTCTTTCTGAATGTTGAGTTTTAGGCCAGCCTTTTCACTCTCCTCTTTCACCTTCATCAAAGGCTCTTTAGATCCTCTTCACTTTCTGCGACAGGGGTGGTGTCATCTGCGTATCTGAGGTTAATGATATTTCTCCTGGCAATTTTGATTCCAGCTTGTGCTTCATCCAGCCCAGCATTTCACGTGATGTACTCTGCATATGTTAAATAAGCAGGATGACAATATACAGCCTTGATGTACTCCTTTCTCAATTTTGAACCAGTCTGTTGTTTCATGTCCAGTTCTGTTATTTCTTGACCTACAAACAGATTTCTCAGGAGGCAGGTAAGGTACCTGGTATTCCCATCTCTTTTAAGAGTTTTCTGGTTTGTTGTGATCTACACAATCAAAGACTTTAGCCTAGTCAAAGAGGCAGAAGTAATTTTTGGGGGAATTCCCATGCTTTTTCTATGATCGAGCAGTGGATGTTGGCAATTTGATCTCTGGTTCCTCTGCCTTTTCTAAACCCAGCTTGTACAACTGGAAGTTCTTGGTTCATGTACTATTGAAACCTAGCTTGAAGGATTTTGAGAATAATCTTGCCAGCATGTGAAATGAGCGCGATTCTACCTTTTAGATTTTGTGAATAATGATGTGAATACTGATATACAAATATGTTCAAGCCCCTGCTTTCAGTTCTTTGGGATATACACCCAGAAATGGAATTGCTAGGTTATATGGTACTTCTAAGTTTGATTTTCTGAGAAACTGCCTGTCATGCCACTTTCCACAGTGCCTGCACAATTATACATTCCCGTGAGAGCTACACAAGGGTTCTAATTTGTTTGGTTGTTTTAAGTAATGTGCTGAATGGCCTTTGGTGAGTCACAATTTCTCTGGACCTCAAGTTTCCTCATCTATTAAATGAGGGAATTGGAATGGATTTGGAATAAAAGATTTTTTAGGTTTCTTCTAGAAAAAAAAAAAAAACCCCACTATATTGGTCTAATTAAATCAAGTTGCAATTAGAACCAGAAAGCAGTTTGAATGGTTTGTGAGGTATGACTTGCTACCTTAAACCCTCTTCCTAATACAATAAGCAGAATCATACTTTTTCAGAGAAAAGGGCAAAGAGCCTAAAAATGCACCCCGCTCTCACTGATGACATTGGCATCTGCTTCCTGAGCATCTAGTCTGTGCTCAGCACTGTTCCAAGTATCTCCCTCGCATCATCTCCGATCCCGAGAGTACAGATGAGGACGAGCTGAGGCATGGCAAAAATCACACTGTGTGCCCAAGTTCCTGCAGCCAGCAGGTGAAAGAGCCAGCATCTGCCCTCGGACAGCTTTGCTCTGCAGGCCGGTTCCTCACCGCCGGCGCTGACACTTCCCTCCTGGGTGCTTCTCCCCACGTCTTGAGAGCTCTTCACTGTTTTCTTCCTTTTCTTTGATCACACTTCTGTTTAAATATCTCAGCCCTCTGCCAAGAACAGCTGAATTTCCTCAGCTACAGCATTTAAGCCTTTTATTTTTAGGCCTGGGGGCTGAAATGTACAAAGCTATCTCCGAAATCCTCTTGGTGAATACGTTTTAGTAATTTTCTCTGACATCTTTTCCAGTGTTTTTCAGAAAATTGCTCTTAAGGTACACTCCTTGAGGGAGGAAGAAACAGAATGCTTACCATGTCCCTGCGTGGCTTACATGTACTAATTCACTGAATCTGGGGAGTAACCCTGTGACATGGATTTTATTACTTCAATCTACAGATCTTTTGAGCAAGGACACAGATTCAGAGAGGTGTGTTAGCTTGCCAAGGTCACTCAGCCAGAGCGTAACACAGCTGGGAGATAAACCTGCCATGGACTGAAACCCGAGCTTCTTTGCACAGGAAGATGCCCAACAGAGAACACAGAGAGCCACTTAAGAAAGTCAGTGCTCAGCCAGTGCCACAGCATCATCCACTGAGCTGCTGGCATTAGAAAGGGGCCAAAATAAAGGGAAGGGAAGAAGTTCACAGCTTCCCAGAAGCGAGTCTGCAGGGAGAGGGAACAACTCAGTCTCCACTGAAGAGCAAATTCTTGTGAGGCACCAGAGGCTGTTTTCTCCCAGAACAAAGATTGTGGAGGCAGGATACTCCTAGATAACATATACACTAATTACCAGCAATGTTTCTATATATATCAAAGATATAAAGTAAATGAGAGAGGGATAAATCAGGGATTAACATACACACATTACATATATAAAATAAACAACAAGGACCTACTGTAGAGCACAGGGAGCTCTACTCAATACTCTGTAATAACCTGTATGGGAAAAGGATCTGAAAAATAATGCACATATGTATAATAGACTGTACATTTGAAACACAATATTGTAAATCAGCTATACACTAATAAACTTTTTAAAAAGTAATTGGATCTATCTGGTTAAACATAAAACATCTTAATAGTTCCATGTGAATCTTAACCTTGCTTAGTAGCTACTCTAGGTTTTATAGGGATTGGGTTAAAAGGGGTGAAACCTGTGTCTCAGATTTAGTGGGGAAGAATTCTCTTAAGAGGATTCTAAATGCTAAAAAGAGGTTGAGGACTTTTATAACAATTAAGAGAAGCAGATGTGGGTGATGGTCAACTCAAATGCTGATGTGGTGTCTAAAGATTTCCCCCGACCTGGATTCAAAAGGTATTAAGTGTTTATCAGAGAAAGACTGAACTGGACTGTTAATCCCTAAATAGGGAACATTAACGTTTCCTGAGGCACAGACTGACTTTTGTTTCCTACCCTTCATGGTACCAAGCACAATAACTTTTATACACTAAGGCCAACAACGCATATTTCCTTATGGCATGAACTAGCATTTTCATTTGAATTATATATAACTCTGGGGTCTTTCTTTTAAATAGTAAAAAAAAAAGCTAAATCAGGTGTAGTAATTGGACTAAATATGTGTCTCATGAAAAACCATTAGTACTGTGATGGGGGTCACTGCAGGGATTAGCATGCCTTGGGAGTCAGAAGGACCTCAACTCCAGACCATAGGACTGGGAGAGTAATAACTCAAAAGTAAGCCCAACTCTGCAGCACAATTTGTTGTGTTATCATAGATTAGGTCATCATAGGTAGTTGGGGCCAGCTGAGGTGAGTACATTTCCCTCCCAAGGGATGAGAAATTTTAAGGCATAAATCTATAAAGATAAGCCCTTCTTGATTTTTTATTAATGAAATTATAAGAGCCACATTCTCCTTAGTCTAAATTTTCTACTAAATATACAAATAAAATTTTCTTATGAAAACAGGGTAGATAGAAGACATTTGGTAGAATCCCAAAGTACTTCACTTTTATTTCTATGTGCAATTAAAGCTTCTTCAATATCAGGAGACCACCAGTGCCTCAACTTGAGAATCAAGTTATAAATTTGATTCACTTGGGCAATATTTGCCTGAGAAGGATTTCTGTGATCATTTCCTGAGATTCTCAGGAACAACCATGCCACCAGCCCCAGGACAGAGTGATCTGTAAACAACATGTCCTTAAAATGACACTAATTATATGACTGGAGATTTCCAGAGAGACAAGTCTTTCACCAACAAAGCTAGTATTTCCTGAATTTAGTTTTTTGTCTCCAATCACAAGAAGTGATATGATTTGGGCAAAGTAATTTTTATCCCATAGATATCCCCCAGAGAGAATAGATTATTCTGATTTTCCCCTATTTGAATAAAGAATATTCATCTTTATTCTCCTTGTGCATAAACTGGGAAATAATAACCTGATTTCCTAATAGGGTATTGACCCAAATTACGTTATTGTCTTATTACATGTTAACTTCTTTTTTTATAACTTTATACTTTACTGGTATATTCAGGGTCTACAAGATATATAAGACTGTAAGGACAACAGGTGATGTCATATACCTGGTAATAAACAATACTAAAAAATTAGTTATCATTCTGTACATTAAACAGGTCCTAGAATCAGAAGGTTATTGGCACATGGCAGGGCCCCTGATCAAAGCCCTGGAAGAACTTCTGTTTCTTGTTGGTTGTTCCTTCTTAGTTTTTTTCTGGTTTTCTTCATCTATTTCTTTTTAAAGCTTTTTATTTTATACTGGAGCACAACTGATTAACAATGTTGTGATAGTTTCAGGTGGACAGCAAAGGGATTCACGGGTCCATATAGATGTATCCATTCTCCCCCAAACTCCCTTCCCATCCAGGCTGCCACATAACATTTAACAGAGTTCTCTGTGTCACACAGTAGGATCTTGTTGATTTATCCATTGTGTATATTACTTGTTACTTTCTTATTTTCAACAAATCCACATTTCTTCCACACTTGAAAATAAGGCTTCCATCATATTGCCTTAAATGCATAAAAGAAAGACCTTTGCTACATGCTATTCCACACTGCACCTAAATTGTGGGCCTGGCATCTGACTGCACAAGGACCACGTGGAAGCAAATGAGATCTTGCCCAAGTTTGAAAAACCTCTCTTCTCTCGCAACACTACTGGAAAGGCCCCTTCATCCTGCTCCTTGGATGTTGCCAACGGAAACACAGTCAGTACAGAAACAACTGGTAGTGCCATTTACATGACCCAACAGCCTCATACATCCTGAATGGATGAAATAGGAGCATCACTGCACCGACACTGAAGCCACAAGTGGTAGAAATACTTGCTATTTGGCCAACAATGCTATGAATGGCTATTACGTATGCTCAGTTGCTCAGTCATGTCAGACTCTTTGCAACTGTAGCCCACCAGGATCCTCTGTCCATGGGATTCTTCTGGCAAGAATACTGGATTGGGTTGCCATTTCCTCTTCCAGGGGATCTTCTTGACTCAGGGATCAAACCCACATCTCTTGTGTCTCCTGCATGGGCAGGCAGATTCTTTACCACTAGTATCACCTGGGCAGTTGGCTCCAAAATAACTATTGCATAAGAGGACAAAAAAGCCTGAGAAAACTCTGGTTCTTTGATTCTATAGATTAAAACACACATTGCAGTTAGAGCTGTTAGGTGGTATCAACAAACAAACTTCAAACCCAAACAGCACACGTAGC
The DNA here is from genome assembly GCA_006408695.1 of Aepyceros melampus. Taxonomy (NCBI): domain Eukaryota; kingdom Metazoa; phylum Chordata; class Mammalia; order Artiodactyla; family Bovidae; genus Aepyceros; species Aepyceros melampus. Next base: position 132,794 of record SJXQ01007637.1, read on the forward strand.
AAGCTGGTTTGCAATAGCTGGAAAGCTGGCTGAGTATGTCACACTTACAGATTTCAGGATCCCTGTGGCATCTTCATGCAGCCATGTAGGGTAGACCACTTCATCGTTCAGTATGGCTTCAAAGAGGTCATCTTCGTTCTCTGCCTCGAAGGGCGCGTGGCCACACAGCATCTCATAGAGCAGCACGCCCATAGCCCACCAGTCCACCGCGGGCCCATAGAGCATTTCCTGGAGGATCTGTGCAAAGGGGTGATGTGAGAGGAGCTCTGTGCATCTGATGAACAAATGCACCCTTAATGGCTACAGAAAATGAAGGATTTGGAGCTGAGGTAAAGCAAGGGAATTTCCTGCACTGGCACGCATGTTTCAGTCCATCTCTAGATTGGGGTCTATTCTGGGGTCAAATCAGAGGCCTTCTCATTCCAGTGGTGAAACATCTATGATCTGCTTATGCCAAAGTAATAGTATATGCAGATCCAAACCAGAAAGCCCTTTGGGACTACATCTGTGGAGGAGGAGGAGATGGGCTCACTCATTCATATGGGGGCAATTCAAGAGCTTGTGGTTATTTCTACCAAATGGGGCCAGGATCAAAGCTCTGTGTAGAGACAAAGAAGAAAATTAAATGGGCCAGGTGTAGAGTGCATTTTGTCCTCATTCAGGGCTAAAGCCTGAAGCAACTGCAAAGTTTACAAAACTCTTTTGGACTTGAATTTGTACTGGGAGGAACCGAGGACATTTTCAGCCATCATTCACCCAAGGAGCCAGAGAGGAGTCTGGAGGTGTCAGCTTTCAACGCTGCCCACAAGCTGCAGCGTCTGCTTGGCTTTGCCTTTCCGATGTGGCTGCTGGGGAGTCTGGATTCCCCAAGCTGCTTAAGCAATGAGCACACTCACCTCCGGAGCAATGTAGTCAGGCGTGCCGCAGAAGGTGGCCGTGGTGACCCCATTGCAGATCCCCTCCTTGCACATCCCGAAATCTGCCAGTTTGCAGTGGCCCTCATGGTCCAACAGTACGTTGTCCAGTTTCAGATCTCTGCAAGAAACACAGAGCAGCAAATATGGTGGGGCAGCCAGGCCCCAAACAATCTACCTGGCTGAGCTGAGTCACGAGATGGCAGGTCACACAGCCAGGAGAGCTTTCTGCACCCACCCTTCAAAGGGGACACCCTTCTTTGTGTTACGTGGATAAGAGATTAAGATGCTCTCGAAATCTGCCTCATGGTCCTGGATGTTGGTTCCATCTGAATGGGCTAACCACGTATCAAAACACAGGCTGCCCATTCAAAACTGACAATGTGACTGCCAGGCTTCCCACTGACCACCTATCCAGGAGACATCCACCCCCCCTACACCCTGTTCTGTGGCCTCTATCTCTGCCCACTGGCCTTCGCTCGGTGAAGTCCTAGAGCACATGCCACTGTGCAGCACACACTGTGACAGGCATCAAGAGCAAGACGACCCTCCTCCCTAAGGACCGCACTGTGTGTCTGGGAGACAGATATTCTGCAGACCGTCAGCTCCACCGAGGAGGCATCAGATGCATCTGGTTCACACTGTGCGTAGCATAATGCACTCAATAAATCTTTGTTCAAAGTATATACACATAGATGAGTGTGTGTGTGTGTGTGTGTGTGTGTGTATAGATACATAAAGATGTGTGTATACATACACACATATATTGGGGAAAAGAGGAAAGGAGAGTGATGGGGGAGGGAGACAGAACCAACTGTTGTGTAATACAAGTGGCATGCGAGAAGCAGGAACCACATGCTGTGAGAGGAAAACAAGAAGGAACAATTCATTCCTATTAGTGGCAGGACAGAGGTCTGTTCCACAGTAGAGGCAGAAACCGAGCTGGGTCTTACAGCATGAGCCGGTCTTCTAGGTGGGGAAGCGGTATGAGACGGTCACTGAGGGCAGGTGGACAGGGCCAGCCCACAGAGCAAGAGCAGAGATGAGGTGGGCTCAGGAACTCCGTGTGGTATAGGAGAACTCACATGAAACACTGGGGCCATCAAAATGCCAGGGCTAGAACCCACACTTAAGTCCATACTGTGAAGGGCCCTGCATACCACACTAAGGAATTCTGATACTTAGATTTAGGCAAACGTGACCCACTGAAGCTCTCTAACTAAGTTTTCCAGTTGATGAGAAAAGATCAGCTAGAGGGAAGCTGAAAGAGTCCAGAGAAGACATGTTAGGACCTGAACTAGGACAGTGACAGATGGAATGGAAAGTAGGGATCAGTCAACAGTGTTTCAGTGAAAACACTGCCAGGATTAAGGCCTGAGGACCACCTAGAGGCAGATGAGGAGAAGCAGCAGCAGAACTGATGACTCCTGGGTTTCTGCCTTAGATTCAGTGGGTTAGTGGGGACATTAATGACCAGGGAAAAGCAAAACAGGAGTGAGAACAGGGTTTGTTTGGGTATAGCCCGATACATAGAAACCTCAGATATTAAAGTGAGTGCAAGGCAAAGCACTCACCCTCCCTCCCCTAACCCGGAGGGGCAGAATCAAGGGAAGTGAGTTCCAGCAGCAGAACTGCTTGGTGAAAGGTATTGATAGAAGTAGGAACATGGGTCAAATGTCAATAGAACTGTCTGCAAATGAAAGGAAGTGCTCCTAAACACCCCCTCCCCGACATAGGCTTCTGGCACCAACTGTCTCCCATTGCCACACATACCAGGCATCATAACAGAGGGAAGCTGGCACCATGGCAAGCTGGAAAAGAGTCCCACACACCTACATCCTATTGTGGGCCTTTCAGTCTAGCCTTGGGGGAGGATCGGGGGAGCAGCCCTGCCTACAGGGCAACAACCTCTATCCTTTGATCTTTGAAAGAAAGATGTGCTCGGAGGCAACCACACTGGCTTAGCAGTGAAGCAGGCTGCCCAGCCAGCAGTGATGCTAGGTGACCACCCTGACCTGGGGGTCTGCAGTCAACTGCCAGGCGGGAAGCTGCAGTAGCCGCGGCCTCCTGGGGCTGTGCTATTCGAAGTGATGGTGGCCCCTCACTGGGCCTCTCCACAGCGGGGGCTACTGACTGCTGCTCTGGGCCTTTGCAGCCCCAGGGGGCTGTGTCGGGGCATTCATGGCTCTGTTTCCCATGTCTTCCCATCTCTGCTCTGACAATAAAGGCCTGTTGGGCTGCTTGGCCCAAGGGGAGAGGCTGGTCGCTGTCCAGCCCGGGAACACATTGTGACTCAGGGGAGGCAGGTGATGACAGAACTGGCAAGACTGGTTTCCACACCGGGCCCTGCGAGTTGATGCGGCCGGACCACGTGGGACCTGCAGACAGGGGCCACTGGAAGCCACTCAGGCAGGAGAACCAAGTCCCATTTTCCAGGAATCCCCGGATAAGCAAGATGAGAGCAGCAGCTCTTTCTCAGCCCAGCCTCCCCTCTGAGCTCATGCTTCAGGCGTCTCCCAGGTGACAGGAGGAGATATGCTGGGTGCTGTGCAGCCACTTCAGCAATGTGAGGCTCCTCCACCTCTAAACCGGACCAGCCCCGGCCCCCCAGTCGGCCTTCTGCCCCTTTCCCTGGGCAGAATCCCACTTCCCACACAAGCTTTCACTAGGCTCTGGTCTGTGGAAACCATGTCTTCCTCCCCTGCCCTCTCAACATACACATAGTATGAGCAAGATTTATTAGCCCACATGAAGTCAGGATCCCAGAAGAACAGGTGTGTGTGTTGCAGGGGGGCAGGAAGGATTCTGGTCATAGCCACTGTTAAGAGCATGGTCTGTCGTTCTTCTAGAAGTGGTTTCAGACTCGAGGCCCTATTAGCGCCTGGGTGTCTGGCTCCTCTGGGGACTCATCAGTCCAAACACTGTCATCTCTAATCTCTGCCAGCCACTTCTCATCGGCTCCAGGAGGGATCAAGGCCTTAGGGGATCTGAGCCTCAGGGCTGGCTTTATCAGTACCATGTTCCAGCCCAGCAGCCCACCTGTGTGGTCCTACACTCAGAAACCTCTGACTCTCACACTGCCAGAAATGGTGGCTGCATAAAATCTCCTGAAGCCACTGTGCCTGCTGAGAGCTTGGAAAGGATCTCCTTGGGCAGAAGAAGCAAGTGCTAACAGAAACTTACAATGGTCTAAAAAGCTGACCTGAGATTGCTCAAGAGAGCTTGTGACTAACGTCCCAGCTAAGCGGTTTGACTGCTTATTACTCAGCAGCTGTCACAGGTATCAGGACTTGTTCGGGTAGGGAAAAGCGCTTTGTCATCAGTTTCATACGCGGCCCATCACAATGCCCTCTGCACAAAGTCTCGGGACACGGCCCCGCTGCTTAGGACAAGGAACTGAGCAGCCCTAGGGATGTGACTTCGCCTGGTCATAGGAGCCCCAGGGCAGACAGGCCAGTTCTGCACCTCAGTCCTGATTCTGTAGTCTCCTTTCAGGCATTTTCAGAACTGGACCAGCCTTGAGGGAAATGCCATTGCTGGTTTCATACCAAGTACTACCTAAGACCCTATCCTGGGAAAGACTGAAGGTGGGAGGAGAAGGGGATGACAGAGGATGAGATGGTTGGATGGCATCACCGACTCAATGGACATGAGTTTGAGTAAGCTCCAGGAGTTCATGATGGACAGGGAAACCTGGTGTGCTACAGTCCATGGGGTCGCAAAGAGTCGGACATGACTGAGCAACTGAACTACCTAACAGGATAAAACTCTCCACTAGAAATAATAAGGGGGTTTGATTAAGAGCATAAGATAACCTGAGGATTCCGTTCTGCCCTCAGCCCAAATGTCTCAGAGCTCCACTGTGAGGTCTGTGCTGATGTCCGCAGAGCACCCAGTTCACAGCTCTATGACCGACAACTTTCACTGCATTCGCTGCGCTCTGTCTATACACCTGCCTCACCCCTTGGCTGGGGCTGAGCCTTATTGTTCCCTAGCCTCAGAGCATGCCTGGCACAAGATGCTGACCAAAGAGATAAACGGAGGCATTTTGGATGGGTCACAGTGAGTTGCACCAGCCAATTCAGAGCCTATTTTATTTTGGGGGGAAGGAATGAAGTTCCATAAACTTCACTGGGACCCTTGTGCCAAAGTAATTAAACCTACAAAAATCCAAGTGCTTTTCCTCTTGGAGAGAGATGCCAGGGGTGAAAGAAAGAGCCCCGAAATATAATAAATTCAAATTCTTTGCTTTAATGGAGCTGGGGAAAAGACACCACTTTAGGAGGGGCAATTATAAAGCAGAGAGGACCCAAGCATAATCTTTTCCCCTGGCTTACACGCATATGAAGGAGGAGAACACAGAGCCATTTGTGGCTATTGTCAGCTTTTGCTCTAAGGGTAAATAGCTATCTTCACTTAAACAAAAAAACCAAAGCAAAAAAAAAAAAAGTCACTCTTTGACTCCTGAATTGAATATGAAATAGGCAGAGAGGTCAGTTTTTAGCTTTGGACTTCCTCAGCCTCCCCAGCCAACATGCAAGTCAGCAGCCGAAGTTAACAAGGCTCCACAATGAAGATTACAAGTTCATAAGGGCACAGGCTCAGATCCTAAAACCCCAAATACACAGTTATGGCCTCATCATTCATTAGCTTATTGAGCAGTGGTATTTAATAGCTCTACCTTTGTCATGCAAGCACAGAAGGGTAGAAAGAGTTATTTTATCCTCCCTGATGGTCTGAAAGGTGCATTGTTCTTGCTGGGGTGATGAGGGTTACTTAAAATGTCCACAGTGGTTTTAGAGAGGATTCTGAAGTGGTTGAAAACAAAGGAAATTCAGAAATTGTGTTTGTTTTGTTTCCACCATGAGCTATTCTGAGAGTCATAAAACAGAATGACAGGAGTCTTACTGCTTAGATCTCTGGACTCAGTTATTCTTCCAAAAGAAATAAAGAGAAGTGAGTTGAGACTGGCTCCTTGGACAACAATGCATCTAAGAGGCTATTCAGAAGCTATTTTTAATGTATCTTAAATATTCTTATCATGGAACATTTCAAACTTATATGAAAGTATGGTGAATAACATAACGACTCCTGTAATGATCACACAGAAAAAACAGCTATCAATGCCCAATCGTGTTTCAACTGTACCTCTACTCCCTTCTTGACTCATCTTTTTAGTCGGATCTGGAAGCAAATCCAAAATATGAAATCGTCTCATCTATCCATATTTTAACAGCTAAATCTAAAAGACTACTTTTTAGATAAAGTACAACTTTGCTATTAGTTATCCTAAAATACACAGTCAATATGCTATTTTAAGTATATTGCTTTCTGTCTGTTTGCTCGTGTGTGTGTGTGTGTATGTGTCTGTGTCTAGAGAACCTGAAAAAACCTTCTGTGGATGATGATGATGACGACAAAACAACAACAATTAGTGTCAGTAGTAGCACCACACACTGAATGTTCACTAAATGCTAAGTGCTTCATCCACATTCTTATTTTACCTTCAAAACAACCCTATGAAGTAAGGTCTACATCGACATCATTTAGTGATCCAGGGATAAAGTCAGGATTTGAATTCAGTTCTGCTCACCTCCCTCTAAGTCCTGGGCCCAAACCCACCACAGTAGGCACTCTCTCTTCTATACAGTGCTACTGTGTCACTGGCTAATTCTCCTAGTAGGCGGTTTCCTGAGAGAACTTCATCAGTTGAAACAAGAACCATCTGATAATCAACAAATATCCTGGGACTGATTTGCCAAATAATGTGTCACATTTTTGTGACACATTATTAAATGCATAATCAAAATTCTAGAAAACTAAATTTTTTGTTTGGTTCTTAACTTTTGCGTGGAGGAGTTGATTGGATTTCACACAATCCTTGAAGGCACAGGAACAGGGGAACACAGAGCAAATCTCTCTCTAGTTGTTAAATACTATGACGATAACTCTGAGGATAACTTTTCTAAGGAAGAAAAGCTGACATGTAGGCAAAGAGTTAAGAGGTGGCATTTACCAAGGGAGTGAATTTGGATTATGATCTTAGTCGTAAAACAAAACCATTTAGGGTTAGTTTGTGTTTTAAATATCAGGGTTTATATAAACTTGACAGTTTTTAGAAGCAGGGCCAATTGTATTAAATTGGTAAAAGAATTCTAAAACGTCACTGAATAAGCAAAAGCCTAAAATGTGGTTTTATCACATGTTATAGTAATGCCATTTGTGTGCTATCCAACAGAGGACATTCAGCCATTCATTCATCCAACAAATCTCTGGGTACCATCCATGAGCCAGGCAATATGCAAGGGGCTCAGAAGATTAAAGGAGACAGGAAAGAGCAGGAGCCTCATACAGCAGGGCCCAATAAGGATTTCAGACTTTGGTCCAAGAGGGAAAAAAAAAACCATTGAAAGGTCTTACACGGGAGAAGGATGGCATTAATCTGATTTTACAACAAGCCCCTCCAGCTACAAGGAAAACAGGTCAGAGGGGACGAGACAGAACATGAAGAGACCAGTGGGGAAGCTACGGGAGTATTCAGGAAAGAACTGATGGTGGTCTTGACCAGGGTGGGGCAGGAATGTAAAGAGAGCTAGACAGATGGAGAACTACCAGGGGGAGAAAGTAACAGGATTAGTAATGGAAAGATGTAGAAGGTAAAAACAGAAGAACGTATGAGCATGTTCTGGCTCAAAGAATTTAGTTTGGACATATTGAGGTATTTTTTACACAGCTGAGTAGACATGTTTAATGGGCAGCTAAATAGACACCGCTAGAGCTTAGATGAAAGGCCAGGCCAGGGATAGAAAATGATGAGTCATTAGTTGGGTGTGGAAGAGTTCACCTGGGGAGAAAGAATGGAATGGAAAGGCAAAGGCTTGCGATGAAGCTTTGGGAAGAGCATCCTGAGGATAACATCCCTTGTCATTTTCACACTCAGACCACAAACACTTTAGTGTTTAGTCACTCAGTCGTGTTCGACTCTTTGAGACCCCATGGACTACAGCATGCCAGGTTTCCGAGGCCTTCACTATCTCCCCGAGCTTGCTCAAACTCATGTCCATTGCGTCAATGATGCCATTCAACCACCTCATCCTCTGTCACCTCCTCCTCCTGTCCTCAGTCTTTTCCAGTGAGATAAGTTATAGTCAGAGTGGGTAGCACAACTGAGTACCAGGAAAGAAAGATCCAACTCTTTTGCCTCCAATGAACCATATGCAGTCCTGTTAAGATTTAAAAGGCTTAGAAAAGGTTACCCTTTCACGTTCAAAACCATTTCATGAATTCTTTCTAGGTTAAACTCTCAACCTCTGCTACACAAAGGGATCCTTTGGGGAGTGTAGATTTGGGTCTTTTACTTTACAAAGATGTTTGTTGCTGTATTGTGCCTAACAGAGCAAATTTTGGAAGCAAGCTAAATTATTTATTAAGAGGGTAACAGCTAAATAAATTATGGTATATCCATGACAGAATTTTATGAAGGCTGTTAAAATTGTATGAGGTATAATGAAGGACAAACAAACACAGGGAAATGTCTATGACAGAAATTTTGTCTTTTGAAAATGATTTCTTTTGTGATTATACACATACTATTTTCATTATCTTAAATTCCATCATTCCTGAAAAAAAATTATGGAGAAAACAAGAACAGGTTTAAGTCATATAATCTTTTCTTAATGCTACACTAACCAATGTTATGAAGTAACTTACTTTTCTCACTTAATGAACTTTTGGACATATTTCTATAGCCTGTAGATCTGCCTCATTCTTTGTAATGGTTACATAAAATTCCATTATAAAGATGTTCCATAATTTAATTAGGTCCTTCTCCATAAACGTGCAGATTGTTTCTAATTGCTTGCATCTTTAAACACATTACTCCACGTGTCCATGGAGTAATGAACATTATTTGCACTCTTGTAGGAGGGTTACATTTTCAGAAGTGGAAATGCTGGGTTAAAGTGTACAAATGTTTAAAATTTAAACAGATGTTGAGTAACTGCCCTCTAAAAAGCTGGCACCAATTTATACTCCCACCAATAGTGTACAAGAGCATCCATTTACCTTCCTTATTCAAGTTAGATGTAATCACCCTTCCATCCTTGCCAATTTGCTAGGGGAAAATGATCTCACTGTTTTACCTTCATTTCTTAATTATTGAGATTAAACTTAAAAAAAAAATCTGTATGGTTAATGGCCATTTGTATTTCTTCTGTCTGTTGCCTATTTACAAGTTTTACCTGTTTTAAAATTTGAGTTAGTTTTTGGATTATATTATAGAGATTCATTACACATAATGGACAGCAGCAATTTGTTATATTGGTTGCAAATATTATTGTTCAGCTTGTTTTGTTTATGATAATTTTCATATTTTTATATAATCAAATCTATCAATCTTTTTATATCTGCTGGGTTTCATGACTTATTTTCAGGATGATACAATTCTAAGTGAAAAAGCAGAACACAAAATTGTACATTCAATATTCTCTTAATTATGTTACAACTGTTGGAGAGGGAAGGAAGAAAGATAGGAGGGAAAAGGGAGAGTTGGGAAAAGCTAAAAGATTACATGTCTAGATGATATGTTCATGAATGTTTTTTCTTTTTCGTACTTTCTAAATTTTTTGTAGGAATTATGTATTACTTTGATAACCAGGAAAAGGTCATAAGATATGTATCATATATTTTGGCTTTAATCCTTTTCTTTAGTCTCTCTACTCTTTCAGGCTATAATTCCCAAGGAAGATGTGTAGGGAAAGTGATCCTACTGGTAGGAGTGGAAACGACTTATTCTGGAAACCAGGTTGCTAGGGCATGTTGAAAAAAAGCACCTTACTTCCTTAGGGAATGTGAACATTTGTGTACTCAGAATTCTGACCTGTTGTCATAAGCTCATTTTTTTTAACCAATGAAATTATTTAAAGTGTCTCACATATACGTAATTACCATGAATGGCATTGATATTTTCAAATGCTCCATGATATGTCCCTAAAGTCTTAACGAACTTAAAAGATGAAAATGAGGCCCCTGCTAAATAAAGCAACATTCTGAATTATTAAATGAGATCCCCATGCCAGCTGTCCTCATAAAGTGACATTTTAGCTGGTGTTTGTGAGGCTGATCTATTGAAACACTGGCTTAGGAACTAGTATATGAAGCATGAACATTCATCATTATGAGAGTGAATGTAAAATAACTTATTTTCCAGTGAATGAAAAACAGTAAAACAATTTCCAACCCAGAAAACGTTAGAAGCTCCTTTGTGGCTCTTTTCCCCCTACCTTTTCATATTTCTTCCCAACAGCTACTTGAGATGGGAAATGATCATAAAAAATGACTCTGTGGCAAGGCTGGCTATTTCATCCCCTTTAAAACAGAGCTGGAGACTCACAGACGAACCCCCTGAGGCCAGGTGCTGGGCTCCATCCAGCTCTGCTGGTTGGTGCACTCGATACACAGGCAGCTTGTTTTCACCATCACCCCTGTGTACACACAGGACCAACTTGAGCAGAGGGACTGAGGAAACTCCCCCTGCCTCGTCTGATGGTAGGGAAAAAAGAAGCACAAAAACACTCGCTGACTCTCTGGACAAATGCAAGAGGCAATGAGTTTGGCTAATGTCCACCCTGTGTGGATCACACACCTCCTGAGGACCATCAAATGATTGAGCCATCAAACTGGCAGTTGAGCCTTCCACATTTTTTTTTTTTTCATTCCACTCTCCTCTACACTTCCAGGAGGGATGAAATTCCCTGGCTGAAGCAGCACAAATTTATTTAGGAGCTCCTTACAGTACTTTTATTTTATAGTTGCCAAGAAAAAACTCTCACTGATCCTTCTTGTCAAAACACTTCCTACGAGATGCCTGGCAGCATCCTATGGGAGAGCAGGAGGCAGAGTGGAGGGCTTGGGACAAAGACACCAAGGAGATGACAGCCCCTTGGTGGCCAGGGACCTTCTGGCCATCGGGCCTAGCTCCAAAAGAGAAGAGATGCTGGGTACAACGTCAGACCTGGACTTGATGACTCAGGGGAAACAAAGTGATCAACAAGCTGAATCCTCCTTTAACTACACAGGCCCCCCACTGCCGACAGCCAAGTGCAACTAACCCACGGAAAACCACCTGCCAGGGCAGCTTGGCTTCCCAACCACAGAAATACAACAAGGATATAAAGGTTCTCCAACTACAAGATCACCAACAGCATCAGCGAGTCATGGGGATTCTGAGAGCCTGCAAGCTGGGGTCAGGGTAGGCAGGCAGAAGCTCCTCACTGGCTGGCTACTTGCAGGGCATGGGCACAAAGATGAGGATGGCAAGATTTCCAATAAGGAGGAATCAGAACACAGCTCCCTCCTAAGCAGGAGGAGTCTAAGGACAATTGGGGCAGCTGTGGACTGGACAGGGATCCTGGTTGACAGATCCTGCCACTTTTATGTTGGATACACAGCACCAATACCAACAAACAGGTTCATAGAGTGCAACTCTGTTAACATTACAGGGCACATGGCACTAGGAAATGCCAGCTGTGGTTGCTGCCATCATTGCTGGAGACAATGGAGACGGTGTAAATAAGGGACAATGAGAATCCTAACCTGTCCAGCTGTGGCTACTAGATCCCTCAAAGGAAACCCAGGGCTCTTTTGACTAATAGGACTAGATCCTGTCACTGAGGCAGTTCCCTGAAGAGAATCCACTGAGAAGAGATAGTAACGTCCCTCCTTGCCAGGGTTACTGAAAAGTGAAAGTGAAGTCGCTCAGTCGTGTCCGACTCTTTGCGAGCCCATGGACTGTAGCCCGCCAAGCTCCTCTGTCCATGGGATTCTCCAGGCAAGAGGACTGGAGTGGACTGCCATTTCCTTCTCCAGGACACCTGGGGTAAACAAGTAGCAAGAGTTGTTGCAGTGGATGCTGAAGGAAGATGCAGCCTTGCAGAATATGTGAAGGGGACATGGGCACTACTGGCAGGGGGTGATGAGGAATAGTTTAGGGCCGGAAGGAGTAGAGTGTATAGCCCCAACCCAGGAAGGGATATGCCTGGCAAATGGCTAAACACAAATCTCTGCCAGCATTAGTAATACCTTACACAATAGCAATTTCAGAGGGGAGGAGTGGGGAGGGGAGATGGAGGGAGACTGTGGCTGACTTGAACCGGAACTTTCAGCCACACCTATAGATCTCTTCCAGTTATCTGCTCTCCCCATCGAGGAAGAAACCTAAGCCATCTAAAGGAAAGTCTCTGAAAAGCCCAAGGACACCTGGAGTTCACAGCCACACCCAGGTCCTAAGAATTCAATGGAAACCTCACATCTTAGTTATGGCTTATACTCGGTACTGCTTTGTCTTCTAATTCGGTTTTGCACAAAAAGTCTTGCTTTCCCCAATCAGATTACAAACTCCAAGAGTAGGCCTGGAATATTCCACAGGTCATTTCCAGACTACTGATCACCAGCGGGGTGCAGGGCAGCAACACCCATCTGAGTTCTTTCCAAGAAGGAACTTTACTGGTTTCCTCCCAATGCTATGCCTATCAGAGCAAAATGTGCAGAGCATCAAAATTTCCCCTAAGACATCATCCCCTTTGGGAGAAGTCATTGCTACTTCCTCAACACCTACCCTATCCATTCCCAGGACTTAGTCTTGAAACCAAAGAGCCCATGTTTTTCAAGAAACCATTTATATTGTTCACTTTGAAATATATGAGCACTTATATGTGGAGATGTTGTCCAAAGACTCCCCAATTTTAGTAGTAATATTCTTTTTAATTGAACAAACTCCAGAAGATAGTGAATGACAGGGAAGCCTGGCATGCTGGAGTCCATGGGGTCACAAAGAGTCAGACACAACAGTTCTTCTTATTAATCTGTTAAATGCATAAGTAAGAATCATGATAACTTCCTATGATCTTAAATATCAACAGAATTCACAAATCAGGAGGAAAAGTATTTTTAGCTTGTACATCTTAGTTTTGCTTTGGAAAGTATCACCTAACTTGCAGGCAAAAGTAGCAGATGAACACACCTTTTGAGAGGAGATTAACATTCTTCTTGCCTGAATGCTGGACTAATCTTGATCCAATAAATATAGGCTATTGACTTCCCGGTGGCTCAGAGGTTAAAGCGTCTGCCTCCAATGCGGGAGACCCGGGTTCGATCCCTGGGTCGGGAAGATCCCCTGGAGAAGGAAATGGCAACCCACTCCAGTATTCTTGCTTGGAGAATCTCATGGACTGAGGAGCCTTGTGGGCTGCAGTCCATGGGGTCACAAAGAGTCGGACACGACTGAGTGACTTTACTTACTTACTTACTTTCAGTTTGGTCACTTTCCCAGCACCTCAGTTTCTCTGTTAAAACATTGTTAAGGTCACAAGGTGATCAATCTTAGTCTAAACAGAACCTAACCTTGGATTTCACTTCATAAATAACCCATGCCACAGCATTATACCTGCCTCTATGTATATTAAAAAAGCAATCTAAAGATCCATTGCAAATATAAAGTCTCATGCAGCAATAACTATTTTCTGAAAGTGAAAGTTGCTCAGTCGAGTACAACTCTTTGTGACCCCATGGACTATACAGTCCATGGAAGTCTCCAGGCCAGAATACTGGAGTGAGTAGCCTATCCCTTCTCCAGTGGATCTTCTTGACCCAGGAACCAAATTGGGTTTCCTGCATTGCAGGCAGATTCTTTATCAACTGAGTTATTTCTAATCTCCTGTGGGGCATATTTGACATTTCCTAGGGAACCACAGTCCATGCTGATAATTTGTAACAATCCAGAGTGACCATTTCTGGAGACAGAGCGAAACAGGACTTGTGGCCAAGAATGACAGATAGACAGAGGCCAAGCGCAAGTTCTCAACTATGCCCTTCGGAGGAATAGAGCCCCCGTTTACCTCTCAGTCTGCTTCCTTCCCCTGCCCCAGGTAACCTTGGGGAGGTCATTCAACCAACTTTTGCCTGCCTGTTTCCAAGAGGTAGTGTAATGTGTGATTAAGGGACCCTGGATCCAGGCATCCTGGGCTGGAGTCTTGGCCCTGTTCTCTACCAGCTGTGTGATCTTGGGCCAGTTACTTAACCACCATGTTTATTTCCTTATTGTGAAATGCAGATAACAGCAGTTCCTGCCTTATGGGAATTATGAGTTTTCAATATGCATTGCTTAAAACAGTGCCCACAATGCACTGAAGTGCTATGGAAGCATTAGTTATTATTTCCTCATCAACCAAAAGACCAGATAACAGATCACAGCATGGCCTATTACTTCAGATTTTTATGGGAATCAAAAATAATAGAGTATACGCAGACTTTTAAAATTCTAAGTAACTACTGTAAGCTTCTGCATTTGGGGCAGGGAAGTCTATTATTAAGTGACACACGTGGCTTATAAACGGCTCTGCAGGGAAGAGATCAAGAAGTCAAAGCAGGTTGCCTTGAGGTGCCCCCGCCCGGCGCCAACAACCAGCAAAATGTCTGAAGAACTGGCACAACCTCATCACCCAACACTTTTGTCTCCTTTGCACGTCTTTGCTGAGACCACATTCTGAAGGACTAAGATGCTCTGTTTGGCATCAGCAGCCCCACCCAGAACAGTAGGAAAAGATTGGTTTAAGTTCATCTGCCAGCCAGTTCACTACAGGTACAGTTCGCTACCATACCATTTTTTAAAAATACATGTTTCAATGCTATTCTCTTAAATCATCCCTCCCTTACCTTCTCCCACAAAGTCCAAAAGTCTGTTCTTTACATCTGTGTCTCTTTTGCTGTCTCGCATATAGGGTCATCATTACCTCTTTCTAAATTCCATATATATGCCTTAATATACTGTATTGGTGTTTTTCTTTCTGACTTGATTCACTCTGTATAACAGGCTTCAGTTTCATCCATCTCATAAGAACTGATTCAAATACATTCTTTTTAATAGCTGAGTAATATTCCATCGTGTATAAGTACCACAGCTTTCTTATCCATTTGTCTGCCGATGACATCTAGGTTGCTTCCGTGTTCTGGCTATTATAAATAGTGCTGTGATGAACATTGGGGTACACATGTCTCTTTCGATTCTGGTTTCCCCCATGTATATGCCCAGCAGTGGGATTGCTGGGTTGTATGGGAATTCTATTTCCAGTTTTTTTTTTCCTTAAAACATTATACCATTCTTACAAGCAGTATGTACATGCGTGTGTACTCAGTCAAGTCCAACATTTTGCAACCCTATGGATTGCACACCATCAGGCTCCTCTGTCCATGGGATTCTCCAGGCAAAAATACTGGAGTGGGTTGCCATTTCCTCCTCCAGGGGATCTCCTCCACCCACGGATTGAACCCAAGTCTCCTGTATCTCCTGCATTTGACAGGGAGATTCTTTACCACTGTGCAACCTACGGCTGCTGCTGCTGCTAAGTTGCTTCAGTTGTGTCCGACTACCTAAGAAGCTCTTTAATCAGTATAAGCTGGAGGAGAAGAAAGTCACTAAATCCTACTGTGGCTATCAATAACATCACTGTGAAAGTGTTAGTCACTCAGTCGCGTTTGACTCTTTGAGACCCCATGAACTGTAGCCAGCCAGGATCCTCTGTCCATGGAATTCTCCAGGCAAGAATACTGGATTGGTAGCTATTCCCTTCTCCAGGGATCAAACCCGGGTATCCTGCATTGCAGGCAGATTCTTTACCATCTGAGCCACCAGGTAAACCCCACCATACCTGTGGCTGGAGACATTTATTTCCTTTCTGGAGAACTGACATGAAATCCACACCTCACAATGCAATCCAATAAAACTCCACCTCATCTTCTACCCTTTCCCTGCCTCATATTTGGGACATACACCCAATCATGGAGATGGGCCTCATACATTCAATGAATTGATAAAACCCAGACGTTACAAGGCCACTTTTGGGAGATGCTGCTACTAACTGTTCACTGTTTAAACAACAGGATGATAAATGAAGGTATCTTTCCAGTGTATCCAAGTCTCTTTTTTTTGTCACGTGTTTTCACGAATGAGTAGTCAACTCTGAGTAGCATGCTTTCTCTGAAGCATTTCTGTCAAGGCCACTGCACTGGTGTTCGCCTTCCTTTAACCACAAAGGTCACAGGTATTCAAGGGAAGGGGCGGGCAGACAGTACAAGTTCCAAAATCTTGCCGTGGGCTGCTGTTTTTTTTTTTTTAATGGTTCTTGTTTTCCCAACTATATCTGACCTCCAAGGAGGTGCTTCCTGGTTTTCATTTTTCTATTTTTGTATTTTTGAGCTGCCCTTGGTGCCTAATACAGTGCTTTGCACCTCCTGGGCCCTTAATAAATGGGTGATATGTGAGGAGCCTGCCCTCTCTGCTGTCTGGTGTCGGTTTGGTTCTGAGACTCCAGAGAAGCTGGTTTAAGGGAGGCTGGAGGGAGGAGACTCTTAGGAAACTGGTTGATTCTGGTTTGTGCTGATACCCTGACACCTCTCTGGGATCTCTGGAGCAAACATGTAGCTACCATTGCCTGCTGGGGTCCTGTCCTGGGGGTGACCTCGGACCAGGATGGCACCCCAGAAAGCTTTGGAGCTCTGAACACACTTTCAGGTCTACCCCACTCCAGACAGGAATCTTCCTGACCCGTTTAGAACCAAACCAATTCCAACCAAGAGATACCAGAAAGGAAAACTGGCTGTGCTTGGTGACTGCCTGTTAACGTTTGGCTGACAGGTGACAGCAACCTTTGTTCCTGTGAAAGGAGGATATTAAGAATTCTGTTGACTGACTAAACAGGATGTATGTGAATCTAACCGGCCATCAGAGGACACAGTGAGCCCGAGAGTGGCTTCTGACATTAAGACAGCAGTTGTGAGC
>SJXQ01007637.1:149761-177774 GCA_006408695.1 Aepyceros melampus
AGTCAGGCCCTCTGGCTGAGAGCTGCTGGGCAGGGGAGGGGAGGGGAGGGGGTGGGTGGGTGTGCAGGCTGGCATCTGGGCACAGTAGAACCTTCTGATGGACGTGCATCCTACCTTCTCCTGAGAGGCAGCACAGGGGTCAGGGGTCAAGCTGGAAGGCAGGTGCTAGCTGGTACACTGTCTGATTAGTCAGTCAAGGGACAGGGACATCTGTTTCAAGCCAGAAAGCAAGGTTTCTTGTCTCAGCTCTGCCACCTCTCTGGGCCTCAGTTTCCTCATCTATAAAATAATGGAATGGGACCGAATGACACTTCCTCTCCACTGTTAACATCCAATTAAACACATCCAATGAAAATTACACTTCCTTCTTATATTTAGAATTGGATACTTTTTTTTTTTTTTTTTTTTAGAATTGGATACTTTCTTTGCACCACACTGCCACAGGCTCTATCTAACCCATCTCGTGGATTACTGCATTGCCTCATTGGTCTCTTTCTCCTTTTCAATCCCCCATTCTCCATGCTCTGCCAGTTATTTTTCAGAATGACAATTCTGATCTTGTTCCTTGAACATCTGAATTTAAGAGGCTCCCGTCTGGCTGTAGCATCTGTAATGCTCTACCATCTGGCCTCTGCTGGCCCTGCCAGCCTTATTTCCTCCCTACACTGTTCCCTGTCTGCTTTCCATTCCCAGATGAGCAACGTGCTCTCTGGTGGACAAATGCTCTCTGTGCCTAGAGCAGTGCTGCTTGATGTGTGGTCCGGGGACTGGTACTCACCTGCAAACTGCTACTGGCCCACAGTGAAGTAGAAAATGAATGCATGAGGTAGCAAGGAAGTAAGCATAAACCTTGAGAGGCAGCATGTATTTAGTAGACACTTTTACAACTATTTGACAGTAATTTTATGCCTGCTCAATCTAATAAAAATTTGGGCCTCTATGTGTGTTTTCTTTTAAAGTTATTTTTCTTATAAAGTGAATAAAATAATAAAAAGTTTATGACATTTTATACAAGCTTTGGTCCTAAATGGATTGGAAAGGAAGAAAATCTACTGGTTTACCACCGCAGAGAGTTTGAGGAGCTCTGGCCAGCATCCTTCTTCCTTCCCCTCTACCAGGCTTGTTTGACAACAGCAGTCTCACTGAAGGCTCTGCTTCTCAGAAACCTCCTGTGTCGCTTCCTCGGACCAGCATGGTGTCTCTCCTCCATACTCCGTGGGAATTTGGTGCATACTTCTAATTATAGCATTGATTGCACTGACTGTAATCACTGTTTTCCTGTAGGTCTTTCCCATGCTTATTTCAGCTCTCTAACCTCAGAGTAAAGGGCCTGGCACAGGGCTGCATGGACAATTATGTGCTGGTTGAACTGAACAAGCCCTGTTCTTTACCCTCAATTCTGGTTGCATTCCCTTTATCTATACACCCCTGAATATAAAATTATTCTGGCCAATGTCTCTCCCTCCAATGCCTAGCTGGTGTTCTGTGTATCATGGGTGCTTAGGAAATGAGGAAGAATTGACAGGAAATGTTATCTGCATCTGGGGTTGACTTCTTTGTGCCATCGAGCCAGCTGCACTCACTCCTCTGGCTCTCAATCTAGTCCTAGAGCTAATATAAGAAAGCTGGGCTTGTAGGTACAACAACCCATGACTAATGTGTGTGCCTAGTGATTAAACATCCTTACAACAGTGTGGTATTATAACCAGACAAGACAAATCACCTCTGTACATTCTGCATAAAATTAAAAGGTCACTCGAGGAAGAAAAAGAATAATGAGATTCCTGAAGTCCTTCATCAAGTTGAAAATCTCATTTAATTTTTTTTTTTAAGGCATCCCATGGAAAACTCCAAAACCAGAAGGGATGGAATATTACAGAACAATTAACTTTAAAATCTCAGAAAAGCCTTTAAGCCTGAACTAAAGAACACAATTCCCACCATATGGTACTACTCTCTTTTTGAAAGTTGGTAAATCCCGTTATTTGGGATTCACTGGGAACTAGTGGTTCCCTGCATTTTCCAGAGAAGGCAGTTTGAGAACACATTTCCTAAACCTCAGCTTTTGGGGTTCTACACTTACACTTTCTCTTTGAAGCCATGGAAAAATTCTCCTCTGTGCTTCAGAGATCTTTCTTTTAAAATGGTATCTCAATCACCTGCCCACTTTCAGGATGTAGGGTATGAAATCATCCCAAGGCTGCATGAGGGCTTCTAAAGCCAGGGCCCCTAGGTTCACATATGGTCAGGAGCCAAACAAGCCTCAGGAACAAGACAAGTGATTTTTTTCCCTATTAGAGAAGGAACTCTTCCTCATTCAAATTGAAAACAGAGAATCAGTTGATGAAAGAAAAATCACCAACATTTAAGATCTAAGTGATTATTCTGAAAACAGAACATTCTGACCACTGATAGGTAATGTACAAGCCACGGAGTTCCACCCACTCTGATGAACTCCAGTTTCACTCTGAGTTTCACCACCATTTGCAACAATGTTTCATCTGCTTATCTCAGTCCCCCAAATTCACAGATGCGACTTCGGAACTGTTGGTCTTGGTTTCACAACACCTTTCCGGCCAGGAAGGCGGTGCTATCACTCTTCCTGTAACTTTCCACCAATGCAAACAAGGTCAAGAGTGCTGGGAGGCAGCAAGGACAGGTCTGCATGGGCAGAGACTCATCGCCAAGGCAGGGTACATGCTTTCTCTTTGGCAAAAAGCATTTGTACCATCCTGTGGGTACACGTGGGGGAGGCTGTGAGCCCTGCTTTCATCTGTGGTGACAGATGAGACAGCCTCCAAGCCATGGCTCTGAGAATGCCTTCTCCTCTCTGCATGGCTCAGGAGGCGAGAAGTTTCCTCTGCCTCGCTGGGCCCTCAGAGGTCAGGACTCAGGGCCACCTGAAAGGTTCTGCCTGTTCTGGTCTGGGAGCGCCCCTGGAAACTCCTACCTTCTAGCTGGCCGGAGCCAAACGTGACAGGGGTGAGTGGCCTGAGAGAGTGCCCTTCCTTGAGACAGTAAACACAGCCTGCCCCCTAGGAGTCTTCAGGGTCAGCTCTGGAGCGAGCATTTCAGAGACATCTCTTCACTCTGAACCATGCTCACCTGCCCAGGGCTGGTCCTTGGCAAGCAGAGCCGAGATTTGATGGTGCTACATCCTAAAGAGATGAAGACTCTTAACTAGCCCATTGCCCAGGATCCTGTGGGACGTGTGAGAAGGGAAAACTAAGGGATATTATTTGCAGAGACTACACCTGAGTCCTTAAACCAAGTCAGTTGAGAGCTCACTGAGCTGGGACTACTTTGTTAGGTAAATTCCAGGATAACTACTAAACTCAGTCTTTCTTAAGTCTCTAACCACTCCTAAGTATCTCCATTTCTGGGCTCCTCCTCCACCCTCCCTTGAAGGGTGGGCGGTTCCCTGAGGTTCTGTTCTTGGCCCTTGCCTGGGTCTATTTCCAGCACAGATGCTAGACCATATGGCGCCTTTGTGCAAATTAGAAAAAGGCACCCCTTTCTCAAGACATGTTACCACCACCTCCTGGGAAATTCACAGTCATCATGCACGTCGTCACAGACTCTGATGGAGTGGCACTCCCTGGAGTTGCCCAGTGCACAATCTGGCTGGTTGTGTGTGCAGTGAAAGCCTTGGATTCAAATAGCACCCTGGACAGATGGCTCCTAATTTGAAACCTTGACCCTGACACCTCTCTTCGGAGATCCAGAGGTGTATGAGAAGTTAGCCATTAACCGATTTGGGAGCATCGCTACTAGGAATATTTCAGCCCTTCAAACACAAACAGATAAAACTGGACGCTTCCCACTGCTGTCTTCACTTAGTTAAAAGCTTTAGAGTTCTCCATGGGAAATCTCAGAGTCAACCTGAATGCGTACTCCATGGTCCCCATATCCACAGAGTCCTCTCAGCTTTCCCTCCGCTCCACCACCCGTTTCTCTCTTTTTTTCCATCACGGTCACTGGCATGATTTATGACTAGGTCTTGACTGGCTTATTCCACAACGGTTGGGTTGTGGAACTCCCAGCTTCCAGACTTGCTCTTCTGCCCTCTATTTTAACATGCCACACTTACTTCCTACTAGTCTCTTTCTCTTTCTCAAAATCTTCTGATAACTTCAACTGACAGGCAGATAAAACCCAAACTTCCTACGCCACATCCCAAACCTTCCATGTTCTCACCCCAACTTACCTCAAACTGCCACCTGCCCCCTGCTCTGGTCCTTTAGTCACATGGAGTCCTCACGAGTCCCCAGCATGGAACACTTCCTGTCTCCAGGCCTCTGGTCCTAGTGTTCCAGCTACTTGGCATGTATTTCCACATTCTGCTGTTAACTACAAACCTATAGCCCAAATGCCGTCTCTTCTCCAAAACCTCTGCTGACACTCTGCATCAGATTAATTGCTTCCTTTCTGGGGGGGTTCTCATTGCATTCTGTTTATGCTTCAATCTGAGAATTTATGGTCAGTTCAGTTCAGTCAGTTCAGTCGCTCAGTCGCGTCTGACTCTTTGCGACCCCATGAATCGCAGCACGCCAGGCCTCCCCGTCCATCACCAACTCCCGGAGTTTACTCAGACTCACGTCCATTGAGTCGGTGATGCCATCCAGCCATCTCATCCTCTGTCGTCCCCTTCTCCTCCTGCCCCCAATCCCTCCCAGCATCAGAGTCTTTTCCAATGAGTCAACTCTGCATGAGGTGGCCAAAGTACTGGAGTTTCAGCTTTAGCATCAGTCCTTACCATGTCTTAAATTGTCAATTTACATATGTGTTTGGAGCCCTCAGTAGACTAAAGCACCCTGTTCTATTTATCTTCGGGTCTTCAGGTACAAATCGAGTACAAAGCAGATGTGCAGGACATACTGAATGAGTAGCGCGATGGTGGAGACGGCTCCTTTATGGTCTAACAAAGCCTGTGGAAAGACTTAACGATGGTCTACTCTGAGCCTGCATGCTTTAAACTCCAGCCAAACAAGGGCAAACGAGAGCACCATGGTGTGTCAGGAGGGGTGAAGGGCACCTTCCAGACTGAAAGTCTGTTTAAGACAAACACACATTGGTGCCATAACTCACAACCTGCATCAAATGTGATTCCTGGAAACCAAAAGCTCTTGGCAGGGGCTGAGGAGGGACTCCTTGGAAGAGAGCCAGCAGGATTTGGGACTTCATTTCAGAGTCCCCTTCTGCCTTTGCACAGCTCTCCAGACCCTGGATTGAAGCAGGTCCACCATCCTTGCTAATAACACGTTAGAGGAATTCTGGACATGACAGAATAATGCTCGCCTTGGGAAGGTGAGTACCTGGATGGCAATGAAGTGACGCCAAATGGGATGTTTGCAAATCTAATTAGTAGCACTGTTTGAGAACATAGCAAATAAGTTGACTATAAATTCTGAGTGGAATAATGTCCTCAAGCTTTGCTCATTGAGACACATTTACAGACAAGAGAAATCAAGCAAAGAAAGACTATTTACAGAACAGGGGCCTCATGTGTAAGATACATTCAACTACCTGACTAGCATTTCTTCACCTTTACCCTATGTATTAATAATACTAGGACAGGCAAACCTTCTATTATCTGAGACTGGGTTCCCCAGTTTAGGGGAAAGAAATGACTAAGAACACAAATCTACCAAGACAGAGACAGAGGAGGGGTAGACTGACTTTGCTTTTCTGACACATTGGAAAATGGTGTCTGCACATAACCCTGCCCTTTATACACTGTCCTCTGCAGAAGCCTGACTAATGCAGAAAAAAAAAGGGAAGAACCTTGAAAGTCAGCTGATCATACACTTTCCTTGCCATCTAGGTTTCTGTTTCCTTTTCGCTGTCATGGCTCTAATAATATTATTAACCAAGCCACCCCAGACAGCATATTAAAAAGCAGAGACATCACTTTGCTGACAAAGGTCCATATAGTCAAAGCTGTGGTTTTCCCAGTAGCCATGTATGGATGTGAGAGTTGGACCATAAAGAAGGCTAAATGTAGAAGAATTAATGCTTTCAAACTGTAGTGCTGGAGAAGACTCTTGAGAGTCCCTTGGAAACAGGGAGATAAGCCAGTTAATCCCAAAGAAAATCAACCCTAAATATTCATAGGAAGGAATGATGCTGAAGCTCCAATACTCTGGCCACCTGATGCAAAGAGCTGACTCACTGGAAGAGAACCTGATGCTAGGGAAATTGAGGGCAGGAGGAAAAGCAGGCGGGAGAGGATGAGATGGTTGGATGGCATCACTGACACAGTGGACATGAGTTTGAGCAAATTCCAGGAGATAGTGAAGGACAGGAAAGTCTGGCATGCTGCAGTCCATGGGGTTGCAAAGAGTTAGACATGACTGAGCAACTGAACAACCAAAGCCACACTCACCATTGGTAGAGTGGGGAAAAATAAACAAAAATAAAAACCGTCTATCACTGCCTAGAGAAGAACCAAACTCCAATACCTGTATTGCTCGATGCTAAGATTCGTGCCCAGTGCATCCCATGGAATGCTTTTGAAACAGGGAGTTCCTTGAAACTAATGACAAAAAAACTTGTCAGTTGCCAGTATTCTCATTTTCACCATATCAGACACCACCAGCATTTTGTGATCTTTGGTTTCTTGGAATCAAGGACATATGGTAGTTATTAGTATGCAGTCTCCTTGTCAGCTGCCATGTTAAAAGTTGAGGGAACCAAAGGGAAGGAGATGTTAACAGGAAATGTAGGACTTATGCATACTGATTCACCTTCAAAGGAAACAGTCTACGTAATTCCATTTGAAGACATCAATGCCTTCAAAGAGACTTCATGGAAGGCCACTGGGTGCAAAAACTTTCTGTTACAACCAAAGTAGTGCATTAAATGTTGTTCAGGAGGAGTCACTGTGGCCAATAGGAATAAGGCAGTCAGGTTCCTCTTTATTCGGGTTTCTCTTTTCCCCTTTCTGTCTTGGTCTCAGAAAGAGCTCCAGGGAACCACAGGGTGGAGGACTGATAGCCTTTCCCATCTGCAGAAATCTAGGTTAAGGATAGTGTCTGGTTTCCTAGGAGATTCATTCCTGGCACTAAAGAGAAATTTTCTGGGAGAGTGGCAGGGGTGGGTGTTGGCTAAAGACAGGAAGATGAATTTTCCAGAGTCAGCCCACCCAAGAACTCAAGGAAAATGGACTTGGCTTCGGAAGGTCATCATCGTCTGCTCAAAGGAGCCTGCGCTCCAGGGCTGGCATGGAAGGTGATGCCACATAGCCCCCCGCACACAACTGTGGAGCTGGGCAACTGCCAGAGCCACGCTGATTCGAGGCCTAAGGCTGCAGTGTGGTGACGTTCCGCCTGCTGACTCATGGCACTCGCAGAAGTGTACAGAAATTCCACGATGAAAGACGATCCTCTTGACATTTCTGCTAGCACTCGGGTTCTCCAGCAGATTTCTTGGAGCAGAGTCTGTCTGCCATCCAAGCTGTGGAGGCATAGCTCAATGTTTTCCAAAGCAAGGCGGAAAAGCTCCCTGTGGTTGTAACATCCTAACATGGGCCCTCGTTTCCTCTGAGAGATCCACGTGGGGACCAACTGCAAAGGGAGACTCTGAACCAGGCCTGTGGGCACTGATGTGGAGCTAAAGGACATCTGGGAGTCTGGGAGGAAGTGAGTGGCCAGGGCCAAATGGAGTGTGGCCATTTCCTGCTGGTCTGGCCTCGGGTTCCCTGTTTTTCATTTTTAAACTGAACTTTCGTTGTATAGATACATGAGTTCTATTTGGTTAGAACGGTGTGACTTTGTGTCCCCTTGGGTCCATATTCTGAAGCTTTTTGAGTTTGAGACCCCAGGTCAAATACTTTAGACATTCAACAACGAAAGAGGTAGACAGAGAGTTATTCATCTGTCTCTCTCTCTCCCCCTTTTTTTAGCTCCACTGAGTAAATGTGAAAAACTCACTTATTTCCTTCCATGTCATTTTTACAACTGGCAATTACTTTTAATATGTTTACATTATAATATGCTTACATTATAATATATGCTTCCTGTAGGCAGGGTCCTGGCCTGTCTTGGCCACTATGGTATCCTTTTAGACACAAAGTAGGTCTCAGTGAAGATTTGTTGCATGAATAAATGAATTATGGTAAATAAACAGATGCACAAATAAATAATGAATGTGGACCCATAAAGTTAAGACTACTAACAAATTTGTATCTCATGTAATATATTAAGGTATCATGCAAAGGATATAAAACATGGGACTCAGGGGAAAGGCAATTTTCTTCCATGTGTCTTTCAAATCAAGATGGTGACCAACGCGAAAAAGATATTTTTAAATGGTTAAGAACTAAACTTCCAATTCATGGCCTGGGGGGAGAAGACTCCATGAAAGGAAAATGCTGGGAGAATTCCTTTCCTACAGAAGGGGAACTCTTTATACTCCTAAAAAATATCCCTTTGTCTTTGGTTCTGTCATCTCACAGGAAGGAAAAAAAAAAAGGGGGTTGTAGAATGCGGACACCTCTTTGTAGGGTGACTGTACAGTATACTGCCCAAAATGGGACTCTAAGTAAAAGGGAGCTGCTATTCAGGAGGAATCAAGGGAGCAAGGTGGGACTTCTTGGGAAAACTAAGACACAGGGCTGACCCACCTCTCCACTGTGTAAACTACCTACTGAAAGTGGAAGCAATTTCTTGTAATTCTTCTCTTAAAAAAATGCTGTTCTTTTTTTTTAATCTATTTTTTTGGCCATATGCTGAGTTGCAGTGTGCAGGATCTTTAATTGTGGCACGTGAACTCTCAGCTGCGGCAGGAGAGATCTAGTTCCCTGCCCTGGGAGTGAACCTGGGCCCCCTGCACTGGGAGCGCAAAGTCTTAGCCACTGGATTACCAGGGAAGTCCCACTAAGTGCTTGCTCTTTCCTGAACCCTTCTCATCTTAACCCTCTGTTGAGTTGTTATCTTGAGAACAGATTCTTAGGAAGCACCGTATCTTGAGCTTCTCTGGAAAGTTATTGGTTCTGGAGTTAACTCTTTCTACACCCAGTCTGACCCAGACCACCCTTCCTGGGTTATATATCTAGTGAGATACTGTGAAAATGCTCTGCATTGTAAGCCCTCGACACTCCCCTCTTTGTCTGGATGCAAACACAACATTAAACTATAACTAGCTGCCGCAAACTGGACAAAGCCAGCAGCCCGTCAGACGGACTGTGGCGGGAAAGTGCTTTTTAACATACTTCCTCTGGTGGTGCCATAGCACAAAGATTATACTCAGCCTCCCCGGCCATAAAAGTTTCAGTTTTTCCCATTCTCGCTGCCAAAGCTGAAATGCCAAGAAATGCTGGGAACTGTGATTATACACACTTCATATTTTACATTCTGAAACCCCAAGGAATAAGCCACGGAGAACAGAGTC
Organism: Aepyceros melampus; assembly: GCA_006408695.1. NCBI lineage: Eukaryota > Metazoa > Chordata > Mammalia > Artiodactyla > Bovidae > Aepyceros > Aepyceros melampus. The sequence continues at coordinate 159,152 of SJXQ01007637.1, forward strand.
CTATTTCTTAAATGGCAGCTGAACAGATAGAGCACTCGAGTTCTGCGGAGCATGGCTGAGGATTTGCATGGAGAGAAATAAACAGAGACCTCACAGACGTTTCCCGTCTGTGTGGACCTTCCTGGCATCTAGGAGAGACCTTGGCTAGCTTTTCTCTTTTCTTTCTCCTTTGCTATTTTTTTAACTTTCTGAATTACTCATCCAGATTCTTACGGGAAAAAAAAAAAATTGATGCCACACATACAAGTCAGTCATAAGGAAACTCAGTGACTGCCTCTGACAGGTTTGAACCTGCGTCTTCACAGACAAGAAAACAAAACTTCAGTGTTCTTCAGGCCAAAACGGAATCCTTCCCCTTTTTTAAGAGGAGCAATAAAAACAGCCATCCTGACAACATTTAGCCCTCAGGTTTGCTTTGTCAAAATTTTCCTCTGTCAATGGAGTCTTAAATTAATTTCATCACCCCAGCATATTTTTCTCAATTCCCATGACTAGCGTAGGAATTAGAACAAATAAATAAACACAAACCCCCCAAACAGGTCTTCCTTTCTCCTCCCTCCAAGAATTAACACAAAAGCCCTGGGTCCCTCAGGAAAGGCTCATGATGGCAAGACCTATTCTCCTAAAGGGTGAATTTCATGACTCACTATCACCTGCTTTCCTGTGTTGCTCTGTTCCATTTCTTCATCAAAGGAGTGTTAAAATCCTCACTAAGGGCAACCCAGGGAGGGGCAAGCGTCTCATGCTTGTATTAAACAAACATTTACCACTGTTCTTGCTTCCTGGGTGGCTCAGCAGTAAAGAATCCACTGGCCAATATAGGAGACTCGAGTTCGATCCCTGGGTCCGGAAGATGCCTTGGAGAAGGGAATGACAACCCACTCTAGTATTCTTGCCTGGGAAATCCCATGGACAGAGAAGCCCGGAGGGACTACAGTCCAGAGAGTTACAAAAGAGTCAGACATAACTCAATGACTAAACAACAGCAACTTGCTTGATTTACACGCTCTGGAGAGCTCTCACATGTTTTCAGAATGTAAGAGCTCATGTCTTATTTTTTCTCCTTTTGACAGTGCCTGCTCCAGTGCTTCATAGAGAAAGAGGCTTGAGAAACTTGGTAAATGAGCACTCTGCCCCAAAGCAAAGCAAGCTCCATGCAGCCAGTGTGGACGTGTGTGCTGCTGCTCCTTACTCCAGTTATAAATAACCACTGAGGCAACTGCAGGATGTGTAGGGCTGGAAATAAATTTCTCTTTGTTTCTATATAACTGCAATAAACTTTTATAAGCCTGTTGCATGATCTGAACAGATCTACACAGTTTCTCCAATAAGAGCAGAATTCTTTGCAGGTTTGAGCCCTCACCCACAGACCTTTCTCAGAGAAGAGGAGTCTCAAAACTTCTAGCTTTTTACAGGAGTTCAGAGTTGGTCTTTCAAAAGGCTTAGGGAAAACCTCTGTTCTTCGAGTTTATACTATAACACCCTTTGTTTTCCGATAGGAAATACCCTTAAATATAGAGCTTATGTATGTGTAAACCATTTCTGGAAGGACATACAAGAAATGGATAACTGGTTGCCTTGAGAAAGAAATCGGGAGGCTGGACTTAGCTTTCACTGTAATCTTTTGAGAACAGCCCAACATTTCTTTTTATCAGATTATGTATTAACACATCTAAATAAATTACATCAACACTGCTCTTTAGTCGACTGAGGATGAGATGGCTGGACGGCATCACGGACTCAATGGACGTGAGTCTGAGTGAACTCCAGGAGTTGGTGATGGACAGGGAGCCTGGCGTGCTGCGATTCATGGGGTCGCAAAGAGTCGGACACGACTGAGCGACTGAACTGAACTTCCATCATTTATCTCTCCTAATGTGATCTCCCAGACAAGCTCATTTGCTAGACATAAAAACAGAAATGAAAAAAAAAACAAAGAAGAAACATTCTATAGCACGTGCCAGAAATGGAGGGGTACCGATTGAAAATGAACAAGGAAAGCAAAGCTCTGGATGCCAAGCTCTGATAGAGCCACGACAAATGAGACAGAAAGCCTGAGTCTCCCAGCTCTCCATCCTGCACCCCCCGCCAGAGAACATCCCTTCCCGGGCTGACCATCCCTTCTCATGCTCGGGTGATTGATTTCTTCTCTTCCTCTGCCCCCAACCCCGTTTGCTTCTTTCATTTAAAAATACTGGTGCTCAAAAATCACAAAAGTAACCCATTCTCACCACAATCTATGGTACAATCTGAAAACACATAATGAAAAAATAAGAACTGTCCGACCCATCCCAGACTTGTTTCTGCTCTCCCACTTCTTCCAAGTACATGTCTATGTACAGTTGGCTTTGCTGGTTTTTTTAATTAAGCAAAAAATGGGACTTAAATGAGCATACATACTATTTATTTTTCTCACTAATTTATCAGGAGAAAACCACCCAGGTGAATAATATAAGTCTAACTCAGTTATTCATTCAATAGTTGCATAATATTCATCAAGATGGATATACCATAATTTATTTACCCTTTCCTTATTAAATCTGTGCACCTCTTAAGTGGGTTCACTGTCCACATTTATTTCCTGGATTATTTTCTAACTGATAACATGTACTGATGTTATTAACTGATATCACACATGGTATCAGGCTTATCAGAAACAAGCCACATGAATTGAATTTTCAAAATAAAATCATGGGACAGGCAGTGCAGTTATTCCCATGTTATGGATTAGAAAACTGAGATTTAGAGGAATTCATGAGTTCATCCAGTATCATGGAGCTAGTACACTGTGGAGGTAAGTTTCAAATCCAAGTTGATTCCAAAGTCTTGCTCTTAACTGTAAGTCCATACCTTCTCATTTGCAGTGTTGCCATGCAATCAGCCTGGAGCCTGTGGCCACTGAAATGTTAGCCTGGTATTTATAACTTTGAGATGGGTCACTGGACTAGGAGTTCCACATTTTCCTCTAACTCGAGGTGTTCAGGTCTTCATCTCCTTCATCCCCACATCTGGACTCATCCTATGCCTCACCTTTGCAAAAGGAAAATTCTGAGGAGCCTAACGTCACACCAACAATCAACTTCCCACTAGGCTTGCTACCCCTATAATCAGCACCAACAAAGTTCAATTAAAGCCTAAGTCTTATTTAAGAGGAATAAAATGAGCTAACCAATCCCTAGCTATAATACTGCTGATTTTACAAGAGGAGAATGTAATACACCAATTAGATACTTAATCAGGAATGAAAAATTACATGGATGGCTTATGACTGCTCTGAAATCAGTGACTGAAAAAGACAACCAGGAGGAACAATATCACACTAATCATATTTCCTTCTTTGACAGACAAACTACACTGGAAGAACCAAATTGCCTCCAAATATCTGAAAGGCTTTTTTCTGTAGAAGATCTTTGTTTTCCAGTCTCCTCTTTCTGAGTGGTTCAGAACCAGTGAACAGAAGATACTGAGAGCTATGGTTTTAGTCATTACAGTGGGGAAATGTCCAGTAGTCATTGATGTCTAGAAGTGAAGGAAGCAAGTTCCTCTCCACGTGGAGGTGTTTAAGTATAGACAAAATGAGCATGCAGCAGACTATTAGGTATGCATGCTTTGAAGGAGAAGGGTATATAACTGAATTTCCTTCCAACCCCAAGACTCAAAAATTGTGTCAGTGGGCCATGGACCAGGTAAATACTATGAATGCAGGCTAGGATGCAGAACAGAGATTCTGTATGTGAAAGAGAAGGTTTGGAGGGATATTCTGGGGTTGAGGATGGAGAAATGAAAGGTCACACAGTCAAACTGCCATCTCCCCATTGTGAGTAGCATCACACATTTGGGAACTGGATCCCTGAATGATGTCATTCTTCAAGGTGAGAGATCAGTTTCACTCACTCCTCTTTGCAACTGAACCCACAGACTTCATCAATGTTTGGGCATCTTTGCCAACAGGTAATGTGGTTGTACCAAGGTTGTGTATATTTCTTCTTAGGAAGTCTGTTGATAGGTAAAATTTGACATTTGCAAGGCAATGAAAAAAGATTCCACCTTCAGGCAGACTATCTATCAAAAGGCAAATGGTCACACCACATTCCGCTTAGCTATTTCTTCTGCCAGGCTTAAGTACTGGGATCCAGGAGGAGGATTTGGTCTCAACACACTGGAAAATATAGCTCCAAGACTAACATACATGGCTCAGTGAGCCGAAAGAATGGTAATGCCCTCAGCTAATCCCCAGCTGTTCTCTCATGTCAGCCCACGGTGTGTTCAACTCCAGCAGGTGCTATTCTCCTCAGGGTTGAAATTATTTCCGGGTAGATTTTGTATCAGCAAGTAGACTCAAAGCACCTTGCTTCTCATAATAGAAAACACTGAAAGCTTAATAAACGTATGAATGAACCTCTGTGATGGACCGAATGGTTGCACACCTCCCAAATTCATATCCTGAAGCCCTGACCACCTCATCCTCGGAGATGGGGCCTTTGGAAAGTAATGGGGGTTAGATAAGGTCATGAGGGAGGGCCCCTCATGACAGGAGTAGTGCTTTTATAAGAAGAGACATCAGAGAGCTTGTTTCTTCCCCATCAGGCATGTGAAGATACAGCAAGAAGGTGGCAGTCTGCAAATTGGGAAGAGAGCTCACACTGGAAACCAAAATGGCCAGTGGCTTGATCTTGGATTTCCCAGATTCTACAGCTACAGACATGAACTTCTGTTGTGTAAGTCACCCAGTCTGCAGTGTTCATTATGGCACCCTGAGTAGACCAGGATGTGACTCACAGACAAAGCGTGATCACAGCCTGAGAGCCAAAGCTTGACAGAGCTTACCTGGTACAGCAGCAGAAAGGCACCTATTTTGACATAATCAAAAAACTTGTATTAGGGTACATTCAATATCACATATGAGATCCCTTTTGAAAATAACATTTTTAATTATTAAAAAGGCAATGGTTGTTCTATGCAGAACATTTTAAAAACATTACAAAAATAAAAACCACTTATATTCCCTCAGATACTCAGACAACCCACTGTTGATGTGCTGATGTTTATCCTCCTGGAACTATGTTCTCTACGGAGAGTAAAGCTGACAGAAAATGAGGTCTTTGGGGGCTTTCCTCTGACCATGACCATCGCTGCATTCAGTCACCTAAAAGAACTACATCCGCTTACACTCACAAGGATGTTACTGAGAAGTGATTTTACTTTCAGGCTCCTAGTATGGATATTCACATCATACAACATCCATATGGAATCAATACTGGTTGATTAGGGAGAACTGAAAGGAAACTTTCTGAGATGATGGAAATGTTCTATTATTTGGAGAATCGATCACATATAGTGTACACTTGTCAAACCTATCAAACTGTACATTTAAGATCTGTCGGAAGAAGTGAACTGGCAAGATCAATACAATCCATGAGATAACACCAATACCCATCATTAAAATGTGTGCTTTGATGCATTTTTTCCCAAAGAATGTTCAAAAAGTGAACATTACTGAGCACGCACGACATACTAGGCTCTGGGCTAAAGGGTTCACACGCATGTGTGCATGTCTCTCGGGTGTGCATGTCTCAGATCTGTATTTCATCAATGAAGAAACTGCAGCTTTAGAGGGGTTCAGTAATTTGCTCAAAAGTGGCAAGACAGAACTGGAAGCCAGGTTCCTCAAATCCCAGAAAAATAATGACAACAACGTGAATGTCTTTTGACTCAGCAGTATCTGAGACTCTAGGAATCTGTTCCAGGGGAAAAAAAAAATCAAAGACTGATCCAAAGAGATGTACAAAGAAACAATAAACTATTATTAATAAATCAACTTAAATATACTGTAAGTTATGATACACATAACTTATATGGTCGTCATATGATAGACCACTTGCATCATGTAATATTAGGTTTAAAAGAGAATATAAATGACTTTCATGATGGGGGAAAATGATCATGACAGATTAAGTGAAAAAAAAAAGTTAAAAATGTATATATAGTATGATATCAATTATGTTTCTTTTTTTAAAAAAGTAAATACATTTTAAAACTCTAAGGAAATATATCTACACAAAAATTATTATCTTTTAGTAGGATTATAGGTTAATTTTTAATTTAAAATTTTCAATGGTCCTTTTGTAATTAGAGAGGAATCAATTTTATTTTCAAAATTGAAAAAAACAAGGGAAAATGATTCTCACTAAAGAATGTATATCCCATGAAGACTATACATATACATTTTTATGAGAAAAATATTTGTGTACAGCCTTTTAATAACTTTAGGGTGTTAATGTTATTCAGTAACTTACACATAATCATGAAAAAAAGTGAAATCACCAGGATTTCTAACATAGTCATATATATATTTTATATATTATTTTATAGGATAGGAGAGTTCTACCACAGGTTGCGTGACCTTGAACAAGTTGCTTTACTTCCCAGAGCCTCAAGTGTCTCTATCTATAAAAGAAGGAAGACACAATCCTCTTGGATAGATGTCATAAGAAGGTAAAACTAAATAGGTCCAACTTCTTACAAAGGCATTTATCCACACAAGATAAAACTCAGTGCATGTGGCTATTATTTTGTACAGTAGCATCAGAGAGAGAGCTCATATTATCTCCTCCTATCCTAGACCTCCCTGCACCATCATCCTTGTCCTTGGAGAGCACACACCCCCTCCTACAGGCTGTGCCCTGCCGTTCCTTCAGACCAGAATGCTCTTTCCCCAGACATTCACAGACAGAGTCCTTAGGTCACTGCTCATCTACTCAAACAGTTCTTACAAGAGAAACCTTTCTTAATCCTCTGTGTTAATAAACAGTAAAACTATTTTCCTCAAGCTTTCTCTTCCCTGACAGAGCTTTTTCTCCATAGAGTTTATCACTCCAACACTCAATATACTTACCTTTTGTTGTCTGACTACCTGTGTTAGAATTTAAGCTCCTAGAGTGTAGGGGGTATTGCCAGCTTTATTTTCAGACTTTTGAATAGTGCCAGGCCCACAATGGATGCTCAATCAGTAAGTACTAAAGGAATGAACAAGAAACCCAAGCTGGAGGGCAAGGCCTCTCTTTACTCCTCTTTTAGTCTCTGAGAGTCTGACATAAAGCTTTGCATTAAGAAGGCATTTCATAAGCAGTTGTTGAACTGAACAACTGAATCACTTTTTACAAATGGCAGTGTTCACCTGATACCTAAAGATCAATGTTTATATTTTTAGAACATAGCAAATAAATCCAAGGTTGTATTTAATGATAATGAAGCAGTAGATTGCTTAACCAATTTGGTGGGGAATAGAACAAAACCGGTGGTCCGGTTTCATTAGCCAGTGGAATCAATTAACACATTTATCAATTAGTCCCAAATAACCACAGCCATTGTTGATATAAAGGTCAAACACTGATGAGGTAGGCCAGGATCTGTATTCTGATCCAGTAAGTGAAGTACAGAAACAATCAAAGTGTTTCAGGGCTGAAATTTCTTTCTGTCGTTAATCTGGGTCCTTGAAGAAATTGCACCAGGATATTCACTCTAGTAATGGTACGAAAGTGTTCTTGAATCTCCCCTCAAATGAACAACCAAAATATTTGCTTCAAATGAAGCAAACAAGATGACTTTGACTGTTTTCCCCATACATTACAGAGACAGTTGAAATTTAAACAAAATGTAAGAGTAGAGTCTCCAAGTTTTACAACCTGTCCCCTATGTTCTAGGGTTTCCTAAGGAAGATTTTTTTTAAATATAAATTTATTTTAATTGGAGGCTAATTATTTTACAATATTGTAGTGGTTTTGCCATACATTGACATGAATCTGTCACAAGTGTACATGTGTTCCCCATCCTGGACTTCCTTCTCACCTCCCTCCCCGTACCATCCCTCTGAGTCATCCCAGTGCACCAGCCCCAAACACCCTGTCTCATGCATTGAACCTAGACTGGCGATTCATTTCACATATGATAATATACATGTTTCAATGCCATTCTCCCAAATCATCCCACCCTCGCCTTCTCCCACAGAGTCCAAAAGACTGTTCAATACATCTGTGTCTCTTTTGCTGTCTCTCATACAGGGTTATTGTTACCATCTTTCTAAATTCCATATATATGCATTGCTGCTGCTGCTAAGTCGCTTCAGTCATGTCTGACTCTGTGCGACCCCATAGACAGAAGCCCACCAGGCTCCCTCATCCCTGGGATTCTCCAGGCAAGAACACTGGAGTGGGTTGCCATTTCCTTCTCCAATGAATGAAAGTGAAAAGTGAAGGTGAAGTCGCTCAGTCGTGTCCAACTCTTCGCGACCGCATGGACTGCAGCCCACCAGGCTCCTCCATTCATGGGATTTTCCAGGCAAGAGTACTGGAGTGGGGTGCCATCGTATATATGCGTTAGTATACTGTATTGGTGTTTTTCTTTCTGGCTTACTTCACTCTGTATAATAGGCTCTAGTTTCATCCACCTCATTAAAACTGATTCAAATGTATTCTTTTTAATGGCTGAGTAATACTCCATTGTGTATATGTACCACTGCTTTCTTATCCATTCGTCTGCTGATAGATATCTAGGTTGCTTCCATGTCCTGGCTATTATAAACAGTGCCGCAATGAACATTGGGGTACACGTATCTCTTTCAATTCTGGTTTCCTTGGTGTGGATGCCCAGCAGTGGGATCGCTGGATCATAAGGCAGTTCTACTTCCAGTTTTTTAAGGAATCTCCACACTGTTCTCCATAGTGGCTGTACTAGTTTGCATTCCCACCAATGGTGTAAGAGGGTTCCCTTTTCTCCACACCCTCTCCAGCATTTATTGCTTGTAGACTTTTGGATAGCAGCCATTCTGACTGGCATGAAAGGGTACCTCATGTGGTTTTGATTTGCATTTCTCTGATAATGAGTGATGTTGAGCATTTTTTCATGTGTTTGTTAGCTATCCATATGTCTTCTTTGGAGAAATGTCTGTTTAGTTCTTTGGCCCATTTTTTGATTGGGTAGTTTATTTTTCTGGAATTGAGATGCAGGAGTTGCTTGTCTATTTTTGAGATTAATTCTTTGTCAGTTGCTTCATTTGCTATTATTTTGCTATTATTATTCTGAAGGCTTATAGTTTTAAGGAAGCTATCTTAAGGACTTAACGATAAGTACGTGTAAGTATAGTAACTACACATAATATCAAAATGTGGCTAAAATGCAAAGAAAATGATTTGGTTTGAAAGAAAAGCATAATCAAATTTAGTTTATTATAAAAAAAGATCAGTCTTCTTTCAGCTCAGAGGAGACCAAGGTGCAACTTTCTTTGTTCAACCTGAATCCCAGTTCATCTGACACCAGCTGCCTCCACTATGCTGCTTAAATTCGACCCCAGTGAGATTAAAGGCATATACATGAGGTGCACTGAGGGGGATTTGGTGCCACATCTGCCCTGCGCCCCAAGATTGGCCCCTAGGTCTGTCTCCAAAAAAGGCTGGTGATGACATCACAAAGGCAAGTGGTTATTGGAATGGTCTGAGGATTACAGTAAAACTGGCCATTCAGAACAGACCCAGACTGAGGTGGTACCTTCTGCCTCTGCCCTGATATCAAAGCCTTCAGGGAACTGCCAAGAGACAGAAAGAAGCAGAAGAACATTAAACACAGTGGAAATATCATTTTTGATGAGATGGTCCACACTGCCTGATAGGTGCTGTTGAACTGAACAACTGAATCAACAACTGATGGTCCTGAGAACTTTCTGGAACTATTAAAGAGATCCTGGGGACTGTGGGCTGCAAAGTCGGCGGCTGCCACCATCATGACATCATAGAAAACATCAACAGTGGTGTGGTGGAATGCCCAGCTAGTTAAGAACTACAAAGATTGGTCTTCAGATCAGTTCAGTCACTCAGTCATGTCTGACTCTTTGCGACCCCATGAACTGCAGCACACCAGGCCTCCCTGTCCATCACCAATTCCCGGAGTCCACCAAAACCCATGTCCACTGAGTCGGTGATACCATCCAACCATCTCATCCTCTGTCATCCCCTTCTATCCTGCCCTCAATCTTTCCCAACATCAGGGTCTTTTCAAATGAGTCAGCTCTTTGCATCAGGTGGCCAAAGTATTGGAGTTTCAGCTTCAGCATCAGTCCTTCTAATGAACACCCAGGACTGATCTCCTTTAGGATGGACTGGCTGGATCTCCTCACAGTCCAATGAACTCTCAAGAGTCTTCCCCAACACCACAGTTCAAAAGCATAAATTTTCTGCACTCAGCTTTCTTTATAGTCCAACTCTCACATCCATACATGACCACTGAAAAACCATAGCCTTGACTAGACGGACCTTTGATAGCAAAGTAATATCTCTGCTTTTTAATATGTGTCTAAGTTGGTCTTCAGAGTGTTGATTTTTACAAGCCACAGCTCCAATTTCTGTGAAGTGGAGTGAAAGTTGCTTAGTTGTGTCCAACTCTTTGTGAACCCATGACTATACAGTCCATGGAATTCTCTAGGTCAGAGTACTGGAATGGGTAGCCTTTCCCTTCTCCAGGGGATCTTCCCAACCCAGGGATCAAACCCAGGTCTCCTGCATTGCAGGCAGATTCTTTACCAGCTGAGCCACGAGGGAAGCCCAGTTCTCTACTATTGAGGATGCATTTTTAACAAAATTTCAGCTGAAGCCTATGCCACAAAGAAAATCCAGATCAGCTGATAGCATGTATGCAAAGAATAATCTCATTTGTCCACATAGCATGTTTCAAAGAGCTTTCACATGTCCACTTCCACCTGATTGGAGTTTCATTAACACCCTGCAGGGAAGTTATGTCAATGGTACCCCTCACTGAAGACCAGTAAACAGGCTTGGAGCATTCAGCAACCCACCCATGTCCTCAGGACCATCACAAAACAGGCTGAAAACTATGCCCAACATCCTTTAGTTCAAAGAAGATGATGCTATGTCAGTGCTACGATCTGAACTAACAGCTATGTCCTGACAACTTCCAAATATTTAGTTCCTGCCCATTTTCAATGGGTTTCAGACTCAAGTCCATCTGCCTATTGTGCATTTCCACCGGCACATGTCTCAAGTACTTGATATCTTACGTTTCTAATTCTTATCTTTTTCACCTGCTGAGATCTCTTCCCAGGCTCATGATCTCTCATACCTAATGGTACCATCATTCATTCAGACTTCTAACTAAACACCCAGGTATGACCCTAGGTTTTTCCTTCACCCCCTGGGTCCACCCAGTCATGAGCCCAGTCTGTTCTACTTGCTGGTACCTCAAAAACATATGGCCTTCTCCTCAGACCTACTACCAATGTCTCAGAGCCTCATTATCTTCTGACCCAGAACACAGTAACAGGCACAAACTCAGCCTTCCCCTTCTGCCCCCATGCACATATCCCCACACTCTCCCACAAAATATATGTAAAATATAAAGCCAGTCATGTCATCCAACCTGCTGAAGATTCTGCAAAGACTCTCCATTACCTGCTACATAGAGCAAATTCCCTGGTGTGAAATTTGTATCTGATAGTGCAAGTTTTCATCAAATAACTATTTCCCTTCTTTTCCCTTAATAAGAGAACCCTAATTTTTAGCTAGAACATGGCCATGTAATAACATCCTAGCCTTTACTGCAGTTAGGTGCAGCCATGTATGACCAAGCTTTGGACAATTCCATGGTAAGTACTGTATGAAAGTTCAGGGAGGATCTTTAAAGAAAGAAGACCCAACTGGAAAGACTGTCCTTCGCCCTTCTTAGTCCAGTATTGCCTTGTATTGGAATACAGAGATGACTTTTGGAGCCACAGCAACCATTTTAACCATGAGGTGACTTTGAATATAACAGAGTATAACAGAAATCTGGGTCCCAGAGGACTCCATGGAGTGTTCATGGCAGAGCCAGATCTCTTGCCCCCAGACTTCTTACAGGGAAGAGAAATTCATTTCTATTTAATTTAAGCCAATGTAATTTCACATTTCCCATGACAGGCAATGGTGCTAAACCTCAAGTGATACCGAATTCAAACTTCTCCAAAATATTAAGCCTTATATAACTTCATTTCTATCAACTCTTCTAGCCTTATCTCCCACCATACTTCAATCTTTAGGCTTTAGTACTACTAAATTTCTAGTCATTTTCTACCCCACCCTCCATGGACTTTCATACTTCTCAGAGTTAAGTTCTAGAGCTTTTCTTCTACCTAAACACTTACTTAGCTTTATTCAGCTTTTAACTTCACACACACAGCTCAGCAATCATCTCTATAGGAAGTTTGCCTAAATCTGCATCTTAGGCTAAGTGGCTGTTCTCTGTGCTCCCATAATGCCCTGGGCATGTTTCACTTTGGAACCCACCTGCTCTTATTTATGGGCCATCTCTCCCACCCCACAGAAAGAACCTTAGGGCAGACACCACATCCACTCATGTTGTATCTTTACCGCCTAACACCAGTGGGAGTTCTAATTATGTCCACTGCACTTTCCTCAGTGAGATGGAGTGAACACCGCATGCTTCTGAATTCCTGTTGAGCCCTTAAGCTCAGCATTCCATGAAGACTGAAAATTTCCTAATGGTGATATTTTTTTCTGAAGATGAAAAACAAGTTGCAAGTGAGCCCTCCTAAGAAAACATCCATCCTGAGAAGCAATTTACTGTTTGGATATTTCAGGCTTGAGTTCTTTCATCCGTAACAGGGAACTTGGCACTAAGTAATCTTGGAGGTCTGACATTTTGTAATTTCATTGTTGAATATAAACAGAGAGATCTGGACACAAGGAACTCACTGTGAGTGGATGGCTCCTCCAGGGACTGACAACATGACCAGCCTTACCCAACTTTTAAGTAAATTATTTACAAGGAGTGCCTAATAAAATCTTAAAGTCATCAGAGGACAGAGAGCACACTAAGTTAATGAAATGTCAACTAAGGGAAGTGATGCCTCCTAGATCCCAACCATAATGGACTTCTTTCTCTAAAAGGTTTTGAACTTGCCATGTCCCCTCCTGATACTGAGCACCTGCATTTGCTATTCCTTCTGTCTTGAATGCTCTTTCCTTCCCTCTTTACCGGTTACCTCAGCTCATGAGTCACTTCCTTAGGAAAATCTTCCACCTTTCCTTGACCAGATTGAAACACCCTATGAGACGTTCTCATTCAATGCAATGCAATCCTCTTCTTCATAGCACTGGTCACAGTTGTGATTTTGTATTAATACGATCATGTAATTGATGTCTTTCTCCCTCACTCAACCATACTGCCTACAAGACAGCACTTTTGTTTTTGCTCATCACTGTATCCATATCCTTGGCAGAGAGTTGATGCTCAATAAATACTTGTCAAATATCCCCAGAGGCTGTGCAAGGGAGAACAAAGGGGGCCGATGAGTTTCACTGGAGGAGGAAAAGTCAGGCTGTTCTAATAAGCTAGTAATTCTCAGAGCTCTCCATCATACCTTTGAAAAAAGATCTTTGGAGTTAGGGATTGATGTCACTTTCTGGTGATGGAAGAGCAGACATGGAATGAGGCCACCAACTGGCAGAACAGCTAAGAGAGAAGGCAAGAATAAGATTAAAAAGTTTGGAGTTCCATGAACAATGCTAGGTAAGGGCTCATGGCCAAATCCGAAGTGAAAGTTACTAACGTACTGAGAACCTCACAACTTGTGCATCCTAAAGAAACAAGGACTACTGTATGAAGATAAAAATGACAATTGTAATTGTTTTTGTAGCAAGCATATCAAGAAAGGGTAAACCTACTTCTTGGGGCAGAAGCAATGAGGTGTTGTATGGCAAAGGAAAAACAGAACTCCTAACTTGGGCTTTCATCTTTATCTAAAAAGACCATTTTTATCACTAGAATAAGTAGAATAAATATAAACACAGAACTGAATTCCAATATAGGTAAGGGTCCAGAATTCTACGCTCAAATGAAAGACATCTGAGGCCTCTAAGTTCTGCTAATACTTAGGAGTTAGAAAGGCCCCAGGAGATGGGAATCAGACAGGTGTTGCCCCAATTCAAGAGGGGGCAGAGCTAGGTAACAGAGAACAATGACTCAAGCACATGCTACTACCACCAACCCAACACCAAGCTGATCCGGAAGCAGATGACTTGTGACTTCTTAAACCTGAAAGCAATGCTCACAGAGGTGGCTTCTAGCATGGGCTCTCCGAGCAAAGCAATGCTCAGCTAACTTTAGATCACACAGGAACGTGAAGTCAGCAAGGAATCTGATGGTCCCTTACAGTATCTTTGAGAAACAAGAGTCAGATGATATTAGAGACTGGTGTATTCATGCAGATGCTCCAGCTGTGTTCAGAAGCTTAAAAATCTCATCTGGCAGGGAGATTGCTAATCCTCTCAAATTCTGAATTTATTTAAAAAGTCAAATTAGGTAGTGATTGTTCTCCAATTTGAGGAGAACTCAAAAGTGATTTTCTTTTAAAGCTAATGTGCTGCATATGTATAGGAGTACAAGACAATATGTCGAGTCTGGCAGTCACCTTTGTGACCAGCCCGACATCTGGGCAACAGGAGAGCAAGTGACCCCAGGAAGCACTTGGAGTTGAGGAGTAAACACTGATTGCCACGCATCCCACATGCTGAGAACTTCACGGGGCACAAAGCAGCTCGGTGTGTAAGGTGAAAACTGCACTGAAATGCGCTGTGTTCAAGCACAACCTCAGAAGGATGAATCAAAACGTAAACTGAGCTCTTCTATAAATTCTTCCTCTCTCAACCTATTTTAGATACATTCCATGTTTTCTCAGAAACAGAAAATCCAATGGGTGCTGGCTGGCTTTGGGAACTGAAATGTCAATGATGGCTCAGTTCCCGTAAGTAAGTTCCCGTGAGTAAACTTTAATACAGCTTTCGAAACAGGCTAGAAAATGGTGCCCGTAATGCTGGCAGGCAGGTAAATGGGATGCGGGGCCCTTTGTTTCCCCAGTTCTGTAGAGCTTGACTTTGGAAAAAAGTCAGTGCCCATGTAAATTATTCATGAGTACTATCTGGGCTTCTAATCAGCCAACAAGCCCTGAACAAAGGAATGAATGGTCTTTTTTTCCCTTAGCAAAGTGACTCATTGACTGCTTAATTCAAAGCCCTCTAGACTTGGTCTGCGGCCACACCAAAGCTCCAGACCTTCCAACCAAAGGGAAAGGGGCAGACTCTTTCCTTGCTGTAATGCCCAAGAGCCAGACTTCTGTTCCTCCATGAAATGCAAGTGAACACATGAACACATCTGAGAAAGGGTCAGAACGTAAGCAGAAAATCACCTGAATGTAACTGGCCTGTCTCCTCTCACACAAGGCACAGTTGGCAGAGACACAGAAGACAGTCATGTCAGAGGGAGCCTAAGGCAGTACCTTCTAAAGTCCCATTTGATGATGACTTGCAAATGGTACCATCTTTGTAATTCACTGGAAAAGAAATACCTCCCCTGGAAAAATAAGACAGAACAGCCAAACAACAACAATCCTATTTGAATAGATCAGAGGTATCATTCAGGGAGATCTTTTTAGCTCTGATAAAGGCCATCCCAGGACATGTATGATACACGAGGCTGTCCAATTCTCCTCCTGTGCTTCTGGATAAAATTCATACCCCTGGGATCCAAATGTGCCCTTTGCTGTGTGTGGATTCCAGGGACTTGGCATCCAAAGGCTTATCCTTAAGACTCTGCTCTCAGGCCAATACCCTGAATGGAATTAAATTATCCAATGAAATAAATCCACAGGATAAAAATAGCATTGGAATCTATCCTAATTAAATGTGCTCCCTTCGAAGTCAAGCATATCAGTTAGAGACTGCATGTGGAATTCAAGTCATAGAGTACATTAAATTCTCAGATTTAAACTGCAAGACTAAGAACTGAAATAAAATTTCTCAAGATATGCGCTGATACTGCTTCACCAGAAACCACATCAGGTTATACTGTCCATCCTCCACATTTCAAACAAACAAAACAAGGAGATGGAGAGGCAGATGAAGCATGTGCCTTGCATGAAGGTTATGCAGTCCTATGAAAAGCCAGAATATTTAATTATTCAACTGTTTTTCCCTCTTACTGGTCTGAATATTTGTATCTTCCCTTCCTCACATTATATGTTGAAATCTTAATTCTCAAAGTTGATAGTATTAGTAGGTAGGACCTTTCAAGGGTGCTCAGGTCATGAGGATGGGGCCCTGATGAATAGGGTTAATGACTTATAAAAGCGGCTCCAGAGAGATCCCTGGCCTCCTTTACCATATGAGGTCACAGCAAGAAGGCACCAGCTAGGAACCAGAAAGAGGGTCTCCATCAAACATGACCATGCTGGTGCTCTGATCTTGGATTTGCAGACTCCACTGTGAAAAATAAATGTCCATTGTTTATAAGCCACCTAATCTGTGCTATTTTGTTACAGCAGCCTGAATGGACCAAAATACCCGTTCTGCCTCATTTTCACAAATCAAAGTCACTCTATCACCAAAGAGGGAATAAGAAGTCCACTCTTCAAGGGGTTTACTTGAAAATTTACTTTACAGTTGTACTCTAAGCCTTTAAATCTTTCTGGAGGAGACAGTGTAGCTCAGTGGTTAAAAACGTCATTTGAATTCTGGCTCTATACCAGTTAATAGTCTGGTTATTAAGTGTTTTGAAGATCAGTAATTCATCTAAGTAGCATGGATAACACTAGTGTTATATAATTTATTATTAGGAGGATTAAGAAAGAAATGCCGGTCAAGTACTGGGCCTGTAACAAGTACTCCATTTAGCTTTTGTTGCCATTTTTGTTTTGTTTTGTTTTAAAATTAACAACACAAGTCCTTGTCAAACAGAAAGTGGTTATTCTTAAAAATTAAATGTGGGGAAGGCTTTCCTCGGGGTCAGCAGACCAGAGATGGGTAGCTCAGCCATGGAGAGGAGAACACAGAACACACAGTCCAGAGTCCCACACCACCACCAGGAAGGACCTAGAACCCCCTCCAGCATCAGAGACCGTGTCAGCAACCACCGACAATCATGTGCTGGGCCCAAGGCTGAAACAGGAGACATGCTCTCCTGTATCCGCCAGGACCACAGCATGGCCGGGTCAAGAAGCAGAGAGCTTCCACAGAGTAACCTGTGACCGACTCATGACTTAGGAGTGAGTGGAGACTCCTGGTTACCTTCGAGGGATGACCCTGCTGCTGGCTATCCTGCCAGCTCCCCACTCTGCTACTCACAGCTGGGGCTGTGACGGAGCACTGTGTCCACTTGAGCTTCCACGGCTCTGCACTGCGAATTTACTAGAAGACATTTTTGCACCGCACCTGCTCCATCTCGTTTTTCCACTTCTTTCTGGCACCATGGACCAGTCCTGCTGCATTCTTTACTGACCTCACTTCTCTTTGCATTTTTTCCTCTCAGGGTACTTAAGAATATTTAGTTTTTAAAGCTCTCTCACACTTCAATAATGATGTTCATACTGTCATCAGCTCACAAAGGAACAGCAAAGCTAATAAATGGCAAATTTCAATCAGGAAATTCTTTACATGAATGCACCTGAGAGAGAATTTTTCTCAAAGGAAAGAAACAATTGCGTCTCAAGAGGGAAAAATAATGAAGCATATGTGGCAACTAAGTTACAATGTGATGTAAAGGGTAAAAGACTTTGACAATGGGAAAAAAGGAAACCTTGAGGATGAAAATTACCTAACACTCACTATTACATTTTCTGCCACACTCAGCTTTGTGTCTGAGTAAAGGTTAGTTTTATCTGCTCTGAGATCTAACAACATTAACCAGATTTCAAGCCCATTTAACATATGATATATTATGATAAAGACTATGTGTCATGAAATGAAATCAAACAAGATTTAGGAGGGGACCTCACATGATAGACATTATCAAGTAGGACCCTGCTCGTCAACAGGTCACCTCTTGGCTCCTGGACTGGTGAGTGGCAAGCCTGTCTGACCATGATTCATATCACAGCCATTTAGGGCAAGAGGTATTCATGCTCTGCAGTTTAGGCATAGATTCTGAAAATGGAATGAATCACTCCCAAGGTTAAAACAGAAGAGACCAGCAAGTTCAGCCACTTGAAAACCCCGGCTGAACAAATTTATGAACAGTGTCCTTTCGAGACTCTCAAGCCTATTTTACAAATACCACACAGGCACAAGCTTTAGTCTGCAGGCAGTGTTTATCATTGTGTTATTCATTTATTCTAATGGACACGCAAAACTTTGTGAATTTCAAAAACAGTTCAACTGTTCATCATGAGAACTGGAAGGATAAGCTGAATCAGGGAAATGAACCAGGGATGAAAGGTTCATTTGAGGGGGGTTACCAGCAACCAGAACTCACCTATAGATGATTCCTTTGTCATGTAGGAACATAAGCGCTGAAATGATCTCTGCAGCATAGAAACGAGCCCGTGCTTCATCAAAACGCCGTGACTTCTGAATGTGAAACATCAAGTCGCCCCCATTCACAAACTCCATCACAAAAAACAGACGATCCTGGGTACAAACACAAAAAAGGATCCAACGTGGTATAGCCATCAGCCTAGAGATAGGTCAGCATCATATGATCTGGGACTGCAGTGTGGGGAGAAGAGGGTGTTAAATGGAGGTGCTCAATGGAACATCCTGACAGCGGCTCAGGGCAAAGCAGGAGGGTCT
>SJXQ01007637.1:178180-366049 GCA_006408695.1 Aepyceros melampus
GAGAGCACATAATCAAAAGGTGCATTCTTTTTTTGCCCGGAACGTGCAAGGTTATTCACAGCAATAAGAGACATGCCATAGGTCCCCACACCTGGGCAGAGAATAATCAGAGAAAAAGGAAAACATTTTTGACCAATCAGGCAGACAACAGTCTAATGAGAGCCTCAGAGTTGCCTGGATGTTAGAAATTCCATTTAGCCCATCAGAAGTTTCCTGAATCAGAAAAGGGAACTTAAAGTCAAGTGAGATGCTGTCTCTATCTGGAATAAAACTCTTAACCCAGCAAGTTAAACGGGCTCTTAAGAGTCATTGACGCAGTTGGTGTACTAAGCACTGTACAAGTGTTACGAATAAAGTGTTGTGGAAAGTAACATTGCTTAATGGAAAAAGTGTACAGGTCCCCATTAACAAGTGGCGTCTCCAAAAGGGACAGGATAAAACACTTTGCTTTGGGAACCTCTGAGATCAAAGGATTTGCTTGCTCCCTCTCATTAGCATGTATGTAGTCCCAGGTTAACCAAGTGCTGGATTAGGTGCTGGGAACCCAACAGAGAATAAGAGAGGCATAAAACACAGTCTCTATCCACAGAGCATCTGCTGTGGGAGATACACATTACTTTAAAATAAAAACACAAAGTCATATAACCAGGTAAATTTTCAAATTCTGGTAACTGCTGTGAAGGAAAAGTGGGGGAAGCAATGACATTATATCATCTGTTTGTGGGGCCGGGAAGGTCACTCTGAGCAAGTGTTGTGTGAGTCAAGACCTTCAGAATGAGTGCCATCAGGGCCACTGGTCATCTTTTTGGTGGGTAGGAGGCTGTTTTGTAAGGAACCTGGTATTTTACCAATTCACAAAGGATATGTATATGTACCCAGAAGCATTTTTATTTGTGGTTTCAAGTGCTGCCATCTCTGCCAGGGGCTGCCATACAGTCACAGCTGAATGGTAGACAGAGGGCAGAGATTGTGTGTGCTCCTGTTCACCTCCTTATACATCATGGGTTTAATCAGGCTCTTCCCCGTTGGAGACACTACAACTTATGACCTCTTATTCTCAATTTAAGACAGACCTTAATTAGAAGGAAAAAAAAAATCTCTGGGTCTATGAAACATCTCTTTCTGCTAATGAGAATCAACACTTCAGGAGTAAAGATACAATAGCAAGATTCACACACGCAAAACCCCAAACTAAACATCAGTAGGACAACTCTCCAGGCTGGCCAATATAAGCCAACAGAAACTAAAAATACCAAGTCATCTGACTAAACTAGAGGCCTTCAACTGAGTGGGACTGACTGGCTAGGGGAGAGGCCAACTTGAGCAGGACGAGCTTATCTGAGCAATACGGCCCCCTGTTTCTTGTACGGGGCAGGCTCGTGTGGAAGGAACAGGTTAGCAGTGGGTGGGGCAGAGGGTGAGCCAGTGATGGTGACAGATCTAAGAGCTACAGCCACATGGACGTTATTATGCCCCTGTGTTCATTTGGAGGGGTCTCGGGGGCCTGGGTGAGGATCCAGGCCTCAGCAAGAAGGTACATCTGATACATTTTTGTTGACTGGCCTGTCCACCTTTTCATGGCTGTGTCTGGCAGCCACATGAATTCCAATAGCTCAAAATGCCTTGTTACTGGAACTGGGTCAGTAGGTAAGTGGCTACTCTGTAGGCTGTGGACATCAGTGAAGTTAGCACAAGAGTTGACGACAATAGGCATCAAAAAGATGAAGGCGTTCCAAGGGAAATTGTATCCATTTCTAGCTTGCCCCCAAAACAATCCTCATAACTTCAAGTCTGAAAAGCCAGACTCTGGGCTAAATTCCAGATCTGGGGAAGGAAATACTGCCTTCCTGCCTTGGTCAAGCTTCTCTGTCTCAGTCCCACCACCTGCCCTAGAGGCAGATTCTCAGATAATGCAGGGGGTCCTGGGAGGCATGCACACCTGGGATGCACAGGAAAAGGTCATAAACTTTAGAACTGAGAAAGCAGGGGTTGCTTTTCACCCGGAGTTTAATTCTAACCTCCTGTCTGGCACCACCTAGAACAGAGGGTACGCTCATAGCCCTTGGGCGACACATGACTCTTTAAGCAAGCAGGAAGGGACTCTTTAAGCCAGCTGAGACACAATGACGCTTTAACAAAAAGTAATGGCCCATCTTACCAAAGACCTACAAAAAGGTCACAAGATAGAAAAAGAAAATCATGTTTATCAGCTAGCAAAATGTTTGTTGTGAAGAGAGCTTCTGTTTACATACAATTCTGTTCACTCTATTTTTAAAAGATGTCTGCTGCAGAGACAGTTAACATTTGGCAGCAATTTCTCTACAATTTCTTTTGCAGAGCTGGAGATAAATGACAAAAATCTCTAGCTTTTAGCAAAGAGGATTCACTCATCATTAGCTGGGGGTGAGTGAGAAGCCATCCTCAGCAATAAGTTTTCATTAAACATGTCCTCAGGTGGGGCTTCTAAAAAGTGTGCAATAAACAGTAGGGATTGCCGCTGCTAGCAATCCCTTTAATGGTGAAGATGTTTTACATCAGAAAAAAAAAATCATACACATGAATGTACAGAATGATTTCAGTTATAGCCAGAGATGCAGACATGCACAGAAAAGAAAAAAAGAATGCTTACATATGACAAGTTGCTTTCAACTGTGAGATCTTGAATGACATTTATCTCTTTTTTATTTTTCCATATCACTGAAGATTTCTATGATGACTATTACTCATAATTAGAAGCAAACCAAAGTCACTCGCGGCTTCCTCCATTTTCTCTGATTTTCATATGAAAGATGGGACGTTGGAAAGGACAATTTTGAGACTGTCTCAGAGTAGGTATTCAGGCAGTAGGAGGTGGGATTAGGAAGCCAATAGAAAGAAGGGTCTTTACATCCCTGGTTGTTCATTATTAAGGCCCCTAGTAACCACCTTCTCCCTTAACAGCTATTCTGATGCCTGATGTAACCAGGCCGTCAGGCTAGCTGCAATCACATCCAGAGAGAGACTCAATAGCCTCTGACCTGGGTCCCAGTGCTCCACTGGGTGTACAGGGTCTGAGTTCTGGTATGGGCTGTATGAGTCTACTGAGTCTTTCAGAGAGACATTTTGGCCTCACTTTAAGAGTCTCAACAAGGAGGAATAAACGTTTATTGGGCACACACTGCCAGGCCCTGGGTGGGGACTGAGTAGCATGAAATGAAGGAGAACCCAGGCCTGCTCTCAGGAGCACAACAGCCCAGTGTGCTCAGCGCAGTGCATGGACACAGGGGGCGTCATGGGGCACAGACCGGGGACGCGGAAGCAGCCTGGAGGTTGGGGTGGGCTTTGGGGAAAACTAGGAGGAAGCGATTGCACCAGCCCTGAAGCCGGAGGAAGCACAAGTCAGACTGGAGTGGGGATGGACAGGCCAGGAGGCAAGGGGAATGAACAGCGGGGTGTCAGGTGTGGGGCAGAGTGTGGTGACTGCCCAGGGGGACACTCCCCAGGCACTGAGGGTGCTGAGTGGGGGCTTCGCTGTGACACATGCGGCTTTCATGATCAAGTGCTGGTACAAAAAGCCAAGGCTAGTTAGGAAGCGCCCCTTCTCCCTTTCCCCAGGTTACCGACAGCTGAGAAGAGGGTCCTGGATCTAGGACTACACGGGATCCCTCACTATAGGCTCTGGTCATAATTACAGGCCCAGTGTCTGGGCTAGAACATGTGGCGACTATGCTTTTTCAAGGGCTTGGCTTGAAAAGGACTCCAGGAAGTGTTGGAACCTGCCACAAATAATAAAACATCAGCTACAAAAACCAGTGACTCTGGCTGAATTCTACTCGTACGGAATGAATGCCATCAAGCTAGAAACCTTTCATGTTAAGCAAATGCCCTTTAAAGGCAGAGATGAAGCAACGAGGAAGAAGATCACCATCTGCCCACTACTCCACGATCTGTGGTGCTTAAGACCAAGTCTTGCTGGTGACTTCACAAACACTAAGTCACGCTGAACAAACCCAAATGGGAAGCTACCAGAGGAAGCGTCTGCTGCGATCCATGCATTTAGGGAGGCCCTCATCGCATGGCAGGGTGGATTAAGGCTGCCATGAGTCATTTCTGGGGACGGAAGAGCTTCCAAATCCCACCCTGGGCAGGGAGGGCAGACGGCTGCTTCTGTATGTAAGCCTGTATAGACAGCATTCCAGTTTTTCTAAAATCCAATTTCCTAGACGCTGAGCCTGGACACCTGCACAGCCTCTGGCTCCTCGAAGGGAAGTCTTGCCCCGATGTGCACAGCAGCAGATTAAAGGTCCCGCAGACTAGTTGAACCTCAGTTCTAAAGCCAGTGGCCCAGCCCTTTGTCTGTCCCTTGCTCCTCTCTTTTGTCCCTGGTTCACCCCACCACAAACGTAGTCATTAATATGGAGGAATAAAAGCAACTCAGAAATCCCTTTGTCCCAGGCAGGCTAGCCCAGCTTAGCACAGCCCAGCCCATTTGAGTTACAGGAGGCCAAGGAGCTGGTGCCTGGTTAATAATAGAATTTCTGTCATCACCTGCCTGCTTCCATTGACCTGCTGCAGGCTGGGCCAGGTCCGTCTGGGCTACTGTCAGTCCCGGGCTGCTACTTCCCCAGGCCGCAGGGGATAAAAATATTCTGTGACCTGAAAGTGACTGTCAGTGTAAGCAGTGTGCATTCCCTAAAGCCCCTCACAAGGACTGTTCTTTAGGAGGTAGAACTGATGTGCAATCCATGAGGAAAAGCTAGAGACAAACACCCGTTTAGGGCTTCCCTGGTGGCACAGTGGATAAGAGCTGGCCTGCCAGTGTGGAGACATGGGTTTGGTCCCTGGTCTGGGAAGATCCCGCATGCCGCAGGGCAACTGAGGCTGTGGGCCACGACTACCCAGCCCACAGGCCGCACCGTACTGAGTCTAGATGCTGCGACTGCTGAAGCCCCAGAGCCTGTGCTCTGCACCAAAACAAGCCACGCAATGAGAAGTCCACACGCCACAACAAAGAGTCGTCCCCACTCGCCACGAGACAAGGCTCATGTGCAGCAAAGACGAGCCAGGGCAACCGAAAACAACCTGACCCATCCAGACAAAAGTGCTATGGTACCTGCGGCAAGGGGACCCTACCCAAGGGGGTGACTCGAGAGAGAGCAGGGGCCAAGGATGAGAGGCCTTAGGGTCAGTGTGCCAGGCACCTTCAGAGGTGTTGGCTCAGCTCATTGAGCCCTTTCTCAGAGACCTGCCCTGGCGCAGTCACACAGGTAAGTGCTGGACACACTGCATTCTGCCCCACTCCAGCCCCCTTCCCAGAAAACTGGAACTGAGATGGGCGGTGTTCAAGTAGGCTGTGCTGTGCACAGGACCCGAGGAAACACGAACTAGGGAGTGGAGGCTTCCGCCTTTGTGCCGTGAACCCATGAAAAGCCTTGGTGTATCACAGCGGTAAAAGCCTGGATGGGCAGATGAAGGGGAAGGATGAGGGCAGAGACAGGCAGCATAACGGCTGAGAAGGAAACTGTCTGGGTCCCTCACGCCCTTCCAGCTTCCAGTCTCTGGAGAGACCTGGCCAGTGTGTGCCCTTGGGTTCCATGAGATACCACTGTACCTCTGAATCTCTGCTTTCATGTCTCCCTTTTTGAATGACCCTGGTTTAGTATTTTCCTATTTTTTTCTACCAGGAAAATTTTAACTGAAACATTCACCAAAGGGCAGGAGGTTTCTTGATTTCTAAATCTGGGGTAACAACATTTCTAATTACACTGATCATGTGAAGATTAAACCAGAAGCCAAGTGCTTGGCATGGCACCAGACCCACAACAGTATTCTCAACAAATAGATATTATTGTTATTACTACATACCACAAAGAGGACCACAGTTACAGCTGGAAGACCTTGTGCCCAGCACTGAAGTCCCTGGTGTAGCTAAAGGGAAGCACAGTGTGGTCAGGACCAAGGGTTCTGGAGCCAGGGAGCCTGAGATACCAAAGCAGTTCCTGCTGTGCTCTATTTTCTCTTCCTCAAAACTCTCATCTGCAAAATGGGGACAATAAGATGACTGAACTCACAGGTATTGGAGGATGAAATGATTTAAGCTTAGAATTTCAATCAGTATATGACACATAGTAAGTGCTGGATAAAAGTTACCAGCTATTAGGAGTATTAGTCACTCATTTATGTCCAACTCTGTGTGACCCCATGGACTGTAGCCTGCCAGGCTTGTCTGTCCATGGGATTCTCCAGGCAAAAATACTAGAGTGGGGTGCCAGGCCCTTCTCCAAGGGATCTTCCTTACCCAGGGATTGAACCTGGGTCTCCTGCATTGTAGGCAGATTCTTTACCATCTGAGCCACTTGGGAAGCAACTATTAGTAGCAGTACTATTGATATCTTCTTCCTCATCACCACCTCCCCCAGGCTGCAGCCACCCTGGCTCTCTGCTCCTGGGGCTCTGGCCCCTGGGATGGTGGTTGCAGACTAGAGAAGCACCTGTCGTGGATGCAGAGATGGTGCTCACAACAGAGCCCTCAGCCTGGGAGCGAAATAGCAGCTGAAATGCTACTGCAGCAGCTCCCTGATCCTCAGTTCAGGACAGGATTCTCAAGGGTTCAGGGAGTCAGGAGGACCCCAGGGCAGCTGCTGGAATGCAGGAGCACTTCCTAATACTGCATGGTCGTGGCCTTGACCTGATAAGGAGGACTTATCTTTCTCTGATGTGACTACTGAACAAGGGGTCATGAAACTAGATTTGGTAAGCCAAGTCACATTAACCAAAGTTTCCTCTCCAACAAATTTTTTCATTTTTCTAATGTTAGATGACAATTCATACTATTTTAAGAGCTTTATAATAATCATAATTATTATTGCAAGGCAGATGTGCTCCCCCATGAACTGCAAACTTTACAGGACTTCTTATAGTGGCTATTCTCCCCTTCGACAGAGTTCATTTGTTCTCATAAACAGATTGAGAGACTTTTCTGTTTAAAGCAAGAACCTGTAGTCACTGCCACTGACACATGTAAATTTCACCAAAACATGTATTTATAGTGAGGATATAGGTTACCTTTTGGAAATAACTCCAAGAATAGAAACAACATTTAAAGTTAAAAACTAATTTAGCTATTGCTTGAAGATGTTAGGCTGGGAGTCACATCTATACTTACTCATCCCAATTCTAAGATTGCTTTGAAATTACTTCTAAATAAGTAACATATCAATCTGGTATCAAATTGACCAGCTGTGAACAAGCGAAAGGAAACCTCCAGGAACAGACAGCATTGTGCTGCAATTGTGCTGCATTTCTTGTAAGTGCCTCCTGCTTTATGATTTTTCTCTGACGAAGTCATCTACAGGGTGAATAGGGAGTTCAGATCAACAGGAACAGTTACTGACGTCAGAGGTGACAGTGGAAAAGCACCCTGGTGAGGAAATCTGATTGCACCATGCCTGAACTGGAAACCACTTGAACTTAACCACATTAAGAACAATTACAAAGGCTTCAAGGAAGAAAAAAGGAGGAAAGCAAATGGCTTCTTCATTTTTTGGTTTTTGTTTTTTTTTTGATTTACCATTTTGTGTAGCCCAGAAGAGATGAGAAGTTAATTCAATCACCCAGCAAGTCTTCTGTTAAGCCCACAGGCATGATACATCCTGTCTGAGCTCAGACATTAGTCTTTGGGAAGATAAAATATGTCTCCATTATAACAAGCCCCAAGGAGCTTGCATTTGAAACATGGAGAGACACATAGTTCTTTCCAAAAACCAAATGTTCTCCTGGTAAACTGAACACATTGTGGTCTTCTCTTGTAATGTAACTTGACAAGGCTTACTGGTGTACATACCAGATGAGAGAAATGTTTGATAATCAAACCTGCAGTTCAACACCCTATGAAGCATCTGAGCTGGGATATTTCTTAAAGCATAAATAAGTTGCAAACATATGATAGGGGATATAGTGAAGTTGGTACTCAAGCCCTCCCTTTCTGGTGGAGTCTCCTTTGTGCCTCTGATCCGCACATATCTTCCCCAGTATCACTGAACTGGCTGTTCTGGCTTTCTGCACTTGGTTTTATTTTCTCTTTCAAGGCAGAGCCCGGATGTCAAATGATGTATCTCCAGTACCACCGCCCCTGGTGCCTGGACCATGCTAAGGGTTAACAAACTCAAGGAACTAACATAGCAGGAGGCCATCTTTGCTCCCTGTAAGATTTAAACCAGAATATCAGAAAAGCTGGAACAAACTGCCAAAGACTAGTTTTATAGACCATTGTGTGGGAGTCAAGCGCAAAGAAGTAAAGTGCCTTGCCCACAGTTAAAATAGTTGGTGGAAGAGTTCAGGAGAAGTTAGGTCTGCTTGACGCCACTTCATCTCCCTTTATTTATAAAGCTTTGGCTTTTCTGTTTATAAAAGTAATTACATGTTCCTCATTCAAATGTAATTACAAAGTAAATACATGGAAAATTGATGAAAAAATAAAATAGCTATAATCCTGACACCCAGAGATAGAAGTCTAAATAAGAGGAGAAACAAAATTATTTACAGCTTTTAGCATCCAAAGAATTGCAGATTTTAGAGCACGTAAGATATTTACAAAATAATTTTAACTATGTTTGGTTTCCCCCTTATGTCCTAATTATACTTAATACTTCACAGCATGTGAAAGAACAGAAAAAGAACAGAAAGGGAGAAAACATACCCCTTCTTTTTCACTTGTATTACAAATATTTCCTTATGCACTTAGTCATCAAAACTGTGATTTTTTAACAGTTACATAGTATTCCCGATGCTATTTCTATGAAATCCTACAATTAGCTAGACTTCTGCTTAAGTTGATCTGAATAAGAGGACATAGTATTAATACTCTAGTCACTGTACTATGATAAAGATCAGATTTATTAGCTTGGAAAAACAAGCATCTCTGACAGCAGATGATTACTAACTGGACATGGTGTTTTAATTCTGAATGTAGATTCCCAAAGAAGAAATCTTAGGTCAGGAGTCCCCAGACTCTGGGCCACTGATTGATACCTCTAGTCAGATCAGCAACAGCATTAGATTAGGAATAAAGTGCACAATAAATGTAATGTATTTGAATAATCTTGAAACTATTCCTCCAGCCCGGTCCGTGGAAAAACTGTCTTCCATGAAATCAGTCTCTAGTGCCAAAAAGGTTAGGGACCATTGTCTTAGGTGATTATTCACTTTTTTTTTTTTGACTTGTTTAATTTATTTATTTTTCATTGGAGGATAATTGCTTTATGACATCATGTTGGTTTCTGCCAAATATCAACATGAATCAGCCATAGGTATATGTATGTATACCTCTTGAACCTCCCTCCCATCTCCCACCCCATCCTACCCCTTTAGGTTGTCACAGAACACTGGGTTTCTGATTAGTCACTTTTTAAAAAAGTTTGGGTCACTTAAAAGTATACAGAATAGGATTTCTTTAAATC
Organism: Aepyceros melampus; assembly: GCA_006408695.1. NCBI lineage: Eukaryota > Metazoa > Chordata > Mammalia > Artiodactyla > Bovidae > Aepyceros > Aepyceros melampus. Next base: position 187,618 of record SJXQ01007637.1, read on the forward strand.
ATCATTTCGCACAGTACATTCTTTTAAAAACAGATTTTGGTTTCAGTATCAAATAGGAGCAAAGCTATTGAATACACTTTTGCATTTAGTTTGCAAGGGTGATAAAATAAAGATTTAACATGCCATCACACCATTTCACTTACTTAGATCCTTTTCACAACAGAGATTCTGAAACTCCACAACTTTTTAAAGATTTCATCACTCCCTTGGATTTGTGGATCAGTTAGACATGTCTGCCTTCTAGGAAGAGATTCCGGGTTACAGCTGTTTGATTAAACATTTTTCCCAGTTAGGGAGGTATTGAATCTGGCCAAGAATATCCATGTCTGCCTTGAGAAGATGCCTGGGAATCCACTAGCTGAGAGGCTCTTCCTTCCTCTGCTTTATGTGCTGCAGTTTCTGTCTGGAATGTGCCTTCCATGTGCTATTTTGAGTCTGATTTTTCCAGAGCAGCCACAAGATCGTTCTTCTCTGGCCCTCAGACTGGGGAATAAAATCCCCTAAACCCCCCTACAATCTCTTGACCTTTTTTTCAGTGTGGGCAAAATACAGATCTCCATGGTCCACTGAGGAAGAAAGATGCAGACCTTAGTGTAAAGGGTGTGTGTGTGTGTGTGTGTGTGTGTCCATTCCCTTCTCCAGGAGATCTTCCCAACCCAGGAGTTGAACCTGGGTCTCTTGAGACCCAAGTAAAAGAAGCACAGCTATAATAAGATGAGGGACAAAGTAATCAGAAGTAGATGAAAAAGGTTTACCCTAGGGAGAGGATATTGTGTTGACTTTGTCAAGAGCTTCAGCTGGTGAAATAAAGTTCAGAAGTGCCCTTCAAACCTCAAGGATGAGAACGGTAACTAAGATAGCAGTACCAACAATCACATCCCAGATTCAATAGATAGCTTCGAATCCTTTGGTGAACTGACTTCATCATGGCACTTGATGCCTCCTCCTACGAAACCTCTTCCTTCTGATTCTTCTTTTTTCCCCCACTTAGAAATTTCTAACTTAAGGCTTCCCTAATAGCTCAGTTGGTAAAGAATCTGCTTGCAATGCAGGAGACCCTGGATCAATTCCTGGGTTGGGAAGATCCCCTGGAGAAGGGATAGGCCACCCACTCCAGTATTCTTGGGCTTCCCTTGTGGCTCAGCTGGTAAAGAATCCACCTGCCATGCAGGAGACCTGGGTTCAATCCCTGGGTTAGGAAAATCCCCTGGAGAAGGGAAAGGCTACCCACTCCAGTATTCTGGCCTGGAGAATTCCATGGACAGTCCATGGGGTCGCAAAGAGTCAGACACGACTGAGCGACTTTCACTTTCACTCTCCTCTCTTCTCCTTCTATAAACATCTATACAAATATTTAAAATTACAGTTTCTGCTATGCCAAGAAGAACTAAAGAGCCTCTTGATGAAAGTAAAAGAGGAGAGTGAAAAAGTCGGCTTAAAACTCAACATTCAGAAAACTAAGGTCATGGGATCCAGTCTCATCACTTCATGGCAAATAGATGGGGAAACAATGGAAACAGTGAGATTATTTATTTTTTTGGGCTCCAATATCACTTCATATGGTGACTACAGCCATGAAACTAAAAGATGCTTGCTCCTTGGAAGAAAAGTTATGACAAACCTAGACAGCATATTAAAAAGCAGAGATATTACCTTGCCAACAAAGATCTGTCTAGTCAAAGCTATGGTTTTTCCAGTAGTTATGTATGGATGTGAGAGTTGGACTACAAAGAAAGTTGAGTGCAGAAGAATTGATGCTTTCAAACTGTGGTGTTGGAGAAGACTCTTGAGAGTCCCTTGTGCTGCAGGGAGTCCAACCAGTCAATCCTGAAGGAAATCAGTCCTGAATGTTCATTGGAAGGACTGATGCTGAAGGTGAAACTCCAATACTTTGGCCACCTGATGGAAGAACTGACTCATTTGAAAAGACCTGATGCTGGGAAAGATTGAGGGTAGGAGGAGAAGGGGACAACAGAGGATGAGATGGTTGGATGGCATCACCAACTCAATGGGCATGAGTTTGAGTGAACTCCAGGAGTTGGTGATGGATAGGGAAGCCTGGTGAGCTGCAGTCCATGGGGTTGCAAAGAGTCAGACATGACTGAGCAACTGAACTGATACTGGTACTATTCTAGGAGGGTACTGATGACGCAAATCTAATCTTCCATCTGGGTTCCCGTCTAACCTTACCACTGGGTTTTCTGTAAAGTGAACCCATGTATTCCATCCCCCCAGGCTCCCAATGGGTCAGAACTCTAGCCACTCCTCTCTCTCTTTTACTCTAAAAAGTCCTATCAATTCCACCTCCTACATGTTTCCCTGACTCTACTCTTGTGATAGCTGCCTTGGAGCAGAAAGGTTCTGCTGACCAGTGGCTCAAGGCCTTACCAGGGCTGCCCCTGTCATTCTCCTCTGCAGACAGCCACCTAGAGCCCGTCCCAAATGCAGATCTTAGGTTGCTCTTTGACTTCACATCCTCTGCCAGTTGCTTTCACCTCTGAAGAGTCTAAACCCTTCAGCACAGGATGTCTTCTTTCCTCCCCACATTTCCTCTCCTGCAATCCTGGGCCATCAAGTTATTTGGGGGCTCCTGGCCACATCATACAGTTTTAAGCCTCTGTCTCTTTGCATGGCTGTTACCTCCATCTGGAAGACCAACCCCCTTCTGTCCCTGTAGGGCTCCTCAGTTCAGTTGAGTCGCTCAGTTGTGTCCGACTCTTTGCAACCCCACGAATCACAGCACGCCAGGCCTCTCTGTCCATCACCAACTCCCAGAGTTCACTCAAAATCATGTCCATCGAGTTGGTGATGCCATCCAACCATCTCATCCTCTGCATACCCTTCTCCTTCTGCCCCCAGTCCCTCCCAGCATCAAGGTCTTTTCCAATGAGTCAGCTCTTAGCATGAGGTGGCCAAAGTATTGGAGTTTCAGCTTTAGCATCAGTCCCTCCAATGAATGCACAAGACTGATCTCCTTTAGAATGGACTGGTTGGATCTCCTTGCAGTCCAAGGGACTCTCAAGAGTCTTCAACACCACAGTTCAAAAGCATCAATTCTTCGGTGCTCAGCTTTCTTTATAGGTCAACTCTCACATCCATACATGACTACTGGAAAAACCATAGCCTTGACTAGATGGACCTATGTTGGCAAAGTGATACCTCTGCTTTTGAATATGCTATCTAGGTTGGTCATGACTTTCCATCCAAGGAGTAAGCGTCTTTTAATTTCATGGCTGCAATCACCATCTGCAGGGATTTTGGAGCCCAAAAAAATAAAGTCTGACACTGTTTCCCCATCTATCTGCCATGAAGTGATGGGACCAGATGCCATGATCTTCGTTTTCTGAATGTTGAGCTTTAAGCCAACTTTTTCACTCTCCTCTTTCATTTTCATCAAGAGGCTTTCTAGTTCTTCTTCACTTTCTGCCATAAGGGTGCTGTCTGCATATCTGAGGTTTTTGATATTTCTCCCGGCAATCTTGATTCCAGCTTGTGCTTCTTCCAGCCCAGCGTTTCTCATGATGTACTCTGCATAGAAGTTAAATAAGCAGGGTGATAATATACAGCCGTGATGTACTCCTTTTCCTATTTGGAACAGGTCTGTTGTTCCATGTCCAGTTCTAACTGTTGCTTCCTGACCTGCATATAGGTTTCTCAAGAGGCAGGTCAGGTGGTCTGGTATTCCCATCTCTATCAGAATTTTCCACAGTTTATTGTGGTTCACACAGTCAAAGGGTTTGGCATAGTCAATAAAGCAGATGTTTTTCTGGAACTCTCTTGCTTTTTCCATGATCCAGCAGATGTTGGCAATTTGATCTCTGGTTCCTCTGCCTTTTCTAAAACCAGCTTGAACATCTGGTCTGGTATGCCCATCTCTTTCAGAATTTTCCACAGTTTATTGTGATCCACACAGTCAAAGGCTTTGGCATAGTCAACAAAGCAGAAATAGATGTTTTTCTGGAAACTCTCTTGCTTTTTCCGTGATCCAGCAGATGTTGGCAATTTGATCTCTGGTTCCTCTGCCTTTTCTAAAACCAGCTTGAACATCTGGAAGTTCATGGTTCATGTACTGCTGAAGCTTGGCTTGGAGAATTTTGAGCATTACTTCACTAGCATGTGAGATGAGTACAATTGTGCAGCAGTTTGAGCATTCTTTGGCATTGCCTTTATTTGGGACTGGAATGAAAACTGACCTTTTCTAGTCTGTGGCCACTGCTGAGTTTTCCAAATTTGCTGTCATACTGAGTGCAGCACTTTCACAGCATCATCTTTCAGGATTTGAAATAGCTCAACTGGAATTCTATTGCTTCCACTAGCTTTGTTCGTAGTGATGCTTCCTAAAGCCCACTTGACTTCACATTCCAGGATGTCTGGCTCTGGGTGTGTGATCACACCATCGTGATTATCTGAGTCATGACGATCTTTTTTGTACACATCTTCTGTGTATTCTTGGCACCTCATCTTAATATCTTCTGCTTCTGTTAGGTCCATACCATTTCTGTCCTTTATTGAGCCCATCTTTGCATGGTATATCTAATTTTCTGGAAGAGATCTCTAGTCTTTCCCATTCTGTTGTTTTCCTCTTTCTTTGCATTGATAACTGAAGAAGGCTTTTTTATCTTTCCTTGTTATTCTTTGGAACTCTGCATTCAAATGGATATGTCTTTCCTTTTCTCCTTTGCTTTTCACTTCTCTTCTTTTCACAGCTATTTGTGAAGGCCTCCTCATACGGCCATTTTGCTTTTTTGCATTTCTTTTGTTTTTCCTAAAATACATTTTACGATTTATATAAAATTTTAAAACATTCATTCAGTTATACTTTATTCATGTTTTTACTGTAAGTATTACTTTAAGTACTCATGTTTTTACTGTAAGTATTACTGTAAGTATGAGGGCGTCATAGGACAAGATGGCTGGATGGCATCACCGATGCAATGGACATGAACTTGGGCAAACTTTGGGAGATACTGAGGGACAGGGAGGCTGGCATGCTGCAGTCCATGGGTTTGCAAGGAGTCAGATATGACTGGGCAACTGAACATTATACATATTATTCATTTCTGTATTTTGATTATTTCTATTTTGAAATATACAGATAGTAAAAGTGTGTTTCTATAGATACAAATATAGTAACAGTATAAAGCAGTGAAGAGGAATGAGAAATACCAAATTCAGCTGGTATGCCCAGGGGAGGAAATAAAAAACAAGGGCTGCCGACAGGCAGGGCAACTGTAATAGTCATGTTTCATTTCTTAAACTGGTGATTTTTTTTAAACAGACAAACAAAAATCTTGTTTGTGCATCTGAAATATTTCATCTTAAATTTAAAAAATAGTCAAGTGACTAATTTTACCTCTACTCGTAGCCATTTTCCTTTGCAGTGGAAGAGGCAGATTTTCCCACAGAAGGGTAATGAAACGAAGTACTCAGAAGTCATGTGCTGCAAAACACAAACACATGACACACTCATTACTCACAGCAAAGAGCACGCTGCCACACACCTGCTGTGGTGCAGGTCGACTGTTTCCCTGTCCATGATCAGACTTCCAGTGAGGCCTGCACTGCAGCGGACACAGCATGCGTACTGGGCTTGTAGGGCTTCGGCCTTTTTTCTCCTGTACTTGTTGGTGGCAGCCGTCTACTCTTTCCTTTAGAGTGAATGTTTCTACTCTCCTTCCTTGCACATGGATCATAAATCAGCCCTGTTGACATGTCTAAAAATGATAGCATAGAGGTCAGGATGATTCATCAAGGCTCTGGCACCATCAGTTGAATACAAAGGAGGAGGATGAATCTGATAAAAAGAACAGCCTGGATGAGAGAGAGGTGGTTAGGTTAGCTGTCCATTAAGCCTCCTCTTCTCTTCTGTTAACATTCAGATTCAAAGGAAAGATTTAATTCCAAAACAAAAGAAACGTTATCAATACAAATGTGGATATCAGTGCCAGTTCAGTATCTTCATCCTCCTCCTCTCTGTAGCTTGAAGCTGGGGACCTGCCATTGCTTCTTTCCTTCAGGGTAAATGTTTCTACTCTCCCCAAAGGCAATGTCTCCCTCAACTTGAGTTCCCACGGCACTAAGCACTATTAAAGGTGCTTTTCATCACTATAGATAATAAGCACACGCATGTAAATGAATAACTATAGTCCATCCTCTGGGTGTCTCAGATTTCTCTAGGATAGATTAGCAAATCAAACTTAAGTAATGCTCTTGAGATACCTCTAAGATATCTGCAATGGAGAAAGAGGAAAGTTACAGATCTAACGTCTTGATTCTAGGCTGTAGTCTGAACACAAGTTTATTCCAATTCAGCAAATATTTTGGAATACTGATTTTATGTAAGACACTAGATAATGTACTACAGTACCTAAATGAATTAGGTACTTACCAGAACCTGGGGAGGCTCAGTCTCTGCCCCCAGGAAGCCTACACTAATAAAGCAAACAAACATCCAAACAGCTGAAACAATCCTACGTACAAGTGCTGTGAGGCCCTTGGGGTGCTCTGTAGGTTAGAGAGAAGCGTTCACTTCTAGGGTAAGGGGGTCAGAGTTGAAGGGACACAGGAGTTTAGTCATTTGGAAACCACAGCATATTGTGGATTATGACCACAATGTCCTAATGGAGGTAAGGAAATTCCTTTAGGAACTTAAAAGAAAACCTCTACAGATCTTGATTCAGAGAAAATGATACTAGAATTAAAGGGTAAACTAAGAGTGAAACTGAAAGTAGCTCAGTCATGTCTGACTCTTTGCGACCTCATGGACTATACAGTCCATGGAATTCTCTAGGCCAGAATACTGGAGCAGGTAGTCTTTCCCTTCTCCAGGGGATCTTCCCAACCCAGGGATTGAACCCAGGTCTCCTGCATTAGAGGCGGTAAGAGATTATTAATAAGTATAACTTGTAATAAATATAATAATAAGTATAACACAATAAGTATAATAACTTATTATTAAGTAGAACCACATTAATAAGTATAACTTATAATAAGTATAATAATAAGTATAACTTATAATAAGTATAATAATAACTTATTATTAATAAGTAGAACATCTGCCAGGGTACAGGTTTTCTCAGGGACCATAAAGAGCTTGGGGAATGATGCCTTGTAAGTCTTACTCTCTTTGTAAACATCATGGTTCTGCCTTTGTCCAGGCAGAGGAGCCAGCTGCACAAGACGACAGTCACAGGCAGCTGCACTGTAGGCTCCGCAACTGCACCTTGACCCGTCATTGAGCACTTTCTATGAGCCCGGCCCTGTGGATACTACTATTATTATCCTCATTCCACCCTGCAGAAAGCATGGAGGGGTTCTGTTTCAAATTCTGAAGTCTGGGGATCTTACATTTTAGAGATTCTACCTTAAACTGTTCAAAACTTACTACAAGAATACAATTTAGTGACTCCTCTTGTTTGCAATGCTAGGACTCATCTTGGAAATAGAAGCTGCTCAGCCATACCTTACAGTGGAAGTATTCCTCTATCTTATGCAGAAGGTCGTTGAGCTTGTTCAGACCCTTACAAGGCACTTGGCAGTAGAGTGTGCCGTCGGAGCAAATGTTAGTCACTCTGACATTAGTGTACATGGCATCAACCTGGAACAAAGGACACACCAAGGATGCTTGAGAATAGAGTGCAGCTCTTACCTACCTAAGGGGATAGACCTAGTTCATTGAAAGTCTCTGCATTTTACAATTTTTGAAGCAAGCAGGAGGACAGATAGGATAGAATGAAATTCATAATGCAAATGTGAAAAACTAGTTTGGCTATCTCTCTTTCAAAAGGAGTATCTGCTCTCAGTTGTATCAGGCACAGAGTAGACATTTTGCATATATTATATTATTACCACTTTCCCCTAATAGGCTAAGAATATCTTTAACTCTGGTTTATCCTCTCCCCATTAATTTTGTTGTTGTTCGGCTGCTAAGTCGTATCTGACTCTTTGTGACCCCATGCACTGCAGCATGCTAAGCTTCCCTGTCCTTCACCATCTCCTGGAGTTTGCTCAAACTCATGACCATTTAGTTAATGATGCCATACAACTATCTCATCCCCTGTAATCCCCTTCTCCTCTTGCCCACAATCTTTCCCATCATCAGGGTCTTTTCCAATGAGTCAGCTCTTTGCAGCAGGTGGCCAAAGTACTGGAGTTTCAGCATCAGTCCTTCAAGTGAATATTCAGGGTTGATTTCCTTTATGATTGATTGGTCTGAACTCCTTACTGTCCAAGGGACTCTTGAGAGTCTTCTCTGGCACCATAATTCAAAAGCATCAGTTCTTTGGCACTCAGCTTATTTGGGCCTCCCTTGCAGCTCAGCTGGTAAAGAATCTGCCTGCAATGTGGGAGACCTGGGTTTGATCCCTAAGTTGGGAAGATCCCCTGGAGGAGGGAAAGGTTACCCACTCCAGTATTCTGGCCCAGAGAATTCCATGGACTGTCCATGGGGTTGCAAAGAGTTGGACACAACTGAGCGATTTTCACTTTCAGTTTCAGCCTTCTTTATGGTCCAACTCTCACATCTGTACATGATTACTGGAAAATACCACAGCTTTGACTATACAGAGCTTTGTCAGCAAAGCGATGTCTGTTTTTCAACACGCTGTCTAGGTTTGAGACTACCCTGGTGGCTCAGACAGTAAAGTATCTGCCTGCAATGAGGGAGACCCAGGTTCAATCTCTGGGTCAGGAAGATCCCCTGGAGAAAGGAATGGCAACCCACTCCAGTATTCTTGCCTGGAGAATCGCATGGACAGAGGAGCATGGCAGGCTACAGTCCTTGAGGTCGCAAAGAGTCAGACATGACTGAATAACTAACACTAGGTTTGTCATGGCTTTTCTTCCATGGAGCAAGCGTCTTTTAATTTTGTGGCTGCAGTCGCCATTTGCAGTGATTTTGGACCTCAGGAAAATAATGTCTGTCACTGTTTTCACTTTCTCCCCATCTATTTGCCATGGAAAGGACCAGATGCCAAGATCTTAGTCCCATTAATTTAGAAAAAGAATTATTATATAAATATTTTTGCAATATTAACAGAAATGAAAATAAACAACTCTCAAAAGATCAATCCCATTATTCATCTACTTTCTAATCCTTGCCAATGGCCCATGTGAATTTTAGTAACTTAACAAAAAACAGAAAAGGTTTAATTTTAGCCACTTTTAGTCAAATCATAATAGGAAGTACGAAGGCAATTCACTGTTGTTCTATTGATAATTATTAAAACAATATTTTTCCAATGTTGTTATGAAGTTTCTAAAATAATCATTTTTAACACCTAATCCTATTCTTTAGAGTGGCTGCTCCATAATTTTTTAAAGGTGTCCTTTCCTGTAGACACCTATGTTCTTCACATTTTAAAAATGTTCAAGCTAGCAATTCAATGAACATCTTCACGATCTAATTTTCCCTTCTTTTGAATTATCTTCCCTTATATTTGCAAAATAATTTCATATAAAATTAATATATGCTCTTTGTAAGTAAGTAAAGTCACTCAGTTGTGTCCGACTCTTTGTGACCCCATGGACTGCAGCCCACCAGGCTCCTCAGTCCATGAGATTCTTCAAGCAAGAATACTGGAGTGGGTTGCCATTTCCTTCTCCAGGGGATCTTCCCGACCCAGGGATCGAACCCGGGTCTCCCGCATTGGAGGCAGACGCTTTAACCTCTGAGCCACCAGGGAAGTTGCTCAGTATGCTCTTTGTAGGAATTCGGAAATAAAATAAAAATCCAATTCTTAACTATTACTATTTATGTTTTGGCATTTTCCCCCACTTTTAACTCCCCTCTATCTTTTTTTCTCAATACATATGTATTCTGTCTCTAACTAACATTAGCCTAAAATGTACCGCATTCTATTCTGGTGAATTTCCTTCCTGTGATCTGTGAAGAAGGCTGAGCGCTGAAGAATTGATGCTTTTGAACTGTGGTGCTGGAGAAGACTCTTGAGAGTCCCTTGGACTGCAAGGAGATCCAATCAGTCCATTCTGAAGGAGATCAACCCTGGATTTATTTGGAAGGAATGATGCTAAAACTGAAACTCCAGTACTTTGGACACCTCATGCAAAAAGTTAACTCATTGGAAAAGACTCTGATGCTGGGAGGGATTGGGGGTAGGAAGAGAAGGGGACAACCGAGGATGAGATGGCTGGATGGCATCACTGACTCGATGGATGCAAGTCTGAGTGAACTCTGGGAGCTGGTGATGGACAGAGAGGCCTGGCGTGCTGCGATTCATGGGGTCGCAAAGAGTCGGACACGACTGAGCGACTGAACTGAACTGAACTGAAGTGATGTGTGAACAGACAACAGGGGTCATGATGGTACCTGAAGGTGACCTCTAGTGACTTGTCACATATGGCCTTTAAGCAGGTGGCATTAATGTTGATGTCATCTTCTCCTGAGGTATCATACAGAACAACCAGTGGAATGTCAGTTTTTTCAAGTATTTCCACTGCAAAGATCTTCCCACAAGTTAAAGATTCCACCACTTTCACTAAGTCAGGATCATCACTTAGAACTTCCAACCCTGAAAAATATTGAATATTTAAATTTCTATTTAATTAGAAGAAACATTTTAAGAAACACTGATTGTGTTCATTCTGGTTACTTATTACAATTATGAATCTACTACAAAATTCTTAAATTTTATAGGGAAGCTTTGTTTTACAAACTTCTTTGTAGTATCCAGCCTTAGGTTTAAAAATATTCATTATAATGTGAAAGTCTTTTTGAATGATTACACTAGCTGTAGGCAATCTTACAACAAGAAGAGAAGTTGATGATCAATCTGAATTTCTACCTTAGGAAAAACAGCCTTCACTTTATATACAAGCACATATTTAAAACAAAGAGACTAATGCATATAAAAAATTAGCAACCAATTATGTCTTATAGTCATGGATTTGTAACATTCTTCCTAAAAGTATAACCTTGGTTTTTTTTTTTTCAGTTTATAAGTAAGTATACACAATTATTTCTTTACCAAACATGCATTTATTGAAAATTTAGATAGCCTCCCCCTCCCTTTCTTTTCAAGTACATCATGATGGCACTGAGAATACCAAAGGACTTTCTGATTTATGAAAGAAAGATTAAATACTGCTTAATGTAATATGGGTATTAGGTGAATATAACATAGTCTAATCATTCTTTATTCTTAGAAAATTGCAATACTGGAGTGGGCTGCTGTTTCCTTCTCCAGGAGATCTTCCCAACCCAGGAACTGAACCTGGGTCTCCTGCATTGCAGGCAGATTCTTAACCAACTGAGCTATGAGGGAAGCCCATATGTTATGTATAATGCAACAAAAATACATAAAAACATTATAACATTTTTATAATGATCATATCCTATAGGAGAATATTAAACATGAATTTACTTATGCCTTTCAAGAAATAACACATTTAACACCTGGAAATACTTAGTATGCTTTAGGATTTAACTACCCCAAAATACAATGATAATACACACCAAAGTGGAGAGCTCATATAAAAAAGTTTCTTTTTACCTGCGAGCTTACACTTTGTAGCTTGGAATGAGAGTGAACAGAACTTCGGGTTCAATCTGTATGCTTTGCTCTTTTCTACATTTTCACTAAAACCATAGTCGACATAGCATACCTAATGGTAACAGAAACAAAGCTTAGATTCAAATAAAATCCTTCATCCTTACTCCTTAAAAAAAAAAAAAAACAACTCACGATGCGTTTAACTGGCTTCAGTTTACTCCTTTGCCAACAGGGAGCAGAGGGATGCTGCTGAGCTCCAATGCCTTCTGTTATCAGCTTGTCAGCAGCACACATATCTGATCTGCCATCCCTGGCTGCTCCATTCTTGCCCTATTATCATAATGCCTATATCACCTCCTTTTCTGATTTACACCCCTCCATTATTTGTTTCTAGAGGAGGTACACACTGGGGTATTTGTCAGATTCTATACCCCCAAAGCAGCATTTATGATGGCCTGCTCTCAGCGGTTATGTTTCCAGGGACTGAGACGCTGTCTATGACAGCAATGAGGTTGCAGCTGGATAATATAAAATCCTACATTGTAAAAGTAGATAATTCTGTTTTTTCTCAGAGCTGGGAAGCTGAGTTAGGCTTTCATCCAGCTCAGGAAAAGATCCCAAGTCTGCTGGACAGAGTTCTGTGTTTACAGAAACCTGCATGATGCTTTCTCATCACCAACACAGATCACTGAGAGCCTGGACAGTATGTTTAGTGTATTAATAAAACTTCATTTGAAAAGGACTATATAACCAAAACCTTTTTCCTTTTGGAGAAAAATTAAATCTACAGACCTTAAGCTTTGATTTAGAATGACCCACAGGAATAGGAGGTAAAGTGCTGAAAATTTAGCATGCTTCTCTAATTGAAGCGATGATAGTTATTACAAAAACAAGACAAAACAAGGCAGGGCAAAGGCGTGGCAAAGAAATACCAAAGAGTTTTACTTTCTGCAGTAAAATAAAGTTCACAGCTTCTGAGTACTGAGATTCTGGTATTAAGTATACAAAACAAAAACTCTCCCTCATCAGAGAATCTAAGGAAGAAAAGCACCGAGAGACAACTAAAGTCTTTCCCTGGCCACCTGATCACTGGGGCTGTGGGGTTTGTGTGTTCCGGGTTGAAAAGGATCATCTGTTCAAGCTCACATCTTGACTCAGTGCTCCCTGAGGCCTCAATCCCTGGCAGGGTCCCCACACCGCAGCCAGCAATTTCTCCAACCCCCAAATTAGCACCTTCCTTCCCCAAAACCTTAGGATCCACACAGCTTTTGTTTCCTTTAATAGTAATCACCACCCACAACTTGGATTCTGCTCTTCCTAGGCCTAAAATGGAGACAGCGTGTTCTGAGAATAGAGCAAAATATGTGAAATCATGATTCCTGGGCAATTCAGAATGTAATCCCAGCGGCAAGAGACAAAAGAATACTGTTCTAAATTCTTCAAAGGGTTTCTCTAACTCTGAAGCTTTTATTTTCTTTCTTTATTCTTTGGAATCATGATACTATGTATTCGCATATCAGCTGTAGTTCATAAAACATTTGCCCGTGGATGTCCGGCTAGACTCTCACAGCCCTCTGCCCTTCAGCCCTGGGATTAGCACAAGCAGGCTCACTATCCTCGAGTTGGGCCCCAGTCCATTCCTGGCTCTCTGGCTCCCTCAAGTGATCACAGGTCTCACAGTGCCTTCTGAGTAATAACCAGCAGACACCTCTGGGATGTGGGTCTCGACCAGGTAAAACTGGCACCAACCTGAGGGGTGACCACCAGTTTCTGTTTCTCACGGTCACCAAAATCTGTGGAAATCAAGGAGGGAATGGATACTCGCTGTCAGGCACAGCAAAATTCAAGAGAAACAAGACTTGTTGAGTAGCTAGTGTTTCTCCTACTAAGGGTAAAATTCATCTCTGTCTGGTTCACGGGGATATGGGAACAAGATCAGCCCAGGATTGCCACAACTACTGCTGTCTTAAAGAGCTTACTATCTACAACACACCAAGCTACCCCTTTTATTCCTAACACCAGCCTGCAGCTCTCAGAAGCAGTGACATAGCCGGTTGCTTCCTGTTCTGTCTTCCATGAGGCACTTCCCTGTTCTGGTTCCCATGACATGGTCCTCTTGGTTTTCTTCATTCTTTGGCCATTCTCATAGTCTTCTTTGCTCCTTTCATGCCCTCCATCTAAATGCTGAAGTGTTTCAGAGCCTGGTTCTGGGTGATTCTTCCTCTAGGTGACCTGACCCAGTCCCAGGGCTTCAAGTGGCATTCACATGCCGATGCCCCCGCCCCTGGTCCTGACTTCTCCCTGAGCTCCAAGCTCATCCAGGTGAAATCAGACAGCTATTCTCAAATCTATTAGGTCCTACAAAATTTTTGATTTTCTTATATATTGATTCTTCTCCCTGACTTCCCAGTTTCAATAAATGGCATGACCACCCACCCAGCTGCTCAAGTCCTGAACTCATCAGCCTGAACCTTTTCCTTTCTTCTCTTCCATATCCAAAGAATTAGTGTCCTGTCAGTTCCACCTCTAAACACATCTTGAGTCTGTCTTATTACCTCTGTCTCCACTGTTTCCACCCTAATTCAGGTTGCAACTGCTGGTTACTTCAACAGCCAACTAACTGTTCTTACTTTTGATCTTTGCCCTACACTACAACCTATGCCCACACAGGCACTGCAATAACCTCTGAAGCAAATACACCAGGTTATCAGCTCCCTGCTTATCCCTTCCTTCACAGTTATTTCCTGTTGCAGCACCCTGGTTATTTCCTCCACTGCTTTTCACTGTCTTTTCATTTATTGTATACTTGTTCATTATCTGTCTTCTTTTACTAGCATAATAGCTTCTCGAGGACAAGCCTTGTCAGTCTTGTCTCTTTCCCTAAGACAATGGAAAAAAAGAATGAAAAGTGTAAAGACAGATACTAGCATGATGAAGGTGTCTGATTTTATAGGTAAGGAATCAGAGAAGTCCCAAGGTCACACAGCTAGAAGTGGCAGAGTTGGGACTCAAACTCAGGTCTAAATGACTCCAGAGTTTAAATTCCCAAAGCAGAGAGATAAGGAAGGAAGGGAGGCCCAAATGATTTTTGCCCTGTAGATCTCAGACTGGGGCATGATCTTGTGGAGGGTTCACAGTGTTTATTATAAACCCTGACACACTCTTAACATATCATCAGGGTTTGTACGGTTCTTCTCTTCATAAGCAATCCCTGTGCCTTCAAGCAGCTAAGTTTTGAACTTCCTAAGGGCAGGGAAACAGTCAGGAAGTGGACTGAAGCTGAGCTAACATCTAGGACAGTTATTCTCCATCATCCAGAGATCACTCCAGTTTCTCACTAAACACACACTAGTGACAGGGCCACATACTGACTGGGGTCCTAATCATCTGGACTGCCCACCCCCTGCAGTGCTAAGTGTTCTGAGATGTGCTAACCCTGATTTTCAAAGTTTAGACAAAACTATGTCTTGATGAGCAAGTTCTCATTCTGGGTCTCTAAGGTGAAGGAAGGAAAAGGCAGCAGGGCAGGGGCTGGTCACCATGAATGCGGCCAAGTCTGGAAGTACTGGAGCCTCTGATGGAAGAGACTAGTGAAAAGTGCCCTCTGACCTTTCCAAGATGACCACGAGGGCAAGACTTGGGGCATGGTCAAGTCTTATTTGGGGTTCCCCTCAGCTGGCTGTGCAAGAGAGGAGAGAATGTCATCTCTTCCAATCTGTATGATTTCCCTCATTTCCAAGTACTGACCCTGATAAGAAGCCCATAGAGCTCTCTGATCAGTATTCATTAGGTAACCCTGAGGAATAGGAATACAGGTTTGTTTTCCTGATTAATTATATCATGGGTTATGGTATTCCAATGGAGAAGAATTTTTTTCTTTGTTTAAAGTAAAACTCTAAGATAATATAACTATCACTGACTTAAAAGCTGACATGGTAATTATTATTATTTCTTTTTACATATATTATCTTTTTAACTTCTGGAGGAAACTAAATACAGTTAGAGGATACCATATTAGAAGCAATATTTTCATTTGAAAAATAATGTGTTTGTCTTCATAATGCTTGCCTGTATCTTGCCCTCTTCCATTGAAATGACCTGTGCTCGTAACCAAGCATCCTCTTCAGCATTTACAGCCAGCAGCTGGCCAACCTGCACAGTCTGGACTGGGGTGACCTTAGGATTCTTACTGTAGTACTCCTTCATCTCATCTTCCATTAATTCTTGAGCAGCAGAGTAGTCTTTGCCCACATACCTGAATTACAGGAAAAGAACACAGATTAAGCAAGCTGGAAGAAGGAAAGCTACAGGAATTCACTAATATTACTCTGTTTTTCTACTGTCATCTTTGGTGCCAGGCTCAGATTTGCTTACATCAATAGGGAGGAGAATGTGGATTTAGTAAACATTTATATCTTGAAAAAGGAGAATGCAATACTGTGGAATCATAAAACAAGACCAAAGTCCAACACACCACAAAGCAGAGCAAATGTTCAACAACAATGCAGTGACCTCACAGATGTAACAGTAAGCAGTCAAGGAGTTTTAGAGGAGGACTACGCTGAGAGAAGACTCAAGGGAAGGGAAGAAAGAAAGTGGAAAGGAAGACACTAGAGGAGGCCAGATGAGCAGGAATCAACCTGAGATTCTGACTCGGGCTGCTGGAGATTTGTGTGGATTACTTAGAAGAGAATCTAGTTAATAGTTCTGCCTTAACTAAGGTGCATATGGACAAGTCTCAAGCTCTGAAAAACCAATGAAACTTAACTTCTCCAAGAGAAAAACAAACCCTAGAAAATAAACAAAATCATGTGATAGTCCCTCCCTCCAACTTACCAAACAAATTACAACAAAATGCTGAGTTCTGATACCCTTAAAGAGATGACATGTTTTAGATAAATGCCTCTTTAAATTGTACGCTTCCTAAAGAAAAGTTTTTTTTTCAGGCTACTCTTCTACTGCTTCTATAATTTTCTGCTGTTGACAACTGCAATCACCTTGTTCCAGTTCACTATTTTCCCTTCTGCCATAAATAGGCTGTTGTTTCCTTGGCTTTAAGTCCTCAGAGACAATTCCAACAAAGGCCTCCTTCCAGAATGGAAAACCTGGCAAGTTAAGTGTGGCTTCTATAACAGGAGCCATCTCAGCCATGGGATGAAGCCTTTTGAGTTTTAAGGCTATGCTGTACCAGCACTAGAGTCACCTGGCCAGGGAGATGGGGGATATGCCACAAGAACAGGGCTTTCTGAACTGTTCCAGCTTCTACTTGGGGACCAAATAGTCCTATCAGAGCTTTAACAAACTATCCTTTAGGAGTGTCTTCCTATATTCTTGATAACTACTAGCAGGGCAGAAAACACTAGAGTCAACTTATTTGTTACTAGCAGAAAAGAAGCTTTTAAAAGCCCCACAAAGAATGGAAATAATGTCTCTTTTGGAGGCAAAGGCTGTTTTAAAGCCACATATGACATGCATATTATTTACTCCATACTCTATCATTTGTTTATTGAGCTCTAAAAATATTAAGGTATTGGCCGCACTCTTGGCTCTGGGGTCTCCTAGGACATCTTCACCTCTGCCTAAGTGCCCAATTCCTGGGACCTGGAGTCTCGTGGGGACTCCTGGTAGCAATGCAGTCCTGGATGCTCCACTGGCAGAGGCCTAGGCTCCAGCGGTAGCTTGGTGGTTTGCTTAGCATGGGATCATTCCAGGAAGGAGGAAGGTGGTGAGAAGCAGCATGAGCTCCACAGGCAGCTTTTGCTCTCTGCAGCCACCAGCAGAGAACGATGCTAGCTACATGCTTTGGGTGGGGTAGGGAGGTAATGTTACAGCTGGTTTAATAGTGGGTGGTGGCAAGAATGAGGTCATTACCCCCAAATTATGTAGGCCAACTTAGGTGGGCCACAAATAAAGGTTGTACAAAGTTAATTTCTGAGATTGGTGACAACAGATTCCCATACTTGACCTAAGGGTCCCGCCAAGCACCTCCGTGTAACTTTGTGAGTTATACGCCTACCAGTTTCCAGAGTCTATTGCCTGCCTGGGTAAAGCTATGGGTACTGCTGGATCTGCCAAGTCTTCAGGGTAGCTGGGGGATAACAATAACTGAGGGCAGATATCACCTACCATGCTTGCTGGTTGCCTGCCACCCTGCTTCACACAGAATGCTGACACTGGGATTCTAATTTATACCTAAAAAGCAGATTCAGGTAACCAGAGGACCCTGGACCTAATCATCCTGGAATAGACTGGAACCCTCCTACTCAAGTCTTGGAACTGATCCAGATTCCTGCCAACTCTTGGGAAGAATGTAAGAAATAACATGATTGATTCAGTCCAGTTCTGGGTGACTGGTCTCTGAAAGTGGCCCCCAATGACTACTGGTAACACAAACCCAAGGATCCTGCCAAGGAAGCAGATTTAGACTTTCTCCTTCACAATGTCAAATGGTAAATGTTAGCAATGTGCTCCTCAACATCCTTCCTTTACCTCAATTTATTAGTGACCCACAGTGGGAAGCCAAACCCTCAGCAAGCTCTTTCTATCCTCAGGCCATACTTCACCTTTCAAATAAAAGCTCCATACATTTACCACCCCTATATAAAACAGACCTCAACAAAGCTTCAGCATGTTTGAGTTTTAACATTCAAAGATACTTGATTGTCACTTCTTTATCAGACAGTTTGTTCAGATAGAAGAGCTTTAATAGTTTTGCTGCAACATTTTATTAAAGAACTTGGCCACAATCCTTTGTGGCCTTTCTTTGGGTGTTCCCAGCTCAGCTGTTGCCCTGAGGAGGAGTGAGAGCCCTCACCATAAGGGACATTTGGGTTGGAGGAGCCTAGACCCTGCTCTGCTTCGGCCTTTGCCCAGTCTGTCTATCCACAGCCACACCTTGGGCTGCTCCTTCTGGAGATCCAGCTCTACTGGTTCCTACTGTTTATCCCAAGTCAGAAAGGGCAAATTACTGTCTTTCATTTCCTATATAGTCTACATTTTCTCGAAAGTCCACATCAAGTGCCTGGAGTTGGACGGTTTTTTTTTTTTTTTTAAATAATTTCAGTAATCATTAGCCACTTAGGCAATAATTCCTTCTCCAAGGCAATGATATCAAAAGGCTCAAGGAACATACAGAATGATCTCTGTTCATTTCCAAGGTAAACCATTCAATATCACAGTATTCCAAGTCTATGCCCCAATCAGTAATGCTGAAGAAGTTGAACAGTTTTATGAAGACCTACAAGACCTGCTAGAACTAACACCAAAAAAAGATGTCCTTTTCATCACAGGGGACTAGAATGCAAAAGTAGGAGGTCAAGAGTTATCTGGAGTACCAAGAAAACTTGGCCTTGGAGAACAAAATGAAGCAGGGCAAAGGCTAACAGCATTTTTCTAAGAAAACGCATTAGTCATAGCACACAACCTCTTCCAACAACACAAGAGGCAATTCTACACATGGACATCACCAGATGGTCAATACCGAAATCAGACTGATTATATTCTTTGCAGCTGGATTAAGAAGCTCTATACAGTCATAAAAAACAAGACCAGAAGCTGACTGTGGCTCAGATCACAAACTCCTTATTGCAAAATTCAGACTAAAATTGAAGAAAGTAGGGAAAACCACTAGACCATTCAGGTATGACCTAAATCAAATCTCTTATGATTATACAGTACAAGTGAGAAATAGATTCAAGGGATTAGATCTAACAGATATAGTGCCTAAAGAGCCAGGGACTGAGGTTCATAACATTATACAGGAGGCAGAGATCAAAAGCATCCCCAAGAAGAATAAATGCAAAAAGGCAAAATGGTTGCCTGAGGAGGCCTTACAAATAGCAGAGAAAAGAAGAGAAGAAAAAGGCAAAGGAGAAGAGATATATCCAACAGAATGTAGAGTTCCAAAGAACAGAAAGGAAAGATAAGAAAGCCTCCCTAGGTGATCAATGCAAAGAAAGAGAGGAAAACAATAGAATGGTAAAGCCTAGAGATCTTTCAAGAAAATTAGATATACCAAGGGAACATTTAAGCAAAGATGGGCACAATAAAGGACAGAAATGGTATGCACTTAAAATAAGCAGAAGATATTACAAAAAGGTGGCAAGAATACCCAGAAGGACTCTACAAAACAGATCTTCATGACCCAGATAACCATGATGGAGTGGTCACTCACCTAGAGCCAGACATCCTTGAGTGCGAAATCAAGTGGGCCTTGGGAAGCATCACTATGAACAAAGTTAGCGGAGGTGATGGAATTCCAGCTGAGCTATTTAAAATCCTAAAAGAGGACACTGTGAAAGTGCTGCACTCAATATGCCACCAAATTTGGAAAGCTCAACAGTGGCCATTGGACTGGAAAAGGTCAGTTTTCATTCCAATCCCAAAGAAAGGCAATGCCAAAGAACATTCAAACTACTGTACAACTGCACTCATCTCAAACACAAACAAAGTAATGCTCAAAATTCTCCAAGCTAGGTTTCAAAAGTACATGAACCGTGAACTTCCAGATGTTCAAGCTGGATTTAGAAAAGGTAGAGGAACCAGAGATCAAATTGCCAACATCTGTTGGATCACAGAAAAAGCAGAAGAGTTCCAGAAGAACATCTACTTCTGCTTCATTGACTATGCTAAAGCCTTTGATTGTGTAGATCACAACAAACTGTAGAAAATTCTTAAAAGAGATTGGAATACCAACCACCTCACCTACCTCCTGAGAAAACTGTATGCAGGTCAAGAAGCAACAGTTAGAATTGGACATGGAACAATGGACTGTTTCAAATTGGGAAAGGAGTACATCAAAGCTGTATGCTGTCACCTTGCTTATTTAACTTATATGCAGAGTACATCATGTGAAATGCTGGGCTGGATAAAAAAGTGAAAGTGAAAGTCACTCAGTTATGTCTGACTCTTTGTGACCCTATGGACTATACAATCTGTGGAATTCTCCAGGCCAGAATACTGGAGTGGGTAGCCTTTCCCTTTTCCAGCAGATCTTCCCGACCCAGGGATCAAATCAGGGTCTCTCCTGCACTACAGGCAGATTCTTACCAACTGAGCTATGAACATAAGCTATGAACATAAGATTGCCGGGAGAAATATCAATAACCGCAGATATGCAGATTACACTATTCTTATGGCAGAAAGCGAAGAGGAACTAAAGAGCCTCTTGATGAAAGTGAAAGAAGAGAGTGAAAAAGCTGGTTTAAAACTCAACATTCAAAAAAGAAGATCATGGCATCCAGACCCATCACTTCATGGCAAATAGATGGGTAAACAGTGGAAACAATGGCTGACTTTATTTTCTTGGGCTCCAAAATCACTGCAGATGGTGACTGAAGCCATGAAATCAAAAGACGCTTGGATCCTTGGAAGAAAAGTGATGACCAACCTAGACAGCATATTAAAAAGTAGAGACATTACTTTGCCAACAAAGGTCCGTCCAGTCAAAGCTATGGTTTTTCCAGTAGTCATGTATGGATTTGAGAGTTGGACTATAAACAAAGCTGAGCACTGAAGAATTGATGCTTTTGAACTGTGGTGTTGGAGAAGACTCTTGAGAGTCCCTTGGACTGCAAGGAGATCCAACCAGTCCATCTTAAAGGAAATCAGTCCTGAATACTCATTGGAAGGACTGATGTTGAAGCTGAAACTCCAATACTTTGGCCACCTGATGCGAAGAACTGATTCACTGGAAAAGACCCTGATGCTGGGAAAGATTGAAGGTGGGAGGAGAAGGGGGACAACAAAGGATGAGACAGTTGGATCATAGTTTTCACTGACTCAATGGATATGAGTTTGAGCAAGCTCCAGGAGTTGGTGATGGACAGGGAAGCCTGGTGTGCTGCATTCCATGGAGTTGCAAAGAGTCGGACACAACTAAGCAACTGAACTGAGTCTACATTTTCTCCAAAGTCCACATCAAGTACCTGGAGCTGGACTGTTTGTTTACGATTTCAATCATCATTAGCCACTTAGGTAATAATTCCTTCTCCCAGGCAATACAAAAGACTCAAGAAACCAGAGGGCTAATTTGATATTCCACTAGGAAGGTGGTGATTGGCTATTCTGCTTTTCATAAATGCTACATAATTCCAGATTAAACAGTATTTGCTACATAGTGGATGGTTGCTTTTACTACGGACTAGGTATTGCTTTTGACATATTAATATATAATTACTATTAAGCTTTTGACGATTTTTTTTCAGGTTCAGACCATATCATCATTCCAATTTTTAAAATTGTTAGAAATCTTTTCTTCTGAAATAGTTATTTTGAAGATTTAACAAATATTAAGAATCATTATAACTAAAAATATATTATTCTTCTTCAACCAGCACCCATGTGAAGAAAAGCCAAGTAGCAACAGTAGTGACAGTGAAAGTGTTAGCTGCTCAGTTGTGTCTGATTCTTTGCAACTGCATGAAGCCTGCCAGGCTCCTCTGTCCATGGAATTCTCCAAGCAAGAATACTGGAGTGGGTTGCCATTTCCTTCTCCTGGAGATCTTTACCAGGATTCTAAAGAATTAGAAAATAAACTTGCCTGATAACCACTTCATTTGTGTTGCTCAGTTCAACCACCAAGACTGATGGTGATGTCTCAGTTGGAATGATTAATGGAGGAATTGTCACAGTCTCCATAAAGGTGTCTGTACTTTCCGTAGTGTTTTCTTCTATCTGCAGATATTCTTGTTCAACCATAGACTTGATATCGTAATTTCCATGTGCTTGCTCTGCATCCTTTAGGATTTTGTCAGCGGGCAATGGAAGTTTAGCATAGAGAATGGCTTTCTGGGGATTTCCAGAAATGTAGTCTACGGTGCATACGTCAGAAAGCAAGTCAAGATTTTTTAAGGCATCCTCGGGTAGTTTCACTTTGTACATGTCCTCAAATGTTTTCGGGAGTGCGCTTGCCCAAAGACCACTTGAGTATTTCACCAACAGCTCTGCAACTTTCTCTTTAAAGTCTCCTGGCATAACTGCGGGACACCCTTTGAGAGGTGGTATTTGTTTTGGAGCAGGTAGTGGGGATGGAGGCACTTTTTCAGCGTTCAGTTCACTTCTCAAAATCTGCTTTCTCTTAGCTGGATAAAAAGTAAATCCTGACCACCACTGCAAGGTTTTTCCACCTGAAATTTTTAAATAAAGCAAATAACAGATATTTTAATGGCTATAAACAATGTGAAAACATATGAATGCATTTTATTTTTGAGAAAAACACTTTTCAAATTAATGAAGAGAACACAAAAGTGTATATTTTACTCTTCTGAATCACTGCCTTTACTTGTGAACATGACTGTACACCGCATTTCAGAAAGAGGCAGGGAAATTAAATAATATGGATCTCCCTGTGAAACATCTGACTTTCAACAACCCTAAGAAACCGCAAGTGCTTCTGCCTTGTACAGCACATCTCACCTCATTCTCTCTGACAAATCCAAAGCAACAGCTTAGAAAATTGACAGAATATAAGGAGGAATGAAATCATGGAAAGGTATCAGGACTGTCAGGAATAAACCACTGGGAAGAAAGCTGGAAATATTCGGGCAAAAATGAAGTGCTAGCTCTCTTCTTCCTGCAATATCCTGAGAAAACCCTCAGTTTTTCATTTTGTAGAAAAAGGTCACTCTAGAGCTAAGGAACACTTTTTCCAACCACCACACTAGAAAGAACTAAAAGTGTTGCCCCTCTAATGAACAAGAATTAAAAATGCCCAGCATTTGTATATAATCCAATTTTCTTTTCACAACATTCCAGAGAGGCATGGCATGATGGCATCTCCTAATGTAAGAGAAGGAGGAGAAGAAAAACATGCATGGTACCATTTCCCCAAGTTCTAAGCCTGTCTACTTCTAGACCAGGGGTCACACACTATAGGCTATAGCCCAATGCAGCCAGCCACCTGTTCTTGCCTAGCCTGTGACCTAAGTATGACTTTTATACTTTTTTAAAGGTGTTTCTTTTATTTATTTATTTATTTTGGCCTCACTGTATGGCCCGTGGGATCTTAGTTCCCCAACCAGGGATTGAACCCACACCCTCTGCAGTAGAAGCACAGAGTCTTAACCACTGGACTGCTAGGGAAGTCCCTCCCTCTATTTTTAAATTGTTGGAAAAATGAAAAGAATTACTTTGTGACATGAAAATGAAATTCAGTGTACATCAACCAAGTTTTACTGGCACCCAGCCAGGTTCTATGTAGTCACATGGCTGCTTTTGCACTCCAATGGCAGAGTCAAGTAGTTGCGCCAGACTGTGGGTGACAGTCACACAGCTCGTGGCCTGCAGAACCTAAAATACTTACTACTTGGTTCTTAACAGAAAAAGTTTCTCAACTTCTGATTAGACAGAAATTAGTATGCATAGCCCTCTGAAATTTTTCTATTTTGTCAGATCCTATTCACCTATTCCTTAGCTGAAATTTAAGCCCTTAGGAGACTACCCAGACCACTAAGGTGATAATGCAAGCTTATGAGAAATACCCTCTTCTCCCAAAAGAACAGACTATTAAAGTATGCTGGGTAGGTAGCTTGTCAGTAAATAACATTGACTTCATTTACTAATTTTCTATATAATACTTAGGAAGAGAGACCATAAATACAGTTTGCCCCTGAATAACACAGGTTTGAACTTCACAGGCCCACTTACATGCAGATTTCTTTCACTAAATATGCATTGGAGTACTACACAATCCATAGCAATGAAGATCTAGCACAGCCAAACATAAATAAATAAATTTAAATGCATTCGATGGTGTGTGAATTGCATCTTGATTGTGAAGATTCAGGGGCAAACGCTGCCTAACACATGTGGCAAGTGTGGATATGGGGGGCTGTAGGGCTATACAAGGGTTTTCAACTGTACATAAGGTTAGTGCCCCTAACCTCCATGTTGTTCAAGGGTCAGTTGTATGTATGCATAAAGAAGGTATCCTCTTATTACCAGAGAAGAGCTTTAATAAGTCAAAAGACGTAAGTCAATTTACTATTAAATGAGATTCCTTTTAATCTTGGTATATTCTGGATGACACCTAAGAGGAGATCTTAAGAATGCTAACATACATGTAAAACGTTAGGTTTTCCTCCTCATTCTTCTGCTCATGCGTGCTTAAGATTTGGGAAAGGTACATGCCTGACAACTTGAAGCATCAATGAAAGCAGAAGTAATACAGTCTGTGTTCGGCATCTGCAGGCATTCCGCCATCACTGGTGGACTCCTGCTGATACTATGAGACACTCTAGATGGTACTCTAGACACTCTAGATGTGTCCTTAATGTTAAGGCCAGAAACACAAATTATCTGGACACTCCTCGTCTTGCTCTCAATGGTTAGCCCACCTCTCTAGAGACTCATGTTTTAACATATGGTGTCTTAAAATGTCAATCTTAATTGTGCTTTAAGACACTTAAGATACATGAACACAGATCAGGTATCCAGAGAAAGTTTGAAAAACATACTTTTTGAGAAAATGCAAAAAATAAACCAGAATTCTATTTTTATGTGAGTTATTCACTTATCATGCAGAATCCCCGTTTGTATAATTTTAGATTTAGACATGGCAATCTCCATTATCCAAAGTTACTTGAGCCTTCTGGGTCCATCTTAAAACCCTTCTTCAGTCTTCACCTAGCAGCATCTTCTCAACTCTCTGCAACACCTTTGCTAAAGTGGATCAGTTCAGTTCGGCCACTTAGTTGTGTCTAACTCTTTGGGACCCCATGAAATGCAGCATGCCAGGCCTCCTTGTCCATCACCAACTCCCAGAGTTTACTCAAACTCCTGTCCATTGAGTCGGTGATGCCATCCAGCCATCTCATCCTCTGTCATCCCCTTCTTCTCCTGCCTTCAATCTTTCCCAGCATCAGAGTCTTTTCAAATGAGTCAGTTCTTCACATCAGGTGGCCAAAGTATTGGAGTTTTAGCTTCAACATGAGTCCTTCCAATGAGTATTCAGGACTGATCTCCTTTAGGATGGACTGGTTGGATCTCCTTGCAGTGACAGACTTTATTTTCTTGGACTCCAAAATCACTGCAGATGGTGACTGAAGCCATGAAATGAAAAGACACTTGCTCCTTGGAAGAAAAGTTATGACCAACCTAGACAGCTTATTAAAAATAGAAGCATTACTTTGCCAACAAAGGTCCGTCTAGTCAAGGCTTGGTTTTTCCAGTGGTCATGTATGGATGTGAGAGTTGGACTGTGAAGAAAGCTGAGCACCAAAGCATTGATGCTTTTGAACTGTGGTGTTGGAGAAGACTCTTGAGAGTCCCTTGGGCTGCAAGGAGATCCAACCAGTCCATCCTAAAGGAGATCAGTCCTGGGTGTTCATTGGAAGGATTGATGCTAAAGCTGAAACTCCAATACTTTGGCCACCTCATGCAAAGAGTTGACTCATTGGAAAAGACTCTGATGCTGGGAGGGATTGGGGGCAGGAAGAGAAGGGGACAACAGAGGATGAGATGGCTAGATGGCATCACTGACTTGATGGACATGAGTTTGAGTAAACTCTGGGAGTTGGTGTTGCACAGGGAGGCCTGGCGTGCTGCGATTTATGGGGTCGCAAAGAGTCAGACACAACTGAGTGACTGAACTGAACTGAACTGATGGGACTGGATGCCATGATCTTCATTTTTTGAATGTTGAGTTTTAAGCCAGCTTTTTCACTCTCCTCTTTCACTTTCATCAAGAGGCTCTATAGTTCCTCTCTGCTTTCTGTCATAAGGGTGATGTCATCTGCATATCTGAGGTTATTGATATTTCTCCAAGCAATCTTGATTCCAGCTTGTGCTTCATCCAGCCTGGCATTTCACATGATGTGCTCTGCAGATAAGTTAAATAAGCAGGGTGACATATACAGCCTTGACGTACTCCTTTCCTGATTTGGAACCAGTCTGTTGTTCCATGTCCAGTTCTAACTGTTGCTTCTTGATCTGCATACAGATTTCCCAGGAGGCAGGTCAGGTGGTCTGGTATTCTCATCTCTTGAAGAATTTTCCACAGTTTGTTGTGATCCACACAGTCAAAGGCTTTGGTGTAGTCAATAAAGCAGAAGAAAATATTTTTCTGGAACTCTCTTGCTAGATGGAGAAGCTAGTTTCAGTGGAATATAGCCCACCTTACATATCTAAAATAACTCTCACTAGCCCCATGACCAACTGTTGATATAGCTTCTTCTGATCCAATGAGGATAAGAGTTCTTTAGCTTTACGATCCTTTTTTTTTCCCAATGAGTTAACTGGGAATATGAGATACTTCAATGTTTGTTTATTAGCCTTCCCCACTCTTGGCCCCAAAGCTTCCATTCCCATCTGTGCTCCAGATGTAATCAGAACCAATTACCTAACAATGTACTCTGTCAAAGCTCTAAGCATGACCTCTAAACATGACCAATACACAAAGTTCTTCCAACTAGGGCTTACTGTCCTTACAAAAGTTATGAATATTTGGTCCACTTGATGTGAATGTGTTCAGGGCAAGAGGAGAAGTCACATTTTTCTGGCCTTTATTCCAGACTAATGTTTAAAAATCACCTTTAAGTAGGAAGCTTCCAGGGCTCCATCTGGAGCATTTATATTAAGCTTTGCCAGTCAGCCCATCAAAGAGATTTTTGACCAATAAGCCTGAGTTTATCCAAAATACAAACAATAGCCAAAGAATCATCTAATCTAGAAAGTATACTTGTTCCTCAGCAGTTTTATTTTCATTGTTTAAGGTAGATACCCTATCCCACCATTGCCAATCCCCCAAACGACTAGTTCCTTGAATTGCAGGCACTTTCCAGTTCTTACTGACTTCTTTCTGATGTCTAGAAGGTTGGTTATATGCCAAAATCCACTTTGTTGGCTAGTGATTTGGCCTCCCTAAATTTAAATTAGCATTTTATTAAGGTTAAACATAGGCCTGACTTTAGGAACTGAACCTGACACTTAACTGGAGTTGATTCAGAGGTCCTTCAACATATTAGATAAATATTCATGGATAATTTAGTGACATGGAAAATATTCCCTGTCCACATACTTCATTAGCCAATCTTCAGGGAATGGCTGAAAGGTCACTCAAAGGAAAAAAATCATGAAACTCATTATTTTTCAAAATATTTGAAATTTAAGATAAATATAATTTTCCAACTTAAAGTCTTAAATTTTTTATAGAAGTGAAAATTTGTTTTTCTCAGAAATTCCAATGTAATCACCATGTGTCCTCAAAGCATGTGTCTTTTTTAAACTTGCTGGTCAACTGCCTTAGAAAATACACCTATTACAATACCTGCCCCTAGCCTATGAGAATCTCTCCAAAGGCAAGAAATTGCTGGAATGTGGTTACAGTATGGTTTCACTGTGCTTGGGTACCTCTTACCAGATTTACATGTTCTATTGTCTCATTTCCCAAAACAGAATAGATGTCTTCTGGCCTTCACAAATGACCAACGTAAGTCAACTGCTACTTGAAACATGGCTGTTATTATTTCCTTAGTGTGATAACCAGCTGCTCAACATTCCCACTGGATCTCTCAAGAAGGTGCTTTTACAACTTCTAGTTCCTTTAGTCTACTTGATTCAGGTACATACCTGAGGAGGGGCTCAAAATGCCTCCTGTTCTACAGAAGACTCAGGATCATAATCGTGCCATTCTCCTCTACATTTTCTTTGTTTTGGGCCCTACATTCTTTCTTTGGTTTTGGATATCCGCCCCAAATATCATGAGTCCCATGATTGGGAACTGACATGATCTCCTCTGGTGATCATCAGAATATTCTAGAATCTAACATGTCTTAAACATTCTATTTCCAGAAGTTCATTGTATTTATTTGATTTCTGTCTCATTTGGAATTACGACTTGAATGAGATACTTCTCTCACATCCCTCTGAGTTTCTGTAAGTTTGGAGTTGACAGATTAGGTTTGGTAGATATGAGACCCAAGGATTTAAAACATCAACTTCTCTGGGAGCTCTGCACATTCAAAAAATAAAAGCTTTCATCCTATATACCTAGAAATTATCCCTTAATACTAAGAAGTCTTCACTTCTTCCTAATTTACCTGTGCTGTAAAGTTCTTGAAGCCAAACTCCTTTGAGTCTATGAAGATTTACCTGCTAACTCTGCAGCATGGGTTGCTAAGGTAAACTTACTGTTTCAAACAAAATTAGAATTTTCTTTGGGATTCTGTAACAGAATTGGTACTAGTCAATTAAATAAAAGTTTTCAAAGCAGTTGTATGGGTCTTTTCAACCACAGCTTTGTTTCCATTGGGTAGTGCTTTCTTTGTGTTGAAGATTTTAAATTATGTTCTAAATTTTACTTTATATGGGCACCACTCAATACAAACCTGAGACAGTATGATAAATCACTATCCAATAAATAGGAAAAAGGAGCTATTTCAAATCCTAAAAGATGATGCTGTTAAAGTGCTGCACTCAATATGCCAGCAAATTTGGAAAACTCAACACTGGCCACAAGACTGGAAAAGGTCAGTTTTCATTCCAATCCCAAAGGCAATGCCAAAGAATGTTCTAACTACCACACAATTGCACTCATCTCACACGCTAGCAAAGTAATGCTCAAAATTCTCCAAGCCAGGCTTCAACAGTGCATGAACTGAGAACTTCCAGATGTTCAAGCTGGGTTTAGAAAAGGCAGGGGAACCAGAGATCAAATTGCCAACATCCTTTGGATCACAGAAAAAGCAACGGAGTTCCAGAAAAACATCTACTTCTACTTTATTGACTATGCCAAAGCCTTTGACTGTGTTTGGATCACAACAAACTGTGCAAAATTCTTAGAGATAGGAATACCAGACCAACTTACCTGCCTCCTGAGAAATCTGTATGCAGGTCAAGAAGCAACAGTTAGAACTGGACATGGAACAACAAGTTGGTTCCAAATAGGGAAAGGAGTACATTAAGGCTGGATATTGTCACCCTGCTTATTATATGCAGAGAACATCATGTGAAATGCCAGGCTGGATGAAGTACAAGCTGAAATTAAGATTGCTGGGAGAAATATCAATAACCTCAGACATGCAGATGACACCACTCTTATGGTAGAAAGCAAAGAGAAGCTAAAGAGCCTCTTGATGAAAGTGAAAGAGGAGAGTGAAAAACTTGGCTTAAAACTCAACATTCAGAAAACTAAGATCATGGCATCAAGTCCCACCACTTCATGGCAAACGGAGAAAAAATGGAAACAGTGACACACTTTTTTTTGGGGGGGGGGGCGCTCCAAAATCACTGCAGATGGTGACTGAAGCATGAAATCAAAAGGCACTTACTTGCTCCTTGGAAGAAAAGCTGTGACCAACCCAGACAGCATACTACAAAGCAGAGACATTAATTTGCCAACAAAGGTCCATCTAGTCAAAGCTATGGTTTTTCCAGTAGTCATGTATGTATGTGAGAGTTGGACTATAAACAAAGCTAAAGAATTGATGCTTTTGAACCGTGGTGTTGGAGAAGACTCTTGAGAGTCCTTTGCTGCAAGGATATCAAATCAGTCAATTCTAAAGGAAATCAGTCCTGAATACTCATTGGAAGGACTGATGCTGAAGCTGAAACTCCAATACTTTGGCCACCTGATGCGAAGAACTGACTCATTGGAAAAGACCCTGATGCTGGGAAAGACTGAAGGCAGGAGGAGAAGGGGATGACAGAGGATGAGATGGTTGGATGGTATCACCGACTCAATGGATATGAGTTTGAGCAAGCTCCGGAGTTGGTGATGGACAGGGAAGCCTGGCGTGCTGCATTCCATGGGGTTGCAAAGAGTCACACATGACTGAGCGACTGAACTCAACTGATGATAAATCACATTCACTTGGAGACCTGCCTTCCAGCATCCCAAGTATTAGCAATAGCTTGTAAAGCAAGCCAATTAAAAAATTCAATTTCAGCAGGGAGTAAAAACCCCTCGGTACCTAGCAATAACTAAAACATCAAAGAGTCCTTGACCAGAAGCTTGCACCTACGATTAGCCAGTTCACAGAAAGAAAGACTGGTTGATGATTTCCTACAGAGCTCAGGCTTTTTGTGTTAAAGCTGAGAAGTTCTGGAAGGGTTGGTCAATTGAAAAAGAGATGAGGAAATGGTCCCCAGTGAAGGAAAAACTGATAGGTTAAGATCTGAAGCCTCTAAGGGCAGTGGGTGGGGCTTATACTTCACACAGTATAATACAGGGAGATGAGTTAATACCCAACTTACCATTCCAGACCACCTACATCTGCCACCCTCCCCTGCAGAGGCTCCCGCTCTGCCCAGGATAGTTCAGAGAATGACATTTTTAGTCACTTCTCTTTAAGAAAGTACAGGTGTTTGTGGTATATTCCATAGAGAGTTAATCAAAGGGAAAGGTAAAAGGTTCCTTGAAGACTACCCCATCTGTTCACAGACCATCTACCCAGAGAAACTCTTTTTCCACCACCTAGGGTGAGTAGTTTTATAGACATTATATATTTTCAAGGTCAATACTCTTTCACTCTCACCTCTTTCCTACTAAGGACTTCGCACTGATGCTGACTACAATCATTTGTATTTGGATCAATTTCAAGCCGTTTTCCTTTAGCGTGGCCCGAGGTTCAGCATTTGTTCACAGGTCTCCCCAGGAAAACATTATCCTGGTTAAATGTGTGCAGATCTTTGGGGGATGATCTTGGGTGGCAGCTCTGGCTTTCACTGTGTATTCTAAGCCAAGCAGGTACTAGATATGCTTCTCATTAACTCTAGGGGGAGAAATTCACTTCATCTAAGAGTGTCATTTTCTTTATCCACTGCTCCTTATTTTTCAGTTTAAGCTTTGTTCTGTCCTCTTTCCCATTACCTCTGTTTTCATTGACAGAAGCTCCTTTGTAGCGTTTTCCGGTAATGCCTCTGCTTTACCAGTGGGTTTTAACCTGCTTTCATTTAAGCTGGGCTGCCCATGGAAAAAGAACAGCTGTCTTTTCCTATATACCTGCTATGTTTCTATACTGTACTGGCAGCTGCTCTTTTATAATGAAGTTTGTGTCACTTAATTCTAACAACTCTAAGAGATGGAAGAACAGTCATATTTTAGAGCAGACTGAGGCTCTGAGCTATACGCTGAAAGTAATACCACTAAGAAATGGTCAAGGCAAAAACCAAACTCTACTGTACTATTGGGCCTATGGGTAGTTTTCTGTTTCAAGTTCTGGAACAGCAACATCACAGAACAGCAACATCACATTACTCCCCAAGTGTCCTATTCTGATTTCACTGCAGTGCAATTTTATCTTTCTCCTACTCAGATGGTCACTGAATTTAAATTTTAAAACTGTTTCAATTCTTCATTGTATGTTTCTTTTTACTGATGAAAAGTCAGAAAAGATACTGGACTCCAATTCACTATTATGGCTGTACTTTTAAGTCCTGGCTTTACTTCTCAGTGCTGCTTCTGCTGGAATGGCCGTATAGATTGTATCAATACTGTTAAAGCTGAGGATACATCACTGCTGTTTCATTTATGTTCACTTCCTTAGAATTCAAGGTGTTTTTTACAGACATATCCAGGCTTTTAAAAAAGAGGCAATTCATTTTGCATGGGCTGACAGGTGCTGTATTTTACATAATTAATTATCATAATTAAAGTTAAGACAAATTCCTGAACATACAAAAGTATATAAGTGGCACAACTGCTGTTGCCACCTTTGATATTATAGAAATTACAATCCAGAACTTCAGGAATTTTTAAGTCTGAGATATTAGGAGGACTAAATGACTTAAAGCTCAGCGATTTCTAACAAACAAAAAAATGACATATAAAATATAGACTAACAGTAAAACCTTTTTGTAAAAGCATGAATAATTAGCATCATTAGGTATTTTCCTCATTTATATCATTTTATGTTATTATTCACTAATGTTATTTTCTGTGATTAACGCTTGATGTGCTTTTAGCTGAACTCAGAATGTTTCCCACTATCTTGAAGCTACCCCCAGTGCTGCTCTGCTAGGCCTTTGAGGAACCAGCAGAGAGTCTTCTCAGCTAAGTGCATCTGTTCCTGTCTGGCTCTAAAGCAGTCCCCACCCACCCCCTAGCTCTCCACATAGCTTCAGGCAAGGCACTGAAGGCAGATACTCCATGTCATGCAGGAATGGAGAGGTTTCTCTCGCCACCCATGTTTCAGAAAGTGGAGGATTTCAACAAAATCTCTGGTATTCAACAATGATTGTCACAAGATTTGAAATCCTTGTGTAACAGCTACCTCCTCTGACTTGGTTTACTGTGCCGCACCCTCCTGTTTACACGTTTCCTTAGCACCCTACATTTCTCCTTCATAACAACTGCA
Source organism: Aepyceros melampus (assembly GCA_006408695.1). NCBI lineage: Eukaryota > Metazoa > Chordata > Mammalia > Artiodactyla > Bovidae > Aepyceros > Aepyceros melampus. Next base: position 220,421 of record SJXQ01007637.1, read on the forward strand.
GGCTTACCCTTATTTGTCAATGCTTATTTTCCCTGTTGGGCAGGGAAAAGTTCCTTAAGTTCCAGAAGGGCAAAGCTCAGGTCTGTCTTGTTTATTGTTATTCTTAGCACCCAGGTCAGCGAGTGGCTCACAGAAGCATTTTATAAATATAATACCAGCCAAATACAACAATTAAAGAAAACATTATTAATAAGGCCACCCCTTCAGAACAGCCAGGAGGTGTTGCTATCTTTCTCCTAGGATCCAACAGCAATTCTTAGATGCCTGGTATCCTTGGCCAATGGTCTGCCATCTTGGGCTCTGAGCCTTTCCAAGACAGCTTCTGCACAAGTTTTTTAGGAACACTATGGAACTGGGTCATCATTGTTAATATGGCTTTATATTCTCTTTAGCTTTTAAAACTCTCAGTACACATTTTGCTGCTAGAGAGATCCAAAAGGTTAAAAACAGCAGATTCAAAGCATACTTCTGCCTGTATCAAGATGCCATCTAAAAAACTTGTAAAGTGACTCGTAGCACAGAGCTGATCAAACCTCCATCAAGGTGAAATTTCAGAGCTGTTATTTGGTCCCTTGAGCCGATGCGACCCATTCTATACTCAAATGGAACTCCTGAAAGTGATTATCTCTAGGTGCTAGGATGATGGGTGACTTTTATTTCTTTTATAACTTTATTTTGCAGTACTTTTATATGGAATATTTTATATGACTGGGAAAGAAAGCACTTAAAAAAAAGAGAAAGAAATACAGTGCACTCAAATTTCTTCTTCAGTTACACAACAAGCCACATGGAGATACACATCATTAAGTCTTTCTCACCGTAAAATTTCTGCAGTGCAGTGTGTTCTAACCTGTCTGACCTATCTGCAGTAGAATCAGCCCTGGGCATTCTATCAGTGTTCCTGCTTTCCAGCAAGGTGAAATGCAAGAAGTCAGAAGAAAGGGAAAATAATCATGGTGTAGTCGGACACGACTGAGTGACTTCACTTTCACTTTTCACTTTCATGCACTGGAGAAGGAAATGGCAACCCACTCCAGTATTCTTGCCTGGAGAATCCCAGGGATGGGGGAGCCTGGTGGGCTGCCGTCTATGGGGTTGCACAGAGTTGGACGTGACTGATGCGACTTAGCAGCAGCAGCTATTTAAAACTGTCTAAAATTGACCATGGTGTAACATTTTGAAACTGTTTACCAGCAGTCTGTTAAAAAAATCATGCTACTAAAAAGACCATTTTGAAAAATACTGATCTCATTAAAACTGGCAGTTTTTGTCATTTTAGACACAATTCACTAATCAATTTCTCATACCTGACAACTGATAGTGATTACATCTAAACAGTCCTATTAAAATTGAGAGAAACAGCATGGAGACAAGAAAGATAACATTTTATTTCTGCTTCACGTTCTACCCTCATTGCCTAGACAGAAATAATCATGCAACAAAGATGCCTTTGAGCAACCAAAAAGTTTATTATTTTAGCACCTGAAATTTAGTAGGAAACCACCCATTCTAGTAAAGTTTTAACATCAAAGAGACAGGTATCCTGTCACCTGCAATCCTGGCAAAAGAAATTTTGAGGGTCTGCAGACATATAAAGTAGGAAGGATGAGAATTTCTCTCCCAAAGCCATAAATTTAGCTACACAAATACTAGTTATTATCACGCAGTTTAAAACAAACTAATCAGAAAGGTGAAGAAAGTGTTAAGTCTCTCAACAGTGTACTACTCCTTGCAACCCCCATGGATTGCAGCCCACCAGGTTCCTCTGTCCATGGGACTTCCCAGACAAAAACACTGGAGTGGGTTGCCATCCCCTTCTCCAGAGGATTTTCCCAACCCTGGGATCAAATCCCAGGTGTCCTGGCATTGCAGGCAGACTCTTTGCTGTCTGAGCCACTAGGGAACCATAAACCAGAAATATACTACATTAAGAATCTGTGAAGTTAATTTAAAGTTCTTTTACTCCAAAGATAACTTCTTTTTGGAAACTTAATAGTGAGTTAAATGTGTATCTTCACAATAATAGGACTTAAAGTTCATTGAAAACGTAAGTTCATGAATATCTATGGATTTAAAAAATAAAAGAACCATCCCATATGCATTTCAAGGAGAAGCTCCAGGCCTTGAACCTTCAGATGGAGCAGCCTGGTGAAACCTCAAAAGTCTCCTTTAGATTATGGAAACCTGAGAGGTTCCTCAATGCTGCTCAGCCTGCATCCAGTAAGAGTATTCTTCCCAGGAAAGAATAAAAATGGACTAAATCAAATAGCGACCTTAGAAATTCCTACTACAAGAACAAACCCCATATTCAACATAAATCAGGGATAACATTCTTGTGATCATTCTTGACTTTATAGGGAGGGAAACAGCCATATTTCCAGAATTTGGTATTTCTTATTTTCTCACTTCACATTGTGTAATCATCAGCATATTACATTGCCCTAAGGTGGTCTCAGTACCTAAGGCACTGCCTGGTACCTGCAGGTGTAGAGTGAATGATGTAAGAACAAACAAGATGGATGGATGGATGGATGGATGGATGGTGGATACATAACCCTTGTCTGGAAAGCACATGGGACCGGAGCAGATGTTAGTGCCCTGGAGGAAGCAGTGGTTATAAAAAGACATGCTGTCTTTAGGCCAGGTGCCTATAAGAGGGAGTGGCCCATACTGCGCCCAGTGTTGGGGACCAAAATATATATTAAGAAATGAAAGCCCTGTGTCAAATAATAATTGTCATGCATATTTACTTCTATAAGCTTAGAAGCACCAAGTAAAGCTAATGCTACTATTTAGAAGCTATTTTGTTGAATATAGTCTATGTAAATAGCATTAAGAAATATCGAGGGACTTCTTTGATGGTCCAGTGTTTGGGAATTTACCTGTCAATACAGGGGACATGGGTTTGATCCTTGCCCTGGGAAGATTCCACTGCTGTGGGGTAAGCACATGTACCACAACTACTGAGCCCAGGCGCCTAGAGCCCGTGCTCCCAACAAGAAAAGCCATAGCAATGAGAAGCCTGTGCACTGCAACTAGAGAGTAGACCCCAATCGCCACAACTAGAGAAAAGCCTGCAAACAGCAACGAAGACCCAGTGCAGCCAAGAGTAAATAATTATATTAAAAAAGAAAAATATCTATTAAAGATTAGTTATTTACCTTTAGGAAGCTAGTTTTCTCTCTCTCTGGCTGAACTAAGATTTCTGAACTAAGATTTTATTATAACAGACTCTCAAGTAGGAACAGACATGAAAATTGATGTTAGCTCACTTTTCAAATTTTTTCTTCAATGGAGTTTTTAAAAATTTAAAATCTGAATTCTGTATTAATTTTTTAAAGGTATTCTATAAATAATTAGCCAAAATAACTAAAATCTGTTCAGCTCAATGTCTTTAAAAATGCTCAGGAACAAGTATATAAAATTTGAGGCCAACAAAAAATGTTCTATTACCAGGTAAGTTCAAATTATTAAAATGACAAAGTCATCAGTATCTACTGGTAACAGTTGAATACTAAATGGTATATATATATATATATATATGTATATGTATATATATATGATCATATATTAAATACACAGCAATTACAACACACACAGCTCTCAGCCTAGACGTATTTCTCTATAAATAAGAACTCATATGTGTTAATCTTAGTGATAAAAGATTAATGAAGCAATATTATGTAAAGTGCTTCGTGCTCCCCAAATAAAAGACGATACGACTAGTAACTCAAAATCTGAAAGTGGGGCAGGGAGGAGGCATCAAGAGGGAAGAATAAGAAGAAACGTACCGTGCAAATATGAGGCCAGTGTTCAAATTGTTGTAAAATTCCTTGATTTAGTTCTTCTTTATATAATTCTTTGTAAAAATGTGGAAGCTTAGATATCCAAATGCCATTGCTATGCTTGTTTAGTATTTCCTTTATGCGGTTTTGAACCTCATCCATTTTATAAGTGTAAGAGGCAGGAGGCGTGACATTTGGTTTTTCAACAGCCTGATTTAAATTATCTTTAAATTAAAAAAATGATAGAATTAACCAGAATGCTTAACATTTCAGATTATCCCTATTATCTAGTATTTGTGCCTTTAGGCTTTGTTGTACTTCAGGCTTGTGGGGGTTAAGGGACTTCAAAGGGAACAGGATTAGGAGAGCAGGACCATAACAACTTCATTCTAAATTTTAATCCTGAAATAATAAGGAAGGTCAACGGTCACTCAGAGAGGGAACCTAGCCCCTTTATGTTGCAAGGATATGTCACAGTTTAATTTAAACATCAGGATGATGTTTGCTTCATAAAGAATAATGAAATTATTTAACCAGTTATTTTCTAATTGCAACCAAGAAAGGTTAAATTTTAGACAATGATAGTATATATGTAATGCTAAATTTAAAGCTGTATTTTACAAAGCATAAAGATAATGCCTTAATAGTAAGATCAAAGAAACACATTATAAAAAATAAACAACTCTCCAGGTTTTAAGACACGATCAATTTGCCCTTTGTTAGTAAGAAAAAATAATTCAGCACTAAGCAAAAGTTCAAAAACTGGTGCACATGTAATAAACATCCTAGCTTCAGTTTATGAACATAAATAAAAGATCTGGTGTCCACAGATAACTATTAATGATTTGCTTTTATTTCCCAAAATAAGTCATTTATTTTTCATAAGTGAATATTACAGAGCTTTGTCTAGCTCTTACTTTTATTTTTTATTTAAAACTTAGAATACCTGAGTTAATATCTTAATTTAAGTGTCCATAATAGCTGACATTTCTGGAAGAACTATGAAATTCATTCCAAACCTTTTTAAAATTTTACTGGGATACAGACCAGAGTATATGAAAAATTACCATCTATAAACAAAATATGTTCATATTTTAATCATACAGTATTTCTGCTGAGATTCAACAATTTTTACTTTATCTTATTTTAAAAATTGGCTTGTGAGACACTTAGGCTGGTTTGGGGATGCTGGCCTCTGAGGATGCTAGGAAACGGAAGGGAGAGCCATCCCTTGAGGATGGCTGGATGCTGACTCTGCCTTACCCACCAGAGGGCTCATGAGAACTGCCCTTTGCTGAGACTTAGCTCGGCTCAGCCAATAGAAGGGTCCAGGATTTCCACATCTGTTTCCTATTAAAGGCACAGTTAATTTATAAAGTTCTTTCCAAATAATGTATATAAAAGAACCAGGAAGAAGGAAAAGATGAGTTTCTTGGAACTGGCCAGTCCCTCCCTTAAAGAGAGTCAGCAGTTCGCATGTAGCTGGAGTCTGCAAATGCACCTGTTCCATGGGGCTACTGGAGTTACTTAAGTTTCTGGGCCTTTTGTTCAACAAATCAAGGAAGTAATCTAGGCTGCCAGCAATTAGAAGAGGTTATGTGTAAGAGGTTATTCACTGAGCCCCTGGGTGAATCGTAATCCTTCTGAAACAAGTCCTCTTGGTTCTGCAGAAAAAGCTTATTCTAATTTAAAGGATTTACAACCTCTAAAGGGTATGTGGCTTTACCGAGTGGTCATCTGTCAGAAAATGCATATGTAAATATAATTGATGAAGACAAAAATCAACTGTTCCATCAATTTGCATGAGAAATACTGGAGATATATTCCTATGGAAAAAACGATTTCAACTCAGTAAGAATCACATGTAAAGCAGCAAATCATTAAAACTACATACATTTCATGCAGTATAAGTACTAATTCTGAAAACCACGTATTCCTCCGGTGGGTCTAAGAGCAAGGGATTTATACTTTGGTTGGAGAAGACAAGTGTGTGCACTTCTGATCTTCAGATTCTTCAACTTTATTATGTCTTCTATTGTCCTTTTGGATTGTATGTATTTATATTCATGCTTACAGTCATTGCACACAGTTTAGGAGCCCAGTTTTCACACAGTGTTAAGTATGTGAAAGTATTTTATGAGTATCTGAAACTATTTTTTGAGTTGACGTCCCCTATTTATGTGCTTTAAATCTTACTCTCTAATGAGTGAAAATGACAAGGGACACAAGGATCTCTGTAGGTAACAAGTGGAAGTGACAGAACAGGTCTGGTATGAGGAAAGCCTCAAGTCAGAACAATAATGATACCCTTAGAGGTACTACTTTGTCTTTAGATCACTACAATTCATAACTTAAAGAAATCAGAAAAGAGAGGAGGAGAGATATATTACAAGTGGGAGAAGGTGAGAACAAATGTCAAAAGCCACAACTAGATACTCTTCTTAGGGTTCTGAGGCTCCAGAAGCCATAATGTATCACAAAAATAATGTTTTGAAAACATACCACTCATTTCCTTAGTACAGGTTCTTGAGAGATGCATCTGAAAACGCGGTGGAAGGGATGCCTTTGGGCTAAACCTAAGGTATAAAACAAAGGTAAATTAAAATTCAAATGGCAAAGTCAGTACCAAGTTTCAAACACTATACTTTTCATTTAAAGTTTCTGTGGCATTGAGCAGCAAAATAAGTCACTAAAGTATTTCAAAAGGGGAAAATTAAAATGATACCTTGTATCAGCTTTCATAGTCACTGAAGGAAAGTATATTAAAGGCTGAATTTAAACTAGTAATTTAAAAGAACTTGGAAGTCACATTTCCCCAATGGCTCAGTGGGTAAAGAATCCACCTGCAATGCAGGAGATGCAGGAGACACGGGTTCAATCCCTGGGTCCAGAAGATAACCTGGAAAGGAAATGACAACCTACTGCTGTATTCTTGCCTGGAAAATTGCATAGACAGAGGAGCCTGGTGGGCTACAGTTCATGGGGATGCAAAGAGTCAGACACAACTGAGCACACAAATGCATTAAGAAACTAGCAATACAAAATAAAGAAAACTATGCAAAGAATAAACAGTTGAACATAAAGAATATTTTTGAATGTAACTAAAAAATGAAAGACTTGCATTACCCAATACTGAAATGTATTATACAGGTACAACATACTTGGACAAGATAAGTAAAATAATAGAGAGTTTATAAATACTCAATTTACATTATATTGATATCTCAGCACAAGATAAAAGGGGCATTTCAAACGAGAGAGGGGATGCTCAATTCACGACTTGGGAAAGAAAGGTAGATTTCCCACCTCATACCCTCACCAAAATAATTTTTGTGTGAATTGTATTGGAAATAAGTAGAGAATTTTGCTAAATGTAAGGACAAAGAAATACCACCCCCTACCCACAAACAGAAATAATTTGTGTTCATGTCTGCCTGTCTCACTAGACTCCAACTGTCTATTACTTGCGTTTCTAGTGCCTGGGACACTAATGACTTGTGTTTCTAGGTTCTAATTACTTGTGTTTCTAGTGCCTAAGGAGTGCTTGGTAAATGCAAGGAGGAATGAATGCTGTAAGAAGGAACAGGATGACTGAATGAATCAAAGACTTCTCAGCAGTGGGTATGGGACTAGAGGTGACTGTGACACAGTATACTTATTTCACCATATTTCAACAGTATGGAATATTCTAAAAATTAGATCAATTCTCTGAAATGAAGCACATCAGAGGCGGTCTCAAGACGGTGGAGGAACAGGACGGGGAGACCACTTACTCCCCCAAAAATTCATCAAAAGATCATCTGAATGTTGAGCAACTTTCACAAAACAACTTCTGAACACTGGCAGAAGACACCATGCACCCAAAAAGGCAGCCCAATCTCTTTAAAGTAGGTAGGACAAAATATGGAAAAGGCAATGGCACCCCATCCAGTACTCTTGCCTGGAAAATCCCATGGACAGAGGAGCCTGGTGGGCTGCAGTCCATGGGGTCGCTAAGAGTTGGACACGACTGAGCGCCTTCCCTTTCACTTTTCACTTTCATGCATTGGAGAAGGAAATGGCAACCCACTCCAGTGTTCTTGCCTGGAGAATACTAGGGATGGGCGAGCTGGTGGGCTGCACACAGTCAGACTGAAGTGACTTAGCAGCAGCAGAAGCAGGACAAAATATAAAAGACAAAAGCAGAGACAAAAGATTTAGGGACCCAGGCCCGCCCTGGGGAGGGAGTCATGAAAGAGGAGAGGTTTCCACAAGGCAGGTCTGTGGGGAGTTTTGGAATCTTAGAGGACAACATAACTGGGAGGAAAAAAATGAAAGAAATGAAGCAAATCTCCTAAATTCTAAAGAAATGATTATATTGTAGGCCACAAGCAAACGTTTATTTAGTATATGATGCTCTGCAATTGTAAGAGCATCACATTCGTGTATTAATGCATCTGGATAATACAGAAGATGCCAAAAACATATCCAATTCTTACTTATGCAGAACTGGCAAGGAGACAGCAATCCTTTCCCTTGATTCAGAACCCTAAGAAATATAAACTGGAATCTTTGCCTGCTTTAAGTCAGCTGTGAGGACTTGAGCAGGAAGCAGGGGGTTATGAGAGAAGAAAGAAAGAAAGCACAGCAAGGATATGGTAGGCGCTGCTTTGGTTCAAGCCTTGGTGGGTCTAACGCACAGGAAAGAAAACAGTTAACACAGCAAAAGAAAAACAGTCACGGAAAACCACAGGGGCACATGAAAAACAAACACGATAAGATAACAGAGGTCCAACCAGTTTTATAACAGTAAGTATAAAAGACTTATTACTTTGTTTCTTAAAAGACAAATATTTAGGCTGTCCCCTCCCCAAAAAAGCCACATTTAAACATACGACATTTATTAAAGACACACTATTATCCCACTAATATTTAAGGACCTACTATTACGTGCCAGGCACTGTGTCAGGCGTAATGATCAACGATGCACAAGAGAAAGATACCATTAGTCTCATGGACTACACATACAGTTGAGAAAACTGACTATGGCAAGCAGCTAGTAAATGGCTTCCCAATGCTTCCTGCCTCTGGTACCACGGCCTTGTGTAATGCCCTCCTTTTGAATAACTTGCTTCTAATCAATAGGATACTTTAAGGTTGAGGGGATTATACATAATTAGATTACAGAAGATTCTAATTTCCACTTTGCTAGCATAATCTTGCTGGCTCTGATGAGGCGAATGGCCACGTTAGGGAGGCCTACATAGCACGAAATTGAAGTTGGTCTTTGGCCAGCCAGATGAAACTAAGGCAAAACTCAAAAGGAATAGATTGTACCAACAACCATGTAAGTGAGCCTGGAAGGGGATTCGTCTCAGTTGACCCCAGCCACAGCTGACAGTATGACTGCAGTTGCTTGAGAAACTCTGAAATAGGAAACCTAGCTGAGTGGTTCTTAGATTCCTAATCCCACAGAAGCTACGGGATAATAAGCATGTGCTGTAAACTGCTAAATTTGTGGTCATCTGTTACATAATAGATAATTAATGCACTGACTAAATATATATATAAGAACAAAGTCTACTAAGTGCTTGTAATACGGGCAGTAGGTGTAATAAAAGCAGATGACAAAAGCAACAAGCCAAATTAGGAGGTACAGAGAGGAGCAGGTAGAAAGTAAAGGTGATGAACATTTATTATAAATTTATAATAACCTGAGTAGTTTGGCACTGTGAAAGAAGAGATAGGTATAGTCAATGATTCTGAACAGAAAGCCCAGAAATTGAATCATATACTTATAACAACTTATTATTGGTAGAGAAAGAATTTCAAACCATCAGGAAAAGAAAGTGTTGTGTCATAATTGATATTAGGACATCATAACAGGAAAGATTCCTACTCTCACACAATTTCAATGTGCATGCTCAGTTGTGTCTAGTTCTTTGTAACCTCATGACTGTAGCCCCCTAGGCTCCTCTGTCCATGGGATTTTCAGGCAAGAATACTGGAGTAGGTTGCCATTTCCTCCTTCAGGTGATCTTCTTAACCCAGGGATTGAACCAGCGTCTCCTGCATTACAGGTGGATTCTTTACCCACTGAGTCATCTCTCACACTATACAACAAAATAAATTCTAGGTGAATTAAAGGTTTAAATGCAAAAAATAAAACCATCAAAATTCTAAAAGTAAACAGAAGACATACTACATAAATTGAGGGTAGAAATGCTTTTCTAAGCATAACACCTAAAGGCAAAAGCCATAAAGGAAGAGATTAACAGATCTAACTAGAAAAATTTAAAGTTTCTGTATACCCAAAATATCTAATTAAATAAACAAGGGAGGGGCTTTCCTGATAGCTCTCAGTAGTAAAGAGTTCGCCTACCAGTGCAGAAGACACAGGTTCAATCTCTCATCCGGGAAGATCCCATATGCTGTGGAACAAATAAGTTTGTGTGCCACAACTACTGAGCCTGTGTTCTAGGGCCTGGGAGCTGCAATCACTGAGCCTACAGGCCGTAATTACTGAACTCACATGCCACAACTACTGAAGCTTGAGTGTCCTAGAGCCTGTGTTCCTCAACAAGAGAAGCCACTGCAATGAGAAACCTGTGCACTGCAACTAGAGTAGCTCCACTCTTGAAGCTAGAAAAAAGCCTGCACAGCAATGAAGACCCAGCACAGCCTTAATAAATAAATAAATAAAATTAAAGAAATAAACTGAGGAAACACTGCCAGCATATTACAGGAGGAAAAGGTCAACATCGTAACTTATAAATCACTTTTACAAATTAGAAAGAAAAACCAACAAATGACAAAATATGTAAGTTATAAAAGATCCCGAAATAGGCTAACAAACATATAAACATAACTTCCTTAAGAATCAAAATCAAAAACATAGAAATTAAAGCATAGGTACTTTTTTTTTCAGCTTTTAGAACACCAAATAAAAAACTGATGCCCAGTGTTGGCAAGTGCACAAGTAAACTATCATTCCCATGTGTTTCTAGAAAACTTATCTGGTATCATTGTTTAGAGTACAAATTAATAAAGCATTAGCGTGTATATCTTCTTACCCAGAGAGTCTATTTCTACTGATTTATTCTAAATAACTAGTTGTGAATACAGGCAAGGATTATTCTACATATATGTTCATTATAGAATTGCTTGCAATAGTGAAAATCATTTATATTTAACAATAAATGACTAGACTATGGACTAGCCTGACACTAAAATTGATACTGTAGATGTGTATTTAAGAACAGAAAATGTTATATATTGTCTTTTAAAACAGGTTAAAAAACAGTAATATACATCTTGACCCAATTTGTATTTTTAAAACATATAAATAATATAGAAAGATATTTTTTAATGTTTACATTTATGTTTAGATTAGAGGTGATTTTTTCTCTTTTACTTGCTTATACTTTGCAAATTTTCCATACAATACACATTAATACTTCTGTAATCACAACAAAACAATAAATGTATTTTAGAAAATGTTTCCTATTAATTATTCAGTATACGACTTTTAAAACCTACAAGATCCGAGAAACATACATTCATTTACTTTAGCTTAATAAAGCTGCAAAATACCTTTTCAAAATACCTTCCCTCTTGTATTGTCACATCCTTCCCCTTTCTCCAACCCTTGATCTTGGCAGTCACTTCTCTATCTCTAAAACTTTGTCATTTCAAGGATGTTATATAGAGTCATACAGTATGTAACTTTTTGAGATTGCTTTCATCTCAGCACAATTCCCTTGAGATCCACTGATGTTGTATATGTCCATAGTTCATCCCTTTATAATGTTGAGAGGTATAGTCTGTAATGCAGATGTATTCAGTTTGCTGAATCTTTCAACTTCTCAAGGACACCTGGGTTGTTTCTAGTTTGGGTCTATTATGAATAAAGTTACTATGGACACCTGTGTACAGGTTTTTGTGTAAACCGAAGTTTTCATATCTCTGGGATTAGATGTCTAGGATTGGAATTTCTGTTTAGCTTTCTTTTTTTTTTTTTTAAGGAAACTATCTTTAACTTGTCCTCTAACTAACTTCTAACTTATCCTCAACTATCTTCTAACATGTCTGTACAATTTTATATTCCCCAAAACAATACGAGTGATCCATTTTCTCTGTATGTTTGCCAGATTCAGTGTTATATTTTTAAATTGAAGTATATTTGATTTGTAACTGTATTACTTTCAGGTTTACAGAATGGTGATTTGATATTTTTGCAGATAATACTCCATTGTAAGTTATTATAAGGTAATGGCTAATAAGATAATTCCCTGTGCTATACAATGTTTTTCTAGGACTTTTATAGTTTCAGGTCTTACATTTAGGTCTTTAAGCCACTTTTGAGTTTACTTTTGTATACAGTGTGAGAGAATGCTCTAATATCTTATTTTACATGTAGTTGTCCAGTTTTCCCAGCAACAACTTGTTAGAGACAATCTTTTCTCCATTGTATATAGGTGCCTCCTTTGTCATAGGTTAATTGATCATAGATGTGTGGCTTTATTTCTGGGCTCTCTGTTCTGTTACATTGATCTGTGTCTGTTTTTGTATCAGTAGCATGCTGCTTTCATTACTGTAGCTTTGTAGTATTGTCTGAAGTCTAGGAGGTTTATACTCCAGCTTTGCTCTTTTTTTTCTCTCAAGATTGCTTCAGCAAGTCAAAGTCTTTTATGGTTCAATAGGAATTTTAAGATTATTTGTTGTAGTTCTGTGAAAAATGTTCTGGGTATTTTGATAAGGATTGCATTAAATCTGTAGATTGCTTTGGGCAGTATGGCTAGTTTAACAATATTAATTCTTCAAATCTAACAGCACTTTGTCCATCGTTGTACCATCTTTGACTTTCATCATCAATGTTTTACAGTTTTCAGAGCATAGGTATTTCACCTCCTTAGCTAGGTTTATTCCTATTTTATTTTTTTAATGTCATCGTAAATGCTTTCTTATTCTCTGAAGTTCCATTATTAGCATATAGAAATACAACAGATTTCTGTCTATTAATTTTGTACCCTGCAACCTTGCTGAATTTTCATTTATATTTCTAATAGTTTTCGGGTGGAGACTTTTGGGTTTTCTCTATAAAGTATCATGTTATCTGCAAGAAGTGACAGTTTTACTTCTTCCCTTCCAATGTGGATACCTTCTACTTCTTTTTCTTTTCTGTGGTGGCTAGGACTTTCAATATTATGTTAAACAGAAGTGGAAAGAGCAGGCATTCTTGTCTTGTTCTTGAATTTAGTGGGAAGGGTTTTACCACTGAGTATGATTTTGGCTGTGGATTTGTCATAAACAGTCTTTATTATGCTGAGATAAGTTCCCTCTACACCCACTTTGATGACAGCTTTTAATCCTGAGTAGATATGGAATTTTATCAAATGTTTTTTCTGTCTCTATTGTGATGATCATGTGATTCTGAGCCTTCCATTTGTTAATGTGGTGTATCACATTCATTGATCTGCAATTTTGAACCATCCCTATGACTCTGGAATAAATCCAACTTGATCATGGTATATGACCCTTTTTATATAGTCAGATTTGGTTTGCTAATATTTTGTTGTAGATTTTTGCATTTATATTCATCAGAGATATTGGTGAACTGCAACATGCCAGGCTTCCCTGTCCATCGCCAACTCGCAGAGTTTACTCAAACTCATGTCCATTAAGTTGGTGATCTATCGATACAGACATCAAGGCTCTATCACTATAAACTTCCCTCTCAGAACAGTTTTTGATGCATCCCAACTTTGGAAAGTTATATTTCCATTTTCATTTGTCTCAAGATATTTTCTGATTTCCTCTGATTTCACTATTGACCTTTTTTTTTTTTTTTTAGTAGCATGCTGTTTACTTGCCACATGTTTGTTCTTTTCCCATTTTTCTTTCTGTAGCTGATTTCTAGTTTCATACCACTGTGCTCAGAAAAAATGCTTGACATAATTTCCTCTTAAATTTGCTGAAGTTTGTTTTGTGACCTAGTATATGATCTATCCTGGAGAATGTCCTATGTGCACTTGAAAAGAATGTGTATTCTGCTGCTTTTGGATTTAATGTCCTGTAGAATCTATTAAATGAAAAGATGCTTGCCCTTCGGAAGGAAAACTATGACAAACCTAGACGGCATATTAAAAAGGAGAGACATCACTTTGCCAACAAAGGTCCATATAGTCAAAGCTATGGTTTTTCCAGTTGTTATGTATGTGAGATTAGACCATAAAGAAGGCTAAGCACTGAAGAATCGATGGTTTCAAATTGTGCTGCTGGAGAAAACTCTTGAGAGTCCCTTGGAGAGCAAGGAGATCAAACCAGTCTATCCTAAAGAAAATCAACCCTGAATATTCATTGGCAGGCCTGTTGTTGAAGTTGAAGATCCAATACTTTGGCCCTGATGTGAATAGCTGACTCACTGGAAAAGACCCTGATGTTGGAAAAGACTGAAGGCAAAAGGAGAAAAGGGCAGCAGAGGATGAGATGGTTAGATAGCATCACTAACTCAACAGAGATGAATCTGAGCAAACTCTGGGAGACAATGGAGGAGAGAGAAGCCTGGCATGCTACAGTCCATGGGATTGCAAAAAGGTGGACACAATTTACCAACTGAACAACAAGGTATCTATTAGGTTCATTTGGTCTGCTGTGTTAAGACCTCTGTTACCTTACTGATTTTGTCTGGATGACCTGTCCATTGATGTCAGTGGGTATTAAGGTCCCCTATTATTACTGTATCACTATTTTTTATTTCAGCCATTCTGATAGGTGTGTCTCAATATAGGGTTTTTTTTTTGACACATTATCTTATTACTATCTTATGTCATCTGCAATTAACAGCCTGTTCACACATAATCCAGGAACACTCAAATAATAAAGCAAATATAATCATATATTAAAGATTGGTCTTCAAACATCATAGCCAGTGATGTCACAGTTGTCTACAATCTCATCAACATAAAACCATATCCACATCTCAGTGGTCACTGCACCATTCAGTAGAGTTTCCTTAACTGGGAGCTGCTTGAAGCTACTTGTTTGAGCACTATTGATATTTTTTCCCTGGCTCTCAATAGCTGTAAGGAATTCAGCAGAGTGGAGGAACCTGATCAATGTTGGCATAGTGCCAAAATGTGGCCAATCAAGGCTTTGAGTAAGCCACAGCAGTGCTGGGACCTTCTCTGTGAGGTTATGGACAAACTGGGTCATGGCTCTAGAATGGAAAGCCCATGACCCCAGCTGGCCAGTTGAATCTCAATGTAGCTTTAATTTACACTTCCCTAATAGCTAATGAAGCTGAACATATTTTCGTGTATTTTTATATTTAAAGTAATTACTGTTATGTTAGGGCTTATGTTTGTACTTTCTGAAGTTCCAAACCATTTTAGATTATTTCTGTTCTGTTGAGACAACTTGCTTTAGTCCCTCTTTAGGAGGAAGTCAGCTAATGACAAATTCTCCTAGTTTTCTTTCATCTGAGAATATCTTCTTCATTTCCTTTTCATTACTGGGGAGGATATAGAATTTTGATTGAACAGGTTTTTTCCTTCACCACTAAAAATGTTCCATTTCTTTCCTTCATGATTTCTCCATAACTGTGAATGAAGAACCACTATCATTAAAACTGGTATTCATCCATGGGTGATGTATCATTTCTCTCTGGCTATAAGATTTTTTCTTTGTCTTTAGTTTTCATAAGTTTCACTATTGGTGTGGGATTCTTTGAATTCATCCTGTCTGGGATTTCCTAAGCAAAGGACAAAAGGAAAGATATAAGCATCTGAATGCAGAGTTCCAAAGAATAGCAAGGAGAGATAAGAAAGCCTTCCTCAGCGATCAATGCAAAGAAATAGAGGAAAACAACAGAATGGGAAAGACTAGAGATTTCTTCAAGAAAATTAGAGATACCAAGGGAACATTTCATGCAAAGATGGGCTTGATAAAGTACAGAAATGGTAGGGACCTAACAGAAGCAGAAGATATTAAGAAGAGGTGGCAAGAATATACAGAACAACTGTACAAAAAAGATCTTCACAACCAAGATAATCACGATGGTGTGATCACTCACCTAGAGCCAGACATCCTGGAATGTGAAGTCAAGTGGGCCTTAGGAAGCATACTACAAACAAAGCTAGTGGAGGTGATGGAATTCGAGTGGAGCTATTTCAAATCCTGAAAGATGATGCTGTGAAAGTGCTGCACTCAATATGCCAGCATATTTGGAAAACTCAGCAGTGGCCACAGGACTGGTAAAGGTCAGTTTTCGTTCCAATCCCAAAGAAAAGCAAAGCCAAAGAATGCTCAAACTACCACACAATTGCACTCATCTCACACATCAGTAATGTAATGCTCAAATTCTCCAAGCCAGGCTTCAGCAGTGTGCGAACCATGAACTTCCAGATGTTCAAGCTGGTTTTAGAAAAGGCAGAGGAACCAGAGATCAGAGATTACCAACATCTGCTGGATCATGGAAAAAGCAAGAGAGTTCCAGAAAAACATCTATTTCTGCTTTGTTGACTATGCCAAAGCCTTTGACTGTGTGGATCACAATAAACTGTGGAAAATTCTGAAAGAGCTGTCTCTTATACACATCTTTGTAATTAAGAGACATTTTTATACACACACATGCTAAAAGCCTTTTTAATTAAAACCTTTTGGTGGTAATACTTTCCATTTTGGAGATAGTGAGAAGTAGATGAAAAGTTTTGATTCTGTGCAGGGTATTCCTGTTTTAAATCAAACTAATTTTCCCATAGAATATTTTGTAATTTGCCCACTCTTTGAATACTCTTCGGCCAGACACTTTCTCTTTGAAATTAATTCCAATTTGTGAATTTCAAAAAGTGAAGAACAGAGGGAATGTAACTTCATATTGGTGATTTCTATGGCTGGGTAAACATTATTAATGTTTTCATAGTGGCATGGTAATTTAATTCACTAAGCAGAGTAGACATCCAGTATTATGTTTGTAATTAGCTATGCTCAGTACATGAAAATAAATCACTAAGTATAATCCACATGCTTTTTATTTTTACTAACCTACTGCATTTGAATATGAATTTGTCACCAGTAATGAAGATCTCCCCTGGTGGCTCAGATGGTAAAGCGTCTGTCTACAATGTGGGAGACCAAGGTTCGATCCCTGGGTCGGGAAGATCTGCTCCTGGAGAAGGAAATGGCAATCCACTCCAGTACTATTGCCTGGAAAATGCCATGGACAGAGGAGCCTGGTAGGCTACAGTCTGTGGGGTCGCAAAGAGTCAGACACGACTGAGCGACTTCACTTACTTACTTAATGAAGATCTCAAGTTAATATGAACTACAACAGGAAAGAATATACCATTAGATGTATAGGTTAATAACTAGAACATACAAAAATCAATGATTAGAAATTCAATTCTATAAATCCTGGGATCATGCAATGTGACAGGCCCTATGTTTTGAACTGGGTTTAAAGGAGTGAATGAACCGGGTTCCATCCCTGTGCCATGGAGTCTAGTGTACCAAGAGGTAGCACTCCTGCCAGACTGCTGCTGCAGTGACAGTGGCAGACAGCACAGGCTTTCTTACTCAACAGGAATTCCAGTCTCCTTCCTGTACTCCAGAGCTTGCACATACTATTCAGCTTAGAAAGCTACAAACTGAGCTTTCCAGACATCCTTATAAACAGAGTTTAGGATGTAATTAGGATTCCACTAATAAGGTGCACTTATCAAACCCCTGGATTAAGGCTAAATTAATTGGAGACTGGGCTACTGCAGAATTTGTGGGGCCCAATATAAAATAAAAACACGAGGCCCCTGTAGAAAAAAAAAAGGTGGCGGGGAGTGTCCATTCTGAAGGAGATCAACCCTGGGATTTCTTTGGAAGGAATGATGCTCAAACTGAAGCTCCAGTACTTTGGCCACCTCATGCGAAGAGTTGACTCATTGGAAAAGACCCTGATGCTGGGAGGGATTGGGGGCAGGAGGAGAAGGGGACGACTGAGGATGAGATGGCTGGATGGCACCACGGACTCAATGGACGTGAGTCTGAGTGAACTCCGGGAGTTGGTGATGGACAGGGAGGCCTGGCATGCTGCGATTCATGGGGTCGCAAAGAGTCAGACACGACTGAGCGACTGAAAGGAACGGAACAGTGTTTGTCTTGTGTGCTGAAGTGTTCCTGTGTAGGGTGGATAGATATTTACAATTGTTATGTCTTCCTCTTGGATTGATCCCTTGATCATTCTGTTATGTCCTTCCTCATCTCTTGTAATATTCTTTAAGGTTTATTTTGTCTGGTATGAGGATTGCTACTCCAGCTTTCTTTTGCTTCCCATGTGCAATATATTTTTCCATCCTCTCACTTTCAGTCTATATATGTCTTTAGGTCTGAAGTGGGTTTATTGCAGACAGCATATATATGGGTCTTGTTTTTGTATCCATTCTACCAGTATGCATCTTTTGTTTGGACCATTTAATCCATTTATATTGAAAGTAATTATTGATATATATCTTCCTATTGTCATTTTCTTAATTGCTTGGGTTGATTTTGTAAATCCTTTTCCTTCTCTTGTATTTCTTGACTATATAAGTCCCTTAACATTTGTTGTAAAGCTGATTTGGTGGTGCTGATTTCTCTTTTTTTTTTTTTTTTGAAAGTTATATTAAATTAAAATTTATATTTATCCTTTGTTGTATTGCTCCTTGAATTTCTTTTTTTTATTTTTTATTTTTTTAATTAATTTTTTTTAGTTTGTTTTGCTTTACAATACTGTATTCGTTTTGCTACATCCTGATTTCTCTTAACTTTTGCTTTTCTGAAAAGCTTTTTATTTCTCCATTAATTTTGAATGAGATCCTTGCTGAGTACAGTAATCTTGGGTTGTAGATTTTTCCCTTTCAGTACTTTAGATATATTCTGCCATTTCCTTCTGGCCTGCAGAGTTTCTGCTGAAAGATAAGCTGTTAAGAGTATGAGGTTTCCCTTGTATGTTACTTGCTTTTCCTTTGGTGCTTTTAGTATTCTTTCTTTGGTTTAGGTCTTTGTTAATTTGATTAATATGTGTCTTGACATGTTTCTACTTGGGTTTATCCTGCATGGGACTCACTGCACCTCTTGAACTTGATTATTTTCTTTTCCATGTTGGGGAAATTTTCAACTATTATCTCTTCAAAATTTTTCTTATACCCTTTCTTTTTCTCTTCTTCTGAAACCCCTATAATTCTAATGTTGGTGGTTTGATATTGTCCCAGAGGTCTCTGAGACGATCCTCAGTCCTTTTCATTCTTTTTACTTTATTCTGCTCTTCAGAACTTATTTCCATAATTTTATCTTCCAGCTCACTGATTTGTTCTTCTGCTTCAGTTATTCTGCTATTGATTCCTTCTAGAGTATTTTTAGTTTCAGTAATTGTGCTGTTTGTCTCTGTATTTTTAATATCAGTAATTGTTCTGTTTATCTCTGCATATTCTTTAATTCTTTTAGGTTTTTGTTAATTGATTCTTGCATTTTCTCCATTTTGTTTTCAAGGTTTTTTATCATCTTTGCTATCATTGTTCTGAATGCTTTTTCAGGTAGTTTGCCTATTTCCTCTTCATTTATTTGGACTTCTGTGTTTCTAGTTTGTTCCTTCATTTCTGTAGTATTTCTCTGCCTTTTCACTATTTTTTTAAACTTATTGTGTTTGAGGTCTCCTTTTCCCAGGCTTCAAGGTTGAATTCTTTCTTCCTTTTGGTTTCTGCCCTCCTGAGGTTGGTCTAGTGGTTTGTGTAAGCTTTGTATAGGGTGAGATTTTATTCTTTAATTCTTTTAGTTTTTGTTAATTGATTCTTGCATTTTCTCCATTTTGTTTTCAAGGTTTTTTATCATCTTTGCTATCATTGTTCTGAATGCTTTTTCAGGTAGTTTGCCTATTTCCTCTTCATTTATTTGGACTTCTGTGTTTCTAGTTTGTTCCTTCATTTCTGTAGTATTTCTCTGCCTTTTCACTATTTTTTTAAACTTATTGTGTTTGAGGTCTCCTTTTCCCAGGCTTCAAGGTTGAATTCTTTCTTCCTTTTGGTTTCTGCCCTCCTGAGGTTGGTCTAGTGGTTTGTGTAAGCTTTGTATAGGGTGAGATTTATGCTGAATTTTCATTTGTTTGTTTGTTGTTTGTTTTTCCTCTGATGGAAAAGGTTGAGTGAGGTGGCAATCCTGTGTGCTGATGATTGGGTTTGTATTTTTGTTTTGATTGTTGTTTGGATGAGGCGTCCTGCCCAGGGTGCTACTGGTGGTTGGATGATTCTGGGTCTTGTATTCAAATAGTTTCCTTTGTGTGAGTTATCACAATTTTATATTCTCTAGGGTTTGTTCTCTGATAGTCTAGGTTCTTGGCATCAGTGCTCCCACTCCAAAGGTTTGGGGCTTGATATCTGTTCAGGAACAAAGATTCCATACGTGGTTTGTTATGGCATTAAGTGAGAGTAAAAGAAATATCCAAAAGCAAGAAACCAAAGATGAACCCCAAACAAATGGCAGTTATAAAATCATGAAAATAATATTTAAATTAATGGAATATACACATATACATATACACACATGAGCAAGGTCAACACAGTCCAACAAAAATAAAGAACAATAGATTGACCAGGAAAACAAAGCAAATATAAAATTATATTTACCAGTTAAGAACAAATTAACTGAAGCACAAAATGGAAAGCAAAACTAAAGCAAGGTGTCAAGTAGGTCATAAAGAAATGAAAATGAAACTAACAAATCTGTTGAGAGGAAAAGAAAGAAAGAAATGAAATAAAGAATAGATATGTAAAGTTAAATATGGGTAGGTGAAGAAGATTATATACATTAAAGATTAACTGCAAAGGGAAAAGAACAGTAGGAAAGTCAAACAGAGGAATAAATGTAGAAAAAATATAATAGATTTTAAAAATTAGAAGTTAAAATTATAACAAAAGAGAAAAGAAAAAATAAAAATGGAAGAAGGAAGAAAAAGGAGGAAAAAAATTAAAACTCCAGACACTGCAAAAGCCTAACATGGATGCCGAGGTTTATAACAACAATAAAAAGTGTGACTGAACATACACATATACATATACACCCATAAGCAAAATCAAAACAACCCAACAAAATAAAGTACAATAGATTGACCCAGTGAACAAAAGAAATCAAAAATTATGTCTATCAGAACAAAGCTAACTAAAGCACAAATTGGAAAACAAAACTAAAGCAAGGTGCCAATTGGGAAATAAAGCAATGAGGGGGGGGGAAGCCACTATATTGAGAGGAAAGGAAAGAAAGAATAGGAAGAAAAATAGATATGCAAAGTTAAATAGAGGTAGATAAAGAATATTTATATACATTGAAGATTAACTGCAAGGGGAAAAGAATAATAGGAAAAGCAAACAAAGGAATAAACATAGAGAAAATTATAATAGGTTTAAAAAATTAAAAAAGAGAAAAGAAACAAACAAACAAACAAAAAGGAAAACTCCCCAGAACTGCAAAAGCCCAATCTAGAGGCAGACGTTTATAACAATAAAAAAATGTGACTGAGAGGAAAAGAAGGAAAAGAAAAAGAAAAAGCTCAAAGGCTTAATTAGATTTCATAGTGCCAATAAAATTGACAGCTACAACAGACCGGGAAGGGGGCGGTGAGTAGAAAAAAAAGAAAAAATCCAAAAGAATCTACAGAACAAGTCAAAACATAAGAATAATAAATGTTTTTCTTGAATCACTGCTGTCAGAGTCCTTTCCATCGCTGGGAGTCAGTCCACCTCACCTCCCTAGGATGCCGTCCAACAATATTGATCTCTGGACCTATTGTGGGGGGAGCTCAGATTCTAATCCTAGTATTCTGTGTTTTGCCTCTAATGTCCACATCTATCAGAACGAGTTCGTTTTCCCTTGTGGGCACTCTCAATGACCTTTTGTTAAATTCCATAGACACAGAGTCTGCCTAGTTGCTTGTGTTTAATCTGCAGCTTGTACAGCTGGTGGTAAGGTTTTGGGTCTTTTCCCTTAGTCCCATTGTCCCTGGGTTTCAATTGTGGTTTTATTTCCACCTCTGCATGTAGATCATCCATTGGGGTTAGCTCCTGAGGCTGCCCTGGAGTATTCAAGTTTGCCCCTGTGAGGGCCAGGGGTGGAGGTACTGCAGCTGCTTGGGTTGCAGGGATTATGGCAGCACCAGGTACTCAGGGGAGTTGGCAACTAGAGCAGCAGGAAATATAGTGCTCTAGAAGGTTATGGTAACCTGTGTTGGCCAATATGCTCAGGTATTCTTGCCAGGAGAACCCCACTTATAGAGAAGCCTGGCAGCCCACAGTCTACAGGGTCGCAAAGAGTTAGACAAGACCAAAATGACTCCGTGCACATAGACGCAAGACTTTTTTTTGCCTGTGGCAACTCTGCCCCAGTGAGAGTTGAGCATGAAGGTGGCATAGCTGCTTGGCTTGCAGGGACCCTGGTGTCGCAAAGTGTGCAGGGACATGGCCTGCCTCAGCTGCAGGAGTTATGGTCCTATCAGAGTCTTTTTTCAAGCCTCTTGTAGCTGGCGATCAGAAGGCCTCTTAAGCGAGTCTTCTCTGTAGCTCTGCCTAATCAGTCACTTAGAGGGCTCCCTGGCCTGGGGTCCTTCTCTGTTGTTCAGAGCATCAGGCACATAGAAGTGCCCCCAGGCTGGAGTCCTACTCTATAGTTCAGCTCATCAAGCACTTAAAGGGGCACCCTGTTTGGGGTCCTACTCTGTAGTTCAGTGCCTCAGGCGATTGATGACCCAGCCTCTCTGTTGTTCAGCTGGGGCTGCTGGCCTGTGGGGAGAGAGGCTATGGTGATGGCTCCACCCCCTACACATGACGCAGCAGTATCTCCTTGCTTCCATGGTACCTGGCTTTCTTCCACAGGCATTTCCCACCACAATCTCCTCCCTCATATCCCCTCAATACGTTTCTCCACAGTCAACAGCAGCCCTCACCCAAGGATTGCTCCACAATCCCTGAACTCCAGCTCCCAGCTGCTGTGCCTTCCAGGGAACCTGTGTCCCTGTCCAGGGTATGTATGGCTGTGGCAAGGACTGTCTGATTCTCATTCCATTTATGTGTCATGGATCAGCTGTTTCACTCTCAGCCTTAAATGTTTCTCTTCTGACTCAGACAACTGGCCCGATGTGGGGCTCAGACCCCTGCTTCAGTTCCCCCACCTGCTGAGGGAAGGTCCAGTCCTACTAACACTCCGGTTTTTCCCCCAGTTCCTTCATCCTTCCTAGTTTTGTGTGGTTCTATATATTCTTTTCTGCTGATCAGGTACTTCTGTCCACTCTCAGCTGGTGTTTTGCATGCACTTCTGTGTCTGAAGGTCCATTTCTCATGTATCCATGAAGAGAAAGGTACTCCATGTCCACCTACTTCTCTGCCATCTTGTTCTCTCTAGTCTCAATCTTTGTCAGTTTGATTACTATGTCTTTCTGTGTGTTCCTCCTTGAGTTTATCCTGCCTTGTACTCTGTGCTTCCTGGACTTGGTTGATTATTTCCTTTCCAATGTTATGGAAGTTTTTAGCTATTATCTCTTCAAATATTTTTTCAGCTCCTCTCTCTTCTACTTCTGGACCCATATAATATGAATGTTGGTACCTTTAATGTTGCCCAGTGGTCTTCATTTTTTTTTTTATTCTTTTTTCTGTATTCTGTTATGTGGCAGTCATATGTCTACTCTTCCGCCTCAGTTATTCTGCTATTGATTCCTTCTAGTGTATTGTTCATCTCTGCTAGTTTGTTCTTTAGTTCTAGGTCTTTGGTAAATATTTGTTACATTTTCTCCATTCTTTTTCCAAAATCTTGGATCATCTTCACTATTATTATTCTGAATTATTTTCCTGGAATGTTGCCTATCTTCACTTCATTTAGTGTTTGGGGGGTATTTTATCTTGTCCCTTAATCTAGGACAAAACCCTTTGCTTTTTCATTTTGATTAATTTTCTGTGATGTGGATTTTGTTCAGGAGGTCGGGAGATTGTAGTTCTTATTTCATCTCTATGCCTTCTGGTGGATCAGGCTAAGAGACTTGTGTAACCTTCCTGATTGAAGGAATTATTGTTGCTACTGTTGTTCAGTCTCTAAGTTTGACTCTTTTTGAACTCATGAACTGCAGAATGCCAGGAGATTAGAGTGTTATCATCTGCATATCTGAGATTACTGATATTTCTCCTGGCAATTTTGATTCAGGTTCATGCTTCATCTAGCCTGGTATTCACGTGATATACTCTGCATGGAAGTTAAATAAGCAAGGTGACAATATACAGCCTTGACATACACCTTTCCCAATTTGGAGCCAGTCCATTGTTCTCTGTCTGGTTCTAATTGTTGCTTCTTGACCAGCATACAGGTTTCCTCAGTTCAGTTCAGTTCAGTCGCTCAGTCGTGTCCTACTATTTGCGACCCCATGAATCACAGCACGCCAGGTCTCCCTGTCCATCACCAACTCCCGGAGTTCACACAGACTCTCGTCCATCGAGTCAGTGATGCCATCCAGACATCTCATCCTCTGTCGTCCACTTCTCCTCCTGCCCCCAATCCCTCCCAGCATCAGGGTCTTTTCCAATGAGTCAACTCTTTGGTCAAAGTACTGGAGTTTCAGCTTTAGCATCATCTCTTCCAAAGAAATCCCAGCGCTGATCTCCTTCAGAATGGACTAGTTGGATCTCCTTGCAGTCCAAGGGACTCTCAAGAGTCTTCTCCAACACCACAGTTCAAAAGCATCAATTCTTTGGCGCTCAGCCTTCTTCACAGTCCAACTCTCACATCCATACATGACTACTGGAAAAACCATAGACTCAATTAGATGGACCTTAGTCAGCAAAGTAATGTCTCTGCTTTTGAATATGCTATTTAGGTTGGTCATAACTTTTCTTCCAAGGAGTAGGAGGCAGGTAGGTGGTTGGGTAGTCCCATCTCTTTAAGAATTTTCCACAGTTTGCTGTGATCCACAGTCAAAGACTTTGGCATAGTCAATGAAGCAGAAATAGATGTTTTTCTGGAATTGCCTTGCTTTCTCTATGATCCAACAGATATTAGCAATTTGATATCTGGTTCCTCTGCCTTTTATAAATCCAGCTTGAACATATGGAAGTTCTTGGTTCATGTATTATTGAAGCCTCGCTTCAAGGATGTTGAGAATTACCTTGATGCATGAGAAATGACCGCAATTTTGAGGTAGTATGAACATTCTTTGGCATTGCCCTTCTTTGGAGTTAGAAAGAAAACTAACCTCTTCCAGTCCTGTGGCCACTGCTGAGTTTTCAAAATTTGATGGCATATTAAGCACAGCACTTTTACAGCATCATCCTTTAGGATTTGAAATAACCCAGCTGGAATTTCATTACCTCTACTAGCTTCTTTCATAAGGCCCACTTGACTTCATATTCCAGGATATCTGGCTCTAGGTGTGTGACCACACCATCATAGTTATCTGGGTCATTAAGTTCCGTGTATTCTTGCCACTTCTTAATTGCTCCTGGTTCTGTTAAGTCCTTGTCACTCCTGTCCTATATTGTGCTCATCTTTGCAGGAACTATTTCCTTGGTATCTCTAATTTTCTTAAAGACATATCTAGTCTTTCCAATTCTATTGTTTTCTTCTATTTCTTTGCATTGTTCAATTTAAAAGGCTCTCATATCTCTTTGCTATCCTTTGGTACTCTGTGTTCAGTTGGGTACATCTTTCCCTTTTTTCTTTGCCTTTCACTTCTCTTCTTTTCCCAGCTATTTGTTAGGACTCCTCAGACAAGATTATGGGAGGGACTGGAAGTGGGAAAAACTGAGTCTTGCTCTGGTGGACATGGCTATGCTCAGTAAAACTTTAATCTTCTTTTTTGCAGGTGAGTGAGATTGTGTCCCCTCTCCACTAACTGTTTTGCTTGAGGTGACTCAGTGCTCAAATCTATAGGCTCTTTGGAGGGTTAACTCCAAGAGGGTTTTCACCAAGGGGGGTATTCCAGGACTGCTGCTGCCAGTGCCCCTGTCCCTGTGGCAAGCTACTGCAGACCCATGCCTCCACAGGAGACCCTCCAACACTAGAAGATAAGTTTTGTCCAGTCTTCTTTGGGGACACTTCTCCTTTCCCCTGGATCCTGATGCATGCAAGATTTTGTTTGTGCCCTCTAATAGTGGAATCTGTTTCCCCTAGTCCTGCAGAAATCCTGTAATCAAATCTTGCTTCTCTTCAAAGTCAGATTGAGAGAGGTAATTTTTAGGTAGGTTCATAAAAAGTCTGAGGTTCCAAAGGAAGTGAAAGATGTCTGGGGCTCTCAAGGAGGAGAAAAGGAAAAACTTTTTTTTTCTACTTTCCTTAGCCTTAGTCACATAAGACGTTATTTTCTTTAAGCCTTGAGCTAATGAATACATAACAAAACAACTCATCTTGCTGAAAGGTATGTTTTTCCTTAAGCTCTGTACTAATGATTATATAACAACAATGTATGTTACTTGAAGATATGTTTCTCATTTTTAACAAAAACTTTCTGACAATTGTACAGATGATTATACAGTGGAAATAACAAATAGATTCAAGGGATTAGATCTGATAGACAGAATGCCTGAAGAACTATGGACAGAGATTCGCGATATTGTACCAGAGGCAGGGATCAAGACCATCTCCAAAAAAAGAAATGCAAAAAGGCAAAATGGTTGAGGAGGCCTTACAAATAGCTGTGAAAAGAAGAGAAGTGAAAGGCAAAGGAGAAAAGGAAAGATATACCGATTTGAATGCAGAGTTCCAAAAAATAGCAAGAAGACATAAGAAAGCCTTCTTCAGAGATCAATGCAAAGAAATAGAGGAAAACAATCAAATGGGAAAGACAGATCTCTTCAAGAAAATTAGATGTACCAAGGGAATATTTCATGCAAGGATGGGCACAATAAAGGAAAGAAATGGTATGGACCTAACAGAAGAAGAAAAGATTAAGAAGAGGTTGCAAGATACACAGAAGAACTATACAAAAAAGAACTTCATGACCCAGATAACAATGATGGTGTGATCACCTAGAATCAGACATCCTGGAATGCAAAGTCAGATGGGCCTTAGGAAGCATCACTACGAGCAAAGCTAGTGGAAATGATAGAATTCCAGTTGAGCGATTTCAAATCATATGTGATGATGCTGTGAAAGTGCTGCACTCAATGTGCCAGCAATTTTGGAAAACTCAGCAATGGCCACAGGAAAAGGTCAGTTTCCATTCCAATTCCAAAGAAAGGCAATGCCAAAGAATGTTCAAACCACCACACAATTGCACTCATCTCACATGTTAGAAAGGTAATGCTCATAGTCTTCCAAGCCAGGTTGCAACAATACATGAACTGTGAACTTCCAGATATTCAAGCTGGATTTAGAAAAGGCAGAGGAGCCAGAGATCAAATTGCCAACATCCGTTGGATCATAGAGAAAGCAAGAGAGTACCAGAAAAACATCTACTTCTGCTTTGTTGATTAGGCCAAAGCCTTTGACTGTGTATATTACAGCAAACTGTGAAAAATTCTGAAAGAGATGGGAATTATACCATCTCTTACCTTACCTGACCACTTTACCTGCCTCCTAAGAAATCTGTATGCAGGTCAAGAAGCAACAGTTAGAACTGGACATGGAAAAACTGGTTCCAAATTGGGAAAGGATATGCCAAGGTTGTATATTGTCACCCCACTTTTTTAACTTATATGCAGACTACATTATGTGACATGCCAGGCTGAATGAAGCACAAGCTGCAATCAAGATTGATGGGAGAAATATCAATAACCTCATATACGCAGATGACATCACCCTTATGGCAGAAAGCAAAGAAGAACTAAAGAGCCTCTTGATGAAGGTGAAAGGGAAGAACGAAAAAGCTGGCTTAAAACTCAGCATTCAAAAGACGAAGATCATGGTATCCAGTCACATCATTTCATGGCAAATAGATGGGGGGGAAATGGAAACAGCAACAGACTATTTTGGGGGGCTCTAAAATACTGCTGATGGTGACCGCAGCTATGAAATTAAAAGATGCTTGCTCCTTGGGAAAAAAAAAAAAGCTATGAGCAACATAGCATATTAAAAAGCAGAGACATTTCTTTGCTGGCAAAGATCTGTCTTGTCAAAGCTATTGTTTTTCCAGTAGTCATGTATGGATGTGAGAGTTGGACCATAAAGAAAGCTGAGCACCGAAGAATTGATGCTTTTGAACTGTGGTGTTGGAGAAGACGCTTGAGAGTCTCTTGGACTGCAAGGAGATCAAAACAGTCAATCCTAAAGGAAATCAGTTCTGAATATTCATTGGAAAGACTGATCCTGAAGTTGAAACTCCAATACTTTGGCCACCTGATGGGAAGAACTGACTCATTTGAGAAGACTCTGATGCTGGGAAAGATTGAAGGCAGGAAGAGAAGGGGATGACAGAGGATGAGATGGTAGGATGGCATCACTTACTCAATGCTTATAGTTTGAGCAAGCTCCGGGTTTGGTGATGGACAACGAAGTCTGGAGTGTTGCAGTTCATGGGGTCACAAAGAGTCAGACATGACTGAGTGACTGAACTGAACTTCTGACTAATCATGTGCTCTTAAGATGTAGGTTGTGGGAGTAGGTCTGGTAAAGCCTTTCTATTGTAGCTCTAATCTTGCTAATTTAAGATGTATGTTGCAGAGTGGGTTTGGTAAAAGTATATAAGGCCTTGATAAGACTGATTTGTGGAGCACGCTCCGTCTCCATTCTGACGTCTATGACAGAAGCTGTTCTGCCCTTTTTCACTGTAATAAAACTTCTGCCACATGAAAATCCTGAGTGATCAAGCCTGGTCCCTGACCCTGAAGCTAAATCTTCTTCTGAGATCATGAATCCAACATGTAAGCTATCAAGATTCCCTGGGGATTCCTAGTCTTTTTGCCAGATCACCAGGATGACAAGCCTGGCATGGGGCTCAGAACAACAGTGGGAAAATTTCTTTGGTAGTATTGTTATCCAGTTTGTGGGTTGCCCACCTTGTGGTTTATTTGATTGTGCCCCTTCTGCCACCTCACTGAGACTTCTCCTTTGTCTTTGGATGTGAAGTATCTTTTTGGTGGGTTCCAGCATTCTCCTGTTGATGGCTGTTCAACAGATATTTGCAATTTTGGCACTCTCACAGGAGGAGATGAGTACATGTCCTTCTACTCTGCCATCTTGAACAAATCTCTCTCCTATATTTATTATTAATATAACAAATACTATGAATTCACCACCCAATTGGAGTCATGGAACATAACCAATTTATCCACCTGCCTTCTCCCCATCCCATTTCTCTACCTGTCCCTACTCAAGCTTAACACTTTCCTGAAATTGGTGATATTCTTATTATTTTTATTTTTCATATAATTTTTCATGATACATTTCTTAGGAGTTTATTTTTTAAGTTATTTTTAATTTTTGAAAGTATACCTGTGGTATGCATTCTTCTGGAACTTACTCAAAATGTACAGGACTCATTTTGAAGCAATGATAATTACAAGACAGAAATTGACTATTAGTGTGGAATAGAAAACTTTCATCAGATCTGTGTAAAATAAAATCCAATTTCTTCATGGTAGAATAAGTCTCTTTTTAAATTTACATTTATTTATTTCAATGGAGGCTAATTACTTTACAATATTGTATTGGTCCTGCCACACATCAACATGAATCCACCATGGGCATACACGTGTTCCCCATCCTGAACCCCCCTCCCACCTCCCTCCTTGTACCATCCCTCTGAGTCATCCCAGTGCACCAGCCCCAAGCATCCTGTATCAAACCTGAACTGATGATTCATTTCTTATATGATATTATACATGTTTCAATGCCATTCTCCCAAATCATCCCACCCTCTCCCTCTCCCACTGAGTCAAAAAAACTGTTCTTTACATCTGTGTCTCTTTTGCTGTCTCACATACAGGGTTATCATTACCATCTTTCTAAATTCCATATATATGTGTTAGTATACTGTATTGGTTTTTTTCTTTCTGGCTTACTTCACTCTGTATAATCAGCTCCAGTTTCATCACCTCATTAGAACTGATTCAAATGTATTCTTTTTAATGGCTGAGTAATACTCCATTGTGTATATGTACCCCAGCTTTCTTATCCATTCATCAGCTGATGGACATCTAGGTTGCTTCAATGTCCTGGCTAACAAAGGGGGAAATTAACAATAACACAATAATAGTGGGAGACTTTGATACCCCACTCACACTTATGGATAGATCAACTAAACAGAAAATTAACAGGAAGCACAAATTTTAAATGACACAATAGACCAGTTAGACCTAATTGATATCTATAGGACATTTCACCCCAAAACAATGAATTTCACCTTTTTCTAAAGCACACATGGAACCTTCTCCAGGATAGATTACATCCTGGGCCATAAATCTAGCCTTGGTAAATTCAAATAAATTAAAATCATTTCAAGCATCTTTTCTGACCACAATGCAGTAAGATTAGATCTCAATTACAGGAGAAAAACTATGAAAAATTGCAACATATGGAGGCTGAAAAACACACTCTTGAATAACCAACAAATCACAGAAGAAATCAAAAGAGAAACCAAAATATGCATAGAAATGAATGAAAATGTAGAATAAGTTTTTAACTGGATTACCTCTAGCTCCCAACAAATGAAACAGTTAGCCCAAAGTTATAGAAATAATGAATAATGAATTCATGTGATGCTTGCTTTACATTTTGAGCTTTTTTGTTTTCAAAATATTTGTCTTTCAAAGTATTTTGTTATGATAGTAGCATAACATCTTTATTGACATACACTTTAAATATTTGCAAATGTACAGCTCAATAATTTTTTAGTAAATTCTTAGTATTGTGCAAGCCACCATAGTGCAGTTTTAGAACATTTTATCACCCCTCCCCACCCAAATCAAAAGTCTTTTTTGCTTAATAAGAGGTAGAATTTATAAATTGTACATATTAACTTAAAAAAAAAAACCTGCCAAGTTGCTTCCAAAAGTAAATGTACCATTTAGCTCTTCTAGAATTGTACAAGGGCTCCAGTTGACAGTTTTGTCAATTTGTTTGCAGTCATTCTAGTGAATATAAAGTTGTTTCTCATTGTGATCATAATTTGCATTTTCCAATCACTAATGATGTTGGACAGCTAATTGTGAGCATTTTTAGTCATTTATATATCTTCAGTGCATAGTGTCTGTTCAAATCTCTTGCCAATTTAAAAAACAATTGTTTGATCTAATTGGGTTGTTTGCTATTGATTTGTAATAGTTCTTTACATTTTATGGATACAACTCCTTTATCACCTACACATTTGCAAGCATATTCACCCAATTTTTAGCTTGTCTTTTCCTTAATGATGTCTCTTAAGGAACAAAATAAGGGTTATACTTTGACCACCTAATGCAAACAGCTGACTCATTGAAAAATACCCTGATGCTGGGAAAGGTTGAAGCAGAGGATAAGAGGGTAAGAGTGTGAGATGACTGAATGGTATCACTGATGCAGTGGACATGAACTTGGACAAACTCTGGGAGATAGTGGAGGACAGGGAGACCTGGCCTGCTGCAGGTCATAGGGTTGTGAAGAGTCAGACAAGCCTTGGGGACTGAACAACTACAAAGAGCAAAATGCTTTCATTGGATGAGATCCTACTTATCAATCATTTGCTTTTATAGATCAGATTTTTGGTGTCATACTTAAGAAATCTCTGCTTATCTCAAAGACACAAAGAGCTTCTCCTATGCTTTCTTTTAGAAGTTTTATTGCCTTCACTTTTACGTTTGGGTGTATGATCAATTTTGGGTTAATTTCTGTATGTGATGTGACATAAGGGTCAAAGCTAGATTTTTCTTTTATTGACATATGGATATTTAATACTTTGAGCAATATTTGTTGAAAAGACTACCCACTCACCATTGAGTTTTCTTGACAGAGTTACTGAAAAGCAATTGAACATAAATGTAAATGCTTATTTCTGGAATTTCTATCCCATTTCATTTACATAAATGTCTTTCTTGACAGACAACACAAGTCTTAATTACTGTAGTTGTATAATAGGTGCAAATTGTCTGATTTTTAATTTTCTCTACTGCTTTGGCTTATTTAGTCTCTTTAAATTTTCATGTCACTTTTTGGATCAATTATCAATTCTTTTCCCCAAATCATATTTTTTAAAATATACCTTAATTTCTCTTAGCCATATTTTGTGGTTTTCAATATACAAGTCTTTCAATTCTTTTGTTAAATTTATTCCTGAATAAATTATTCTTTTTGATGCTATTGCATATGGAATTCTTAATTCAAAATTTTATTTTCATTTTGTTCATTACTAGTATATAGAAATCTAATTTATTTTTGTTTCTTTTATGCTTTGCTTGAGTCTATTCAAATTAAACTCAGGTTTATCCCATTAGTTTCCTGTGCATTTTGTTGCCACTAGTTTCTGCTTCATACTTTTGTCATACACCTATAATTCTTTTTATTAGAATTAACTAAATTAACATAATTCCATACAATTATTCTATATTATATTGAAATTTTAGACAAAAATGTGTAGAAAAGGCAGAAGAACCAGAGATCCAATTGCTAACATCTGCTGGATCAAAGAAAAAGCAAGAGAGTTCCAGGAAAACATCTACTTCTGCTTTGTTGAATATGCCAAAGCCTTTGACTGTGTGGATCACAACAAACTGTGGAAAATTCTTCAAGAGATGGGAACACCAGACCACCTTACTTTCCTCCTGTGAAATCTGTATGCAAGTCAAGAAGCAACGATTAGAACCGGATATGGAACAACAGATAGGTTCGAAATTGGGAAAGGAGTATGTCAAGGCTGTATATTGTCACCCTGCTTATTTAACTTATATGCAGATACATCATGCAAAATATCAGGCTGAATGAAGCACAAGCTGGAATCAAGATTGCTGGGAGAAATATCAATAACCTCAGATATTCAGATGACACCACCTTTATGGCAGAAAGCAAAGAACTAAAGAGCCTATTGGTGAAAGTAAAAGAGGAGAATATGAAAAAGATGGCTTAAAACTCAACATTCAAAAAACAAAGATTATGGCATCAGGTCCTATTACTTCATGGCAAACAGAGCGGAAGCAATGGAAACCGTGACAGACTTTCTTTTCCTGGGCTCCAAAATCACTGCAGATGGTAACTGCAGCCGTGAAATTAAAAAGTGCTTAAAAGTGCTTGCTCCTTGGAAGAAAAGCTATGAGCAACATAGACAGCATATTAAAAAGCAGAGACATTACTTTACTGACAAAGGTCCGTCTAGTCAAAGCTATGGTTTTTCCAGTAGTCATGTATGGATGGGAGAGTTGGACCATAAAGAAAGCTGAGCACTGAAGAATTGGTGCTTTTGAATTGTGGTGCTGGAGAAGACTCTTGGGAGTCCGTTGGACTGCAAGGAGATCCAACCAGTCAATTCTAAAGGAAATCAGTCCTGAATATTCATTGGAAGGACTGATGCTGAAGCTGAAACTCCAATATTTTGGCCACCTAATGCGAAGAACTGACTTCTTGGAAAAGACTTTGATTCTAGGAAAGATTGAAGGCAGGAGCAGAAGGAGATGACAGGATGAGATGGTTGGATGGCATCACCAACGCAATGGACATGAGTTTGAGTCGGCTCCGGGAGTTGATGATGGACAGGGAAGCCTGACGTGCTGCAGTCCATGAGGTCGCAAAGAGTCGGACAGGACTGAGCGACTGAAATGAACTGAACTGAACTGTGCAATTCTTAACAGATTTTTGGATGTTCCCCAAGATATTCATTTCTAAATTTTTCAATTTATGCAAATAGAAATTTTGTGGAAAAAAAAGACATAAAATGTTATTTCTGTCCTTTAGTATCATTGCAAAATGAAAAGTTATGTAATATTGTCAAAACACGAATTTTCATTTAATAAAGTGTGTGTTTTTAGACTCTGTTTTTCCTTTAATGCTTAAGATAAATTGATGTACAACTTAATAGATTCAACTAGAGTATATATTCAGACATGTCATAGTCAGTCAACACTTGTGTACATTTGGCATGATGTCGCTTAGCATTTCCAAAACTGTTTGATAGTGAAAGGTTGTTGCTGAGCCATGAAAGATGCCGGGATTCTTGCCTCTGAAGGAGAAGAATTCAATCAGGGGCCAGTGACAAGGTTTGATTGCTCAGAGTGTTTATGTAATAAAGTTTTATCAAAATATAAAAGAGACAGAGAAAGCTTCTGACATAAGCATCAAGAAGGGCGCAGAAAGCATTCCTCCCTGCTAGTCTTATCTGGATGTTATATAGCTACTAGCAAGCTGTTTTATAGAAAGGAGATGTCTCAAAATTCAGAGTGGCACCAGGCCCCTCAACCACATGTGTTTTGAGATAACATTGACACTATGTGAATCAACCCAGGCCACAAAATGATTGGCATGAATCTTGAAGAAAGGCAGATTTCCCAGTAAATATGTAGTTTCATTAACGTAGTTCAGAGAACAATGTATGAGTAAAACATGTGTGTTTGTCAAGTTGGTTCTGAGTCTTAGGTGGAACAGACTTGAAGAAAGACAGAGTCTAGGGTAAATACATAGTTCATTAGCATAGGTTAAGATTAACATTTCCATAAGAAAAATGCTTTGGTTAGCTCAATGTTTGAGAAAAGTTAAGTTCAGGTGGAACCAGGTGTCATTATGGCAACACAAAATTTTAAGAGAAATCCCTTTTTAAATTTATGTAGAAAAGGGGAAAAAAAATTAACACTTGTTTGTTTTCTTCTGCTGCTTAAGAGAGAGATAAAAAATGTCTAACACTTGCAGCCTATTTCCTCCATTTAGAGGCCCCTGGCCTTCCTGCCTGCTACCCTTTCAATAGAATGATTTTTTGTTGTGAATGAAGAGCCCTTTAAACAAGCTTGGAAAATCACAGGAAAGCAAAGTTAAACGTCTTTTTTCCTGAGGACTTCTTAAAGCATTTAATTTGTTAACCTGCAGCATGATTCTCAAGAGGAAAATATATTATATTTCCTCCTGCTACATACAATTTCAAAGTGCAGCTAAGTTTTTAGGCAAAAAGCAACCATGCTTTAGAGGCCTTCAATTTTAGAGGTCTTCAATTTTGTGTCTTCAGCTTCATAAAACCACTAAAATATTTATAATTTCTATGCACCTCATATCAGTCATTTTCCCAGATGAAGCCCAGATTCTTGGTC
Organism: Aepyceros melampus; assembly: GCA_006408695.1. Classification (NCBI taxonomy): domain Eukaryota; kingdom Metazoa; phylum Chordata; class Mammalia; order Artiodactyla; family Bovidae; genus Aepyceros; species Aepyceros melampus. The sequence goes on from SJXQ01007637.1 coordinate 255,372, forward strand.
TCTCACTCTCTACCACAAATCAGGTCAAATCCCTGGGGTAAAGCCTCTCCAGAACAATTCAGCTCACTGTGGTTCTCCCTGCACTTGAATTTTGTCCATTCCAGCTCTCATTGCTTCAACAACAATCTAGTGGTTTAATTTTTAATTTAATTATTGCCCAATTGTTTTCATCACAAAGATTGGAATATCACAAACTGTTGCATACTATTCAAAACCATAACTTTGTATTTAATTTTTAGTCAAAGCAAATAAGTCAAGAAAATTAAATGTTCAGTAAATTGGCCAACTAGAAAATATATAAGCGAACCTTGAAGTTTCTCACATATTGTCAAAAAGCTATTTAGAAATTGTAAAGAAACTATGTCCATTAATAATAGCATAAACAAAAATGCATAACCTGTGCATGTGTATGTAATGAGTAAAACAAATCTTACATATAGAACTTCTATAAAGAAAATGATAATGTTTCACCAAAACAAAGTAAATAAATGATCAAGAAAAGTTAGTACACTTTTGAATAGAATGATGAATAAGGGGCAAAGTGCCTTATCAGATGTTTAAATGCATTTAAATACAACATGATTTAAACAGATATTACTAAGCCACATTTAGAATTTAGTATATTTAGCTATTTAAATATAACTAAGACAGAAGCATGTCTAAATATATGTGAGTTAGATATGTGGAAAAGCTCATAAAATTAGGAAAGTAAAAATAGATTCTTCATAAATATTGTTGGATTTGTCTATTTTGACCTTTATATTTCAAAATCCAAATGGACTGAGCCATGAATGGATGTTTCACATGAGAGAAAAACTACATTTATTTAAAAAGTATACAATTAAATGCTGGTAAGAATTTGGGCAATTAAATATTATTACACACTCAATGACTATGTACATTTTTCAGTCTATTTGAAAAGCAGTTCATATGTCAAGGGTCATTTTTAAAATATCTCTTTTACCCGTATCATAGGGAGCAGGCCAATTTTTATGAATGCTGCAAGCAGTGTTATTTTTCCATATGCATCACATATTAGAAAATACTTTCTAAAAACTTTTCATTTCCTGACAGTAACAAACTACCTAGTTCAGTGCTACATCCTCATTGCCTACAGCCTGGAAGATTATAAGAGCTTAGTAAATGTTTTTCAATGAATGGAGTAAGTGACTCACATCCTTTCAATAAAATATTACACAGATAATTATGATAATAATTGAAAAATAATAACACAAATATATATTGTAGCAAGCAAGTCAGATATAAACTTTTATGTAGTTTTTATGTATACTATGGTTAAACTAAGTTAAAACGTAACACATACAACAATAATAGAAAAAATGATATTGATAAACCCAACAGTGAAAGAACAATGGTAAATTATTAATCATGAAAAACTGGGGAAGTCACAACCGAAATGGGCCTCAGTTTCCTTATCTGTCTGGTGTGTATGATGCCATGCTATATAAAGTCATATAGGGAAAGGTAAGTGAAAAAATATGTATGAAGACCACTTTACAAATCATGAACACCTTCACAAGTATTTAATAGAATTTTCGTTATTCACAGTGGGTCATGACCACCACTGATTACTGGTATTTATATGCTGTGAATGATTGACTATTTCCTTTTCGGCTTAATGCTTTCCCTGGGAAAATATGAGCAAATATTTGTAAGAAAAAGATAGATATACTTATTTTTTAGTTTACCATCTTCTATCTTGCTCTTTAAAGAAATTCATTAGAAATTAGGCATGAATGTATATAACAATGCATTTCAAATCTGGATCAAAGTTTAATTATAACCTTGCTCCAAGTTGACTTAGAACAAACTGTTTTAAGGAGAACCTTTAGTTCCGTTCAGTCGCTCAGTCATGTCCTACTCTTTGAGACCCCATGAATCGCAGCATGCCAGGCCTCCCTGTCCATCACCAACTCCCGGAGTTCACACAGACTCACATCCATCGAGTCCGTGATGCCATCCAGCCATTTCTGAATGTTGAGCTTTAAGCCAACTTTTTCACTCTCTTCTTTCACTTTCATCAAGAGGCTCTTTAGTTCCTCTTCACCTTACAGGTACTCAAATAACCTCGTGTCTCATAATCTGCAGTCACTAAATCTTCATTTCCAATTTTATCTTAGGGGCCATTTTTGACAATAAAATATCTTGAGCATAGCTATGGTGAATAGCACTCTACCTTTTTAACTCCTCTGTTATTCCATAACCAATATTTTCAGACACTGGTTGAGCTTCTCTCATTTATTTCTGGTCACTGTGTATTGAATATCATTAAGTTGGCTTAATATAGTTTATATTCAGTTTTATATTTATTATTTTAAATGGTGATAGTCCATGGAATTAATATTAATTGAGCAATTACTATGTGCTAAACACTTTTATAAACAATAAGGATAAGGTGTGAACTGAACTTTATCAAAATAGTAGTTTCTAGTAATTAAAAATCTGAATATTATTAATTATTAAATCCAACTATTAATTAAATTCAATTATTCAAATTAAATTAATTGTTTTAGTAATTAATTACTTAATTATTAAATTTAATTATTACTTCCATAGCATCTGGTACAGAACATGGCACATTGGTGTGTGCTCAATAACAGTACTTTGAAGAATAGATCAATTGTTATTTATTCAGCACTCTTACCTATTCCAAATGTTGAGAATATGAAATTTGAAGACAAATTTCAAACAAAAGACCAATGATTTGATTAATTCAAAACCACAGATGCAACACTTCAGTGACTCCTGCATATACGCAAAACACCAGTAGTTTCTTACATAGTAGATCTATTTTGTGATACCATCATTACACCATATCACTTTTTGTCTGAATCTGAGCAATATAGTCAATTCAAGAGCCTGGATTACAATTGGAATCTATAGGGAAGTAATCTGCCAAATAGATCAGAATTTTAGGTCAGATGAAAGCTTCCTTAAAATATGTGGATTCTCCTCAGTTAAAATTTCCAATCTGTAGTAGACATACCAAGTACCTTATGAAGATATGACTGTATGTATATAATTATCTACTTTAGCATTTTTTCTTAAAACATATGTGGATAAACACTCTTTTAGAAATCAGTTGCATTAAACAGATTTTTTTTAACATTTCTTACACTATAATGATAGACCAGCCCACAATCTTGAGAAGGATAAATTATAAAAAAGGAAAAACATCCTGCAAGTAATTGCCTAGCTCAGTTCATCCTATATTGAACTTTTCTCCACCCTAACAAAATGGAGTAGAAATACTTTTGTCATTTTATTTCCTCAGAATAGTGCTTCTGTGTTCAGGGGGATTTAGATGAAGAGAAGCTCTTGGAATTACAAAGTCTTCAGGGCAATGCTAGCATTCTGTATTTTTGCCACCACCACAGAGTTTAGGCTTTTGGTCTACAGAAACATCACTCACAAATGTTATGCAATAAATATTCTTTGTATATCATAGACTATCACCAGGAACACTTAATTCTATGCCTTAAGATGTTGTCCTTACTAGAATTTGCTCTTTAACAAGATATATAGTCTCTGGGTCATAACACTAAAAAGAAAAACAAGATAAGTAATTTGAATTTGCATAACTTTGGATTCTCAATTCTGACTCACCCAAGAAGATAAGGTGTTGGCCATCTTAAATCATTTGACATTAACATCACATATACTTTGTCCCAGGAATTCTAATTATAGGCATATATCTGAAGGAACTCCTAGCAAATGGGCAGGAAGGCATGTCCAAGAATATTGATAGCATCACTATATTTTTACCAGCAAAACAAAAAGCTACAAAAGTCCATTGACAGGAGAAGAAATAAACTATGGTCTATATGCACAGTGGAATATTATACACTAGTAAAAATCAATGGCCTACAGTTTTATGCAAAAATATGGATGAATCTTAGGAATTTAATGTTGAATAAAAAAGCATATTTCTGCAGAATTCATTTAGTGTGATACCATACTTTATAAATCTCAAAAGTAAAGCTTAATATTACATTCTTTAGACACATGTATGTTGTAACAAAAATATAAAGGATAAAAATGATGAAATGATAAATCAAAATTTCATAAGGATCATTATGTGAAGGGAAACAAGGACCAAGTGAGGGGAAGAAAGTAAAAGTGGGTGAGAGTTATCAGCAATGAACTAAGATCTAATTTGGATTGTTGGTTGTGATTAGTCAGTATATCATGCTTTATTTTGTGTATATATTCCAAAATATAAATTAAAAAGGAAAATAAATATTATTTTTATATATTGTCAGATTTGACTAAATCCTATAAATGATGCAGTAAATATTATTCTCTAACATTTTAAGTAAAGTAGTCTTCTCTTTCACTTATTCATTTATTTACTCTCCTCTTACTGAAGAAATAGAACAACTGTGCTAGTTACTAGGAATTCAGAGATAAAAAGATGGTCAGTATCCTTGAAGAACTTACAATCTGATGGAAGAATTTTAACATGATCGCTCTTCTCCATGAATAGGAAGAAAAAGTAAAATATTATATTAAAAGTTCCTAGCATATTGTAAGTGCTTGAAACTATTAACTGTAATTCTTATTGTCACTATTATTGTTGTTACTTGAGCTGGGAAAAACAGCCTGGAGGACAGACACTGGGCACTTAATATTATTCAAGAGGTGTCATTTCTTTCTTACTAACTTGATATGTACACAATAATTTTTGTTTCATAGGGCGCCTCTGAGTAAGCAAAACTTGAAAGGTAAGAGAACAAAGCAAACCAAATACTATTTAATCTAAGCTCTACACCACACTGACTGTTCTTTTAATATTTACTCTCTTTATAAATGTTTGCCATTCACTCTAGTTTAATAATTCTAAGAATGCAATTTCCTCACAGAGTTGTACTTATCTTTAGAAAGTCAAAGATAGGAATAGTTTATGGACCAAATAGGAGAACTAAAAGGCAGCATATGAGAATTTTACTCTGGTTAATGAGTCAAATGGCTTTGAAAACCAAAAGCCCATATCTTAAGAAGCATTTGGATAAATTTAAATGTCTTGTCAGATGTATGACTCATATATACATCAACTGATGATGCTTTAGTCTGGGATTAAAATCAGAAGTAAATACAACCTATTAAATAAGAATATTAAAATGAAAAAGAAATTAAATGTATCAGACCAAGTTACACATTTTTGTACAGCAGAGTAATCACTAGTATTGTACAGGCAAATTTTTAAAGTAACTTACGGGACCTTCATTCATGTCCAAAATTATTTTATTTATGTCTCAATGGACAGTACACAAAACCATAATAAACCAAGAGCTTAGATGCTAGCTGTACTACACAAGCCACATAGGTTTCGAATCAAATCCCCAACCAAGTAACTTTCACCACAGAAAATTCCAAAAATATCTCCACCAAATGGGTAATTAGAAAAGAGAAATAAACACAGCCCTTGGCAAAGTTTTTCCTCATAAACAGAGCTCTGTAGGCACATTCCACACCAGGCCATCTACTGTTTCATGATGGTGAGTTAATACTTGAAACAAGTGACTAAATCCATTACAGAGAGCAAATCATTATTCAAGGCTCCTTCACAAAGTAAAATTCTAATCCAACTATGTGTCTTCTAGCCTCTCTTTTACTGGAGTCAAGGTAAGGAAGGACTCCTATTTAATCATTACTATCTTTTGGCTTTACTTTTTACAAAGAACCAAAACAAAAGTGAAATAATCCCTCTAGTGGCCACGTATGTCAACAGCAAAGCATAGGCCAAAGTGGTCAAGCTAAGGTTGCCTGATTCTAATTTGGAAAAGAAAGCTCTCAGAACTGTGAGGTGAACAGTTTAGTACGTTCATGCTAGTAATTGCAATTGCCAGATAAAATACAGATGTCCAGTTAAATTTGAAGCATTGAATTTTTAGGAGATAAATATGATCCATAAGTATTTGAGGTATACTTAATACTAAAATATAATTTATTTCAGAGATATTCAAATATAACTAGGCATCCTGTATTTTATGCACCAATCTGGAAACCCTACTAGTAATGCATTCCAGTGATTACAGTCTAAGAGGGCACAAATTTAAATACTATGATCACCACACAATGAAGGAAAAATGGTACAAAACATAGTATGCACTGAATATATCTACCCAGACATAATCAAAATTTATGGGATATTAGAATTAATTGTTAGAAAATATACTAAAATTTTGAAGGTTATAGCATAGGCTTGCATACTGAAATGTCTCATCATTTCTATTGCAAACAGAGTCAGATGACTTCTTTTTTTCTGTTTAAAAATTTTATTTTGCAAAATTAACAGAGAAATACATGTGCATTATTTTTTAAAGCTAGAAAATAGAAACATGGAGAATACCCATATTCCCACCACCTTAGAGAAGATAATATTTTTCAACATATAGCTATAAGCAAATGCAATTAATTACTTGCTTTTTCATTAATGTATTCATTCTTTTATGCTCTATGCCAGACACTTTTTAAAAAAACATTTTTTTTTAATGTTTTTTAAACATTTTACCTACATGGAGCTTGCCTTTCAGTGGCAGGAAGCAGAAAACAAATAAAAATATATCAGAGAGTCAGTGAATCAGAGAAAAATAAAGCTAAGTAAAGGAGATAGTGTTGGAAGAGAAGATGAGAAATAGCATTGCTTTGGGTAATGAAGGAAGACTGACCTCAGAAGGTTTGAACAGAGAACTGAAAAATGCAAGGGAGCAGACTTGTAGGTGAAAAAGTGAGTATTAGGTCCTCAGACTAAATTCTGATTGCAGTCCAGAGGCAGGAGGAAGTCAGCATGGTCAGAGACAAGTGACTGAAGGAACAAGTGGTGAGATGAAGTCACAAAGTGAGTGTTGGAAGCAGTCCTTGAAATCACAGGACTTCACACATAGAGAAATAAGCTACTGAATGATTTCAAAGTCTTCTCAGAATCCCAACACTATTCAGTTCAATAGAATCTCTCCTGGTTCTGTGTGGGAGATAATCAGCAGACAGGAGAGATGCAGGCAGAACTGTCAGGAGGCACTGCTACCTCTCAGACCAGAGATGAGAGGGACCAGGATCAGGTGGAGGCTGGCTGGAGAGAAGAGGTTGGATGCGAATATAATTTGAAGATAGAGTTAAAAGGAAAGAGGAAAAGAGACAATCTTTGCCCTTAAAGGTCTTTCTCTAAGAGATAACTGACACTTATTCAATATTCATATACCAAAATATACATACATGGGGCTAAACTCTTTACATGTCTAATATCACTAATCTTCTCAACAGCCCAACGAGAAAACTTAAACTAAGCTAAGGTGTTTGCTCAGGGTCATTGAGTAAGTAAAGCAGCAGTCACATTTGGCCGCAATCAAACAATGAACCAACCATGCTCTATAGGTATATACAAAGACAGATAAGCTGTAGGTTCTAACTTCACACAGCTTGGGAAAGTTTTAGATTACCGTATGAGACATAGCTAAATTATCCTCGTAGGCAGTGTGTGATTGAGAGCAGAGAAGTGGTCTGCATTGAAGTGCTATGTGAGCCCAGAAGAGTAGGAAAAGGGTATGATTTAAAGTGCTTGGAGGAGGAGCCATGGGGGAGGATGTACAAGTTGAGCATGGAGGAAAGAGAGTGTTTGGACCAGGTGGAGAAGAGAAGGAGGATAAAAGGCAACAACAAAAATAGATCTTATTTAGAAATAAGTACCCACTCCAGTATTTTGGCCTAGAGAATTCCATGGACAGAGAAGCCTGGCGGGCTCCAGCCCATGGGCTCCCAAAGAGTCGAACACAACAGGGTGACTTTCACTCACAGCTTGTGACATTTCTAGGACAGAGCTGACCTAACTGACCTTGGCTGAAACTGAGGGAAATTGAAGCAAGACCCACGCTATTGAAAATCTTTGCCATCTTAACCAGATTGTCTGATGAGCTCTTTTAAGCAGAAGCGAAATATATACTGGTATTGACAAAGAATAGACAAGAGCCAGAGAAACAAAACACCCTTTGCTTTTTCTTATCCAAGTATATATCATTTGACAGCCACTTCTCCCCATTGGAATTTATTGTTTTGGTTATTGGCAGGCCACAGATGATGCCACAGTAATGGTAGTCATGTGTCAAATCTACACACTAGAGCTCAGCGGTATAACAAAAATGAAGTGATTTAATTTCTCTACAAAATCATTAAGCTTTCTGCCAAGCACCATTCTGGCATATGGCTGGGGGTGGGATGGGGGCAGAACACTAAAATGACAATTAGAGGTGAATCATTCTTTTCTAGTCCAAAATGGTCTTTTATAATACAAAAGTTCCGTTCCGGAAGATATTCAGCCAATTCAAAGTTCAAACTATACATCAGGGCTGCCATTCCTCTGTCAAACAGACTGCCTTCCTCCTTCATGAGACAGTTTCTGGGAACGGAGTAAGTCTCGTGAACACACAGGGAGTTGGAGCAGTGGGAGCACCAATCCGGCTCTGGTTGAGCTCCAGATGGAGAGGAGGTGTAGATAACACACCCCAGCAACTTCATCTTGCCAGGTCTGTCTGTAGCTTCTGTCCTCACTACATCTGCTTCTGGAATATTCAGCTTATGTAACGTGTGGTCTATCCCTCCAGTATATGAGGTGGTTCTTGCCCTTCGCCCCAAGCCTCCCATCTCAGGTCCTGATTCCTCTGGTCTCTTCTGCTTTCTCTGTCTAGTCTCTACCTTGGCTGGTCACACTGCAGCCTCTGTTAGGTGGCTAACATAGTCCTCACCATGACAATGTCATTGGTTCTCCACAAGAACGTGTAAGAAATTCTGGATCTCTCTTCATGCTATGCAGCTAAGACAGTTTTTAAGAGAGGGAAGAGATCTCCAGCCCTCTAAACTCAAACATGCACAATTATCATTATCATTTCCAACATGTAGGCTGTCCATGTTGGCCTTGGGGCTCCTTGTGAAATGGTCTGCTACCTGAGAACCTAATAGAAAATGAGGGTTCAACCTCTCTCTGCTTGCAAACCCCTTCTCAATCTTTCTGAGATTTCTCTCATTCTTTAATAACCACCTCCAGAGTCTTCTTTAAACAGCCTTAGTGTGGGATATTTCATATGCCATAAAATTTACACATTTTAGGTTTATAGATCAATGCATTTTAGAAATTTATACAGTTATACAACCATCATCACAATGCAGCTTTAGAACACTTGCATCATTCTCAAAGGTTCCCTCCTACCCATATGTAGCAAATCCTCTACATATAGCCAATCTCCCTGCCCACCCAGGTTCTAGCAGCCCCTGGTCTGCTTTCTGCTCTAGGAGAAAACAATTCCGCTTCTAGTATGTTGCCTCAGGTAATTATGACCTGCTTTCCACCTAGCAGAATTAAAAATCAACATTATGTACATAATATATGGCAAACAGATGAGTGGCAATTTATATGAAAATTACCAGGTAGCAATCTAAGAAGACATGGGAGCCCGATAAGGTAAGAACGGTGTGCAAAACCGCTTTTACGTTGAGAGCATTTGTCCACATAAAGAGAGAGCTATGAACAGAACAGGGGTTCAGTAGATTTTCAGACTGATGAAAACTAAAGCAAAAGTCAGCACCTCCCTAAAGAGGCATCCTGAGACATCACCACCCACACCTTAAATTGGGACTCTCAGGGGAAGAGCAAACTGGAAGTAAGATAACACTTTTCTGGATTTTCAACCCAACCATAAAAAGGAAATTTAACTGTTGAGCTTGGAAAATCACAGTTTAAAAATCAACATATAAGGAAGAAAGACAAAACACAGGAGGAACAAGATAATTGAAACATTCAGAAATACTGTATCTATTGGAATTATCATACACACTGTGAAAAATATGCTGAGTATGTTAAAATCTTTTAATCTTGAAAATATTTCAAAGGTATTGGAAACTATACAAAAGTAATAAGACAATTTTTAAAATTAATTTATTTTAACTGGAGGCTAATTGCTTTACAATATTGTGGTTTTTGACAAAATTGACATCAATTAGCCTCAGGAGTACATGTGTCCCCCATTGTGAACCCCCTCACACCTCCCTCCCTATCCCACCCTCTGGGTTATCCCAGTGCACCAGCTGTCAGTGCCCTGTTTCATGCATAGAACTTGGACTAGACAGGTATTACATATATGGTAATATACATAGGATATTGAGCAATATTGCATAGGAACCTGGAATGTCAGGTCCGTGAATCAAGGCAAATTGGAAATAATCAAACAAGAGATGGCAAGAGTGAACGTCGACATTCTAGGAATCAGCGAACTAAAATGGACTGGAATGGGTGAATTTAACTCAGATGACCATTATATCTACGACTGCGGGCAGGAATCCCTTAGAAGAAATGGAGTAGACATCATGGTCAAATTAAGAGTCTGAAATGCAGTACTTGGATGCAATCTCAAAAATGACAGAATGATCTCTGTTCATTTCCAAGGCAAACCATTCACTATCACGGTAATCCAAGGCTATGCCCCAACCAGTAATGCTGAAGAAGCTGAAGTTGAATGGTTCTATGAAGGCCTACTAGACCTTTTAGAACTAATGTCCAAAAAAGATGTCTTTTTCATTATAGGGGACTGGAATGCAAAAGTAGGAAGTCAAGAAACATCTGGAGTAACAGACTGTCCAGCCCCTGCTTGCTGGTGGCCAATGCAAGCCTCTGGGCTACTTCTCCGCTGGCAATTGCAGTTAGGCACGTATTTTGTGGTGTTTTTTGTTTGTTTTTTTGTTTGTTTGTTTTGGTCTCCCAGTTATGTAACCCTCTGAGATTCCAAAACTCCCTACAGACTCGCCTGTGAGAGGGTTTCCTACTATTCGGAAACTTCTCCTCCTTCATGACTCCCTCACCAGGTTGGGTCTCTGTCCCTAACTCTTTTCTCTTTTTGTCTTTTATATTTTGTCCTACCTCCTTTTGAAGAGAATGGGCTGCCTTTCTGGGTGAGTGGTGTCCTCTGCCAGCATTCAGAAGTTGTTTTGTGGAAGTTGCTCAGCATTCAAATAACCTTTTAATGAATTTGTGGGGGAGAAAGTGGTCTACTTGTCCTATTCCTCTGTCATCTTCTAAGACATTTTTTTAAAAGAACAAATTAACTCTTCTAGAACAGAAAATTGAAGTTTAAATCCTTGTTCTGTATTTTATCAGTGGTTTTGACAGCCTTTCACAAATTCTATCCTTTCCTTCTCCCTATTCTTCTATCACCTACTCTCTCCCAACGTTACTAAAATATGCAATCTACAAACAAAAGGGTCAAAGATATTGGTATCTCATCAATAAATTTGTCTCAATTCATCCTACCCTCAAGAGAATAGCATTGCCATATATACACTACCATGTGTAAAACTGATAGCTGGTGAGAAGCTGCTGTATAGCACAGGGAACTCAGTGCTCTGTGATGACCTAGAGGAATGGAATGGGAGAGGGTTGAGAAGGATACTCAAGAGGGAAGGGATATATGTATACATATAGTTGATTTGAAAAGACCCTGATGCTGGGAAAGACTGAGGGTAGGAGGAGAAGGGGATGACAGAGGATGAGATGGCTGGATGGCATCACCGACTCAATGGACATGAGTTTGGGTGGACTCTGGGAGTTGGTGATGGACAGGGAGGCCTGGTGTGGTGCAGTTCTTAGGGTCACAGAGAGTTGGACACAACTGAGCAACTGAACTGAACTGAACTGATAGTTGATTCACTTAGTTGTATAAGAGAAACATACAGCATTGTAAAGCAATTATATTCCAATAAGAAAAGCTTATAATAATAAAGAATAAATACCATCTATCTTACCCATATGAAAAAAAGTTTTTGTCTGAACATAGCTTCTTATTCAGTGGCTTGTTAATGCACTCCCTAGAAATTTATACCCAAACTCTTTATTGGAAGTAAATAATCTACATCAAAATTGGGGGAAAAATCTGCCTTCATGAGGATGCATTCTGCTGCATGTCATAAAAATCCATCTTGAGCTAGCTTAAACATAGAAGAAAATCATCCTAACAACATTGTGCTTTCATCAAATCTAAGTACAGAATTGCTACATGACTTCAGAATAAAACTTGGTAAATGGACACCATCTTATTGCTTCTCTCAGTCTCTCTTCCTCCCTCCTGTATTTGCTTCTCTCAGCTTTTTGGCTCCACTTCCATCCACAGAGAAAGAATGACTTCATATTCCCATAGCCCAAATCTATCCCCCTATCCTCTGTGGTCAGGGGGCAAAGTTTTTACTATTCCCAGAAGGAAGGGAGGTAGGAAAACAAAATATTCGCTGTTCATGATTGAGACAACACCAGTTAAATCATATAAGGTTCATCTCTAGGTTATGTAAGTATGACAAAGAATAAATAAAACTTGAAATGAATTTTTCTCTCTTTGTATGTGTTATAGGTCACAGTAAAACAAGAAAAATGTTAAAATATCAAAAGAACAAATGAAGTCCTTAACACATAAGGAAATTTCATACACAAAATTTTAAAACATAAAAATATACAGGGAATCACAATAGGAACTGCACAAAAAAGAAATGGAGAGTCAATAAGCAGTTCAAAATATGCTCAGCCTTACTAGCAATCAAAATATGCAAGTTTTTAAGTTTCCCAGCAGTCCAGTGATTAGAACTGTACACTTTCACTCCTGTATGCTCAGGTTTGATCCCTGGTCCAGGAACAAAGATCCCATAAGTCACACAGCACAGTGAAACAAAACATACAATTTTTTAAAAAGTTTTTCCCATCATCCAACTAGTAAAAATCGTGGAGACTGATTACAACCAGTGTTGATAAAGATATGAAGAAACTGACTTTCAAATATGATTACTAGAATGTAAGCTAGTCCTATTAATGGACAATTTCATAATTTTTATTAAGAGTAATTAGTAATTAGAGCTTCCCTGGTGGCTCAGTGATAAAGTACATGCCTGCCATGTACATGCCTGCAAAAGACCTGGGTTTGATCCATGGGTTGAGAAGATCCCCTAGAGAAGGAAATGGCAACCCACTCCAGTATTATTGCCTGGGAAATCTCACAGACAGAGGAGCCTGGTGGGCTATAGTCCATGGGGTTGCACAGAGTCAGACATGACTTAGCAATGGAATGAATTAATTAATTATTTATCAAAAATTTAAAAGTGTATACCTTTTGAGCCAGCAATTATGATTTAAAAATTGAAGCCCACTATTTAACTACCCCCAGGAAAATAGTTAAATAAATTTTATATACCATATTGTGACACTACTCTGCAGCAATTCCAAAAGATGAAAAGCATTTTTATGCATCAGCATGAAAAGATCAAGAAGTCATACTCTTAGATGTAAAACACAAGTTGCCAAATAATAATTTTCTATTTTTATTGAAAACCAAAACTATTAATACCTTAAGACAGGACAGGTGAAAAGAAAGTACCTTTGAAACAAGAATTATAACCATCTGGTAGTAAGGTAAATAACAAGGCCTGGGGCAGGTATAAGAATTAGAAATATTTCAGTGGACCAGATGCAATACAAGACAGCACTGAGGGAGTCAGTGCTTCACCACCATTAAGGATATGCTGAAGGCCTCGGAGCCCAGATAATATAATTAAGTGCCTGGAATTTAGAAAACCCTAAGTCTCTGAAATTGAACACAGAAATGGAAATAACTAGTTATTTTCAATAGGGGAATTATGAATGCATTTATGCTCTGATCCTTGTGAAGACAGGAAAAGGAGAGTAAAAGCTCATGAGCTGCTCACATACAGGAAAAAAGAACATTTATTCTGAGTACATTTGTGACAAAACAATGCAACTCAACCACATGGAATAATAACATACTGTGCTGTGCTCTCTGTGACCTCTCAAGCGAGACTAAACTCTGAATTTTTGGCTTCCTTCTTGCTGACCACAGCTGTACATGATAACAAAAAGTTTTACTGAGCAAATGCCTCACATTATAAACTTAGAGAAATGCATCGACTCTCAAAACATACTGATTTCAAAGAATTCATGTTCATTAACCAGATGAAACAGAACTGCAATGCCAATAAAAACTGATGCAACAAATTTTACTTTAAATAGAGAAAGAATGGAATTCTCACATCCAAAAAGGTATTCTTCTATTTAAATAAATTACTGTTGCTTTCTTATGTGCTAGCTTACTTAGTTGTCAGTTCTAATTTATCAATGCCAATAATTTATCAACCTATAAATTTGAATCTTAGGCCTAGGAATGTAAAATATATCAGGATAAAAGAATGTTAAAACCCTCAATAAAACAGCAATTGCATTTTGTCTCCATTGCATTTTGGTGTAAATGTATATCAAAAAAAGATGTACTCTGATTTCTATTAAAAGAATAAATTATTTCTACTCATGTATAGACACTGCAATAAACCATCACAGTTCCCAACAATATATTTAAGGGCTTCGTCAAATCTATGGAATTAGCTGCTTTTCTTCTATTATTTCTTTTTATTCACATCTCTTGCCACTAAGATACAAGGCAAGGCAGTTTTTGAAACTATACTGCTGCTGCTAAGTCACTTCAGTCCTGTCTGACTCTTTGCAACCCCATGGATCATAGGCTCCTCTGTCCATGAGATTCTCCAGGCAAGAATATTGGAGTGGGTTGCCATTTCCTCCTCCAGAGGATCTTCCTGACCCAGGAATTGAATCTGCATCTCTTATATCTCCTGCATTGGCAGGGGATTTCTTTACCACTATTACCGAAAGTATAGAACAAAGAAAAAATTTCTGTCACATCCTTTCTTATCTACCCTGCAGCATTTCCCTTCTCTTCCCTCTTTCTTTTTAACCAAACTTAAAATTCCACTCAGTGCAATTGAGAAGCATTCTTTATGTGATTATTAAACTAGTAGATTGATACTATAAAAACATGTAAATGTAGAAATTAATTTGTTGTGGAGCATAAGAAGCATTATGTTACACAAAGTTCAGCTCAGTTGCTCAGTTGTGTCCGACTCTTGGCGACCCCATGAACCACAGCACGCCAGGCCTCCCTGTCCATTACCAGCTCCCAGAGTCCACTCAAACCCATGTCCATTGAGTCGGTGATGCCATCCAACCATCTCATCCTCTGTTGTCCCCTTCTCCTCCTACCCTCAATCTTTCTAAGTATCAGGGTCTTTTCTTTTCTTTCTTTCTTTCTTTTTTTTTTTTCAGGGTCTTTTCAAATGAGTCAGCTCTTTTCATCCGGTGGCCAAAGTATTGGAGTTTCAGCTTCTACATCAATCCTTCCAATGAACACCCTGGACCGATATCCTTTGGATGGACTGGTTGGATCTCCTTGCAGTCCAAGGGACTCTGAAGAGTCTTCTCCAATACCACAGTTCAAAAGCATCTGCTCTTCATTTTCAGCTTTCTTTATGGTCCAACTCTCACATCTATACATGACTACTGGAGAAACCATAGCTTTGGATGTGTCTTTGTTGACAAACTAATGTCTATGCTCTTTAATATGCTGTCTATGTTGGTCATAATTTTCCTTCCAAGAAATAAGCATCTTTTAATTTCATGGCTGTAATCACCATCTGCAGTGATTTTGGAGCCCCCAAAAATAAAGCCTGACATTGTTTCCACTTTTTCCCCATCTATTTCCCACGAAGTGATGGGACCAGAGGCCATGATCTTTGTTTTCTGAATATTGAGCTTTAAGCCAACTTTTTCACTCTCCTCTTTCCCTTTCATCAAGAGGCTTTTTAGTTCCTCTTCACTTTCTGCCATAAGGGTGGTGTCATCTGCATATCTGCTGCTAAGTCACTTCAGTCGTGTCCAACTCTGTGCGACCCCATAGATGGCAGCCCACCAGGCTCCCCTGTCCCTGGGATTCTCCAGGCAAGAACACTGGAGTGGGCTGCCAATTCCTTCTCCAATGCATGAAAGTGAAAAGTGAAAGTGAAGTCGCTCAGTCGTGCCTGACTCTCTACGACCCCATGGACTGCGGCCCACCAGGCTCCTCCATCCATGGGATTTTCCAGGCAAGAGTACTGGAGTGGGGTGCCATTGCCTTCTGCATATCTGAGGTTATAATAGTTTTTGATTCCAGCTTGTGCTTCTTCGTGTCCAACTCTGTGCGACCCCATAGATGGCAGCCCACCAGGCTCCCCTGTCCCTGGGATTCTCCAGGCAAGAACACTGGAGTGGGCTGCCAATTCCTTCTCCAATGCATGAAAGTGAAAAGTGAAAGTGAAGTCGCTCAGTCGTGCCTGACTCTCTACGACCCCATGGACTGCGGCCCACCAGGCTCCTCCATCCATGGGATTTTCCAGGCAAGAGTACTGGAGTGGGGTGCCATTGCCTTCTGCATATCTGAGGTTATAATAGTTTTTGATTCCAGCTTGTGCTTCTTCCAGCCCAGCGTTTCTCATGATGATATTTTAAATATTATTCAATTATTAATAAGTTGGAATTACATTTTGAACTCTTTTATAAGAAAATGTTCAATGATATTTTTCTTTATAAGAATACATTACATATTTGCCTTAGTTTTTGTCATAATTTGTCCTTTTCATAATTGGTGGCTCATATTTTGCTTGAACATAGTGCTTTTAATATACAGAAATATTTAATTTTATGTAGTTCACAACATTTTTTATGTGTTCCTATTATTTCAAAGAAGTTCTTCCACACCACATCAAATTAATATACACTATTGTGCTATTAATATTTTAAACAAACATTAATTAATACAGATGAAAATATGAAATCTGTAAGGAATTTATGGGGTCAAAGAAGTATGACTGACAACTATTACTTACACAAAGCCTAAATGTTTAAATATAGTATTTTAATTTCTTTTTAAACAAAAATTGTCACTTATTTTGAATTTCACACTGTCTGAAATGCCAAAAAATACCATTTAGAAGAGACAGTCATATTCTACTTCAGAAACTGCAACAAAGTTTTGGAAGTTTTTGAAAATTTCAGTTATCTCAAATTTAGTTGCGTTGAACTCAATTTGTTTTGTCCTTACCAATTGAGAAGAAACAATTTCAGTCAAGTTAATATTAAGAATATTTTGCCTGATAATAACTAAATATCAACAATGTCAAACAAGATGAAGAAGAAAAATGAAAGAGTTAGTCACTCAGTTGTGTCTGACTCTTTGAGACCCATGGACTGTAGCCTGCCAAGCTCCTCTGTCCATGGAATTCTCCAGGAAAGAATACTGGAGTGGGTAGCCTTTCCCTTCTCTGTGGGATCTTCGGGACCCAGGGATTGAACTCAGTTCACCTGCCTTGCAGGCAGACTCTTTACTGTCTGAGCCATCAGGGAAGTTCATCAAATAAGGTATCAGTAGGAAAATATTGATAGTGATGTTCAGAAGGAGCCTTGAGGAGAAACATGCTAGAGAACATTTGAAGAAAAAGGCTGTAGCAGAAGAAGCAGTTATGTTCAGTAGTGGGAGCTGAGGTCCATATATGTACTCTAATTAGACATCTACTCTATATTCATTCTTTGTATTCCTAAGAAATTACCAGGCCAGCTTCTCCCATATGGGGGACAGATACTCTGACAAACTCTTCTGCTGCAATACAATTTCCTGTCCTGGATGAATCACAACAGTTTTGCTTTTGAATATACTGCTGAAATAATAAATTGAGGTCTCCAAAAACTAGAGAGAAAAACAAAACATAAAGGCAAGTCTGCATTTCCCTAGGCAAATGACAGCTCTAGAATTGGCTCCATGGTCTAAATACCTGTCTCAAACCTAAGACTTCCAACTGTGCTCAGGTCCCCACAAGGGGGAAAGGATCTGCTCAGTGGTTACCCATTGTTACTTGCCCTAGCAAAAAAAAAAAAAAAAAAAGTTGCATATGCATTTCACTCCACTGCCTGGGCTTTGCCTCTCGCTGCCTCCAGCATAGCTTGTAGCCCTTTTTATCTTTTTTTAATGAAACTACAAAATATTCATTCTTTGCCAGAAGATTCCATTTGTGTTAGGCCACAAAATTGTCAAGGTCATCCAAAATAAGGAAAGTCTGAGAAAATACCACAGCCAAGAGAAGCCTAGGAAGACATGAGAACTAATTGTGACATGGCATCCTGAGTAGGATCCTGAAACAGTAAAAAAAAAAAAAAAAAAAAAAAATAGAAAGAAAGAAAGAAAAAGCACATCAAGGAAAAACTGAGGAAATCTGAAAAAAAAAAACATACACTTCAGTTAATCATAATGTATGAAACAGTTACACATTCCTAACAAACATGCTACAGTGATGTGAAATGTTAATAATAGATGAGACTAGATAAGGCATATATGGGACTTCTTGTACAGATTTTCACATTTTTTTCCTGAAATTTAAAATTCCCCAAACTATAAAATACAAATGTGTAGAATTTTTATTTCTATTTACATAACTACTAATGAACTACAATATTTATAATAATACCAATGTGGAAACCACACAAAGTGATGGAAAGCAATTTGGATGTTTTTTTTTTGTGGCCCATAATTAATTAGATTTTTTAAATTAATTTTTATTTTTTAGTTTGTTTTGCTTTACAATGCTGTATTCATTTTGCTATACTTGACATGAATCAGCCACGAGTGTATATGAACTCCCAATCCCGACCCCCCTCTCCCCCCTCCCATCCCGCACCATCTCTCTGGATTATCCCCGTGCATCAGTCCCAAGCATCCTGCATAGATTTTTTTTTTTAAGTAAACTTTGCTGAGTACATCCTGGGCCAACCTAAGGGTCATATATTGTGAGTTCTTATAATTTTGTTGATGTGTGTTTTTCTCAAAATCATTTGGGAGTTTTTAATCATAATAATATAAGTATATAGTTCTAAAGCATTGGGTTTTAATACTTTTTGATAATTGTAATTATTTTGAAAATAAAACTTGGAATCCAAAAGAGGTTAAATGTATCTCAACAACACATTTATATATATCAACTAAATATATTGATATTGTTCAGTCACTCAGTTGTGTCTAACGCTTTGCAACACCATGGACTGCAGCACACCAATCTTCCCTGTCCTTCACTATTTCCCAGAGTCTGCTCAAATTCATTTCCATTGAGTTGATGATGCCATCGAACCATCTCATCCTCTGTCATCGCATTCTCCTCCTGCCTGTAATCTTTGCCAGCATCAGGATCTTTTCCAGTGAGTCAGCTCTTTGCATCAGGTGGCCAAAATATTGGGGCTTCAGCTTCAGCATCAGTCTTTCCAATGAATATTAAAGGTTGATTTCCTATAGGGTTAACTTGTTTGATCTCCTTGCTCTCCAAGGGATTCTCAAGAGTTTTCTTCAACACCACAGTTCAAAAGCATCAATTCTTCAGTGCTCAGCCTTCTTTATGGTCCAACTCTCACATCTGTACAGGACTGCTGGAAAAATCATAGCTTTGACTAGATGGACCTTTGTTGACAAAGAAATGTCTCTGCTCTAAATTAAAGAATGAGAGTTAGTTGGGGAGAAGAAGTAACCCTGGCTTTGTATAACTGTATTTAGAAGACATTTTTTTAGATAGGTTAAATTTTTTCTTTCTCTCAGACTGGAAAACAATTGGGAAGATATACAATTTTGTCCCACTCATTTAGGGAAATATTCAGAATTCTAAGTAGATATCCTTAGTTTTAAAAAGCAGAGACATCATAAAGGAGGACCATAAAGAACACTGAGCACCAAAGAATTGATACTTTCAAATTGTGGCGCTGGAGAAAACTTGAGAGTCTCTTGAGCTGCAAGGAGATAAAAATCACTCAACCTTAGAGGAAATCAACCCTGAGTATTTACTGGAATGACTGCTGCTGAAGCTGAAGCCCTAACAGCTTGGCCACTTGATGTTAAGAGCCAACTCATTGGAAAAGACTGATGCTGGGAAAGATTAAAGGCAAAAGGAGAAGTGAGAAGCAGAAGATGAGATGCTTAGATCCATCACTGAACGTGAATTTGAGCAAATTTTGGGAGATAATGGAGGACAGAGGAGCCTGGCATGCTACTGTCCATGAGTTCACAAAGAGTCAGACATGACTTAACAACTGAACAAGAACAAGTAGATATACTGTCTTTGATGAGTTTTTTCTTACTAAGTATTTATGGAAATAATCATTTTAAATTAAGGCTAAAGAAATTTTGAAAAATATGTAAATTATTATAAATGGATTGGATGATAGTTTATTCGACCACCTTCCTCATGAGGGTCATAAGGATTAACTTTAGATAAGTTAGATAATGTAAAGCATTTGGATTTTATAGTATGTGACCAAAAGTTGAGGAAAATGTCTAATATTGCTTTAAACTAGAAAGTTGTGCCTCAGGAAAAAACATGTTTCATTTGAAGTCTTTCATGAAAAGAATATTATAATTACTGTAGAATGTTTAGAAAATAAATGCCTTAAGATTGTCTCTAAATCTAAGTAAGAGCTTCTATAAATTTATGAAAGCAATAATTCTGAATAGGCCAAAGCATTGTGATCCTAAGTTGATGTATACATTGAGTGTAGAGAACTAGATTCATGATTCTTTCCTTTTGAATAAGTCTTTATGTTTAGAACTTTCACTGGATGTGTAACAGACATAAGGATTTATGATGAGGTCACTAAAATTCAGAATTCTAGGATGTTCACAGCAACAGAGTTGGCCATGATTAAAGCCAAATATGCTTCCAAAATACACAGTTCACATAAATCTCTGCAAGATTATTTTATAAGTGAAGTGAGAGAATGAAAATAACTATTATGAACAACAGGGACAACTTCTCCCTTATTATCCGTATAAAATTTTCAAAATTACTATTGTATTAATTGAACTATTTAGGCAAAATTAATTGAACTCTTTATGAAAAAACTGTAACATCTATGTGTTTTAAAATAACTTAAACATTACTGAAAGAGTTAAATAACAAATCTAATTAAAATTACTCAAACACTTTTTCCCCCCTTTTCTTTAGATCTATTCTTTTAGTAATCTTGTAGAGATAAACTCTTCTCATTTGAAAATTAGTCACAACTTTCTTGATTACTAAGTGAATAGAATCTGTTGATCCAAATATATTTGGAGTATTTCTTATTTGGAGTAAGAAAAGTGGAAAAGATTAACAGAGGATTTGTCTTCTGTTACCATTAGCTCACTCCATTTTCACTTACAAAAACAAATTTTGAAAGAAACAAGTGACAAATAGGATAGAATACATAAAAAGTGAGAAATTTCCAAATAGGTTTCTGGGTTGATTGTGAATATTATTTTAAAAATATAAGCTAACTGAAAATTGAAAGCAACAGAATTTTCAAATCTGATTAGAATAATAACTGAATAGAACTTTTATTTTATAATATAGTTAGAAAATGATAGAGGAAAGAAGATAGTGTGAGACAAAGAAATGAAATAAAACATAGGATTGATATACAAAATATGTCAAAAGTTTATTTAATGTATAGAAATATTCTAGTAATCCCATAGTGTGTGTGAGTGCTTGTTGCTCAGTCACGATCAACTCTTTGTAATCCCATGGATTATAGCTTCTCTGTCTATGGAATTCTCCAGACAAGAATACAAGAGTGGGTTGCTATTCTCTTCTCCAGGATATCTTCTTGACCCAGGTATTGAACCTGAGTCCCCTGCATTGCAAGTGGATTCTTTACATCTGAACCGCCAGGGAAACCCTAATCCCATGTTAAGAACGAATTAAAGAAAAGGTTAAATAGAGTTTTTTGGGAAGTATGTCTTGAGGCCACCAAAGCAGACAAAATAAATGAGCAGAGCAACTCAGATAATCAATGGTTAATATTGATCAGACATAAATAAGATTATAAAAAAATGTACATTTTCTGGAAACTTTATAAAATTTAATAAGTAGTGCAAATTATTTAAATAATATGATATCTCTTTTTAAAACTTGAATTTCCTTTCAAACTATAAGACAATTTGGAAATTTCATTCAATGGTATGGTATTTTAGTGTTTGTTTCAAATCATGTTTTGAAAAATTTACTAAATAATTTTTATTTAAGTAAAAAAATTAAGTGCTTACTTCCCATTAGGAAAGGGACAGTAACTAGAGATAGAGAGGTGCACATATAAAAACATTATGCAAGTAGACCACAAAATATGTTAAACTTGCTCTTTTTTTAAAATTAATTTTTATTTTTTAGTTTGTTTTGCTTTGCAATACTGTATTCGTTTTGCTATACATTGACATGAATCAGCCACGAGTGTACATGAACTCCCAATCCCAACCCCCACCTCCCCCCTCCCGCTCCACACCTCTCTGGATTATCCCCGTGCATCAGTCCCAAGCATCCTGCATCCTGCATCAAACCTAGACTGGCGATTCATTTCACTTATGATATCATACATGTTACACTGCCACTCTCCCAAATCATCCCACCCTCTCCCTCTCCCACAGAGTCCAAAGGGCTGTTCTATACATCTGGGTCTCTTTTGCTGTCTTACGTACAGGTTTATCATTACCATCTTTCTAAATTCCATATATATGTTTAAGTATACTGTATTGGTGTTTTTCATTCTTAGTTACTTCACTCTGTATAATCGGCTCCAGCTTCATCCACCTCATTAGAACTGATTCAAATGTATTCTTTTTAATGGCTGAGTAATACTCCATTGTGTATATGTACCACAGCTTTCTTATCCATTCATCTGCTGATGGACATCTAGGTTGCTTCCATGTCCTGGCTATTATAAACAGTGCTGTGATGAACATTGGGGTACACGTGTCTCTTTCAATTCTGGTTTCCTCAGTGTGTATGCCCAGCAGTGGGATCGCTGGATCATAAGGCAGTTCTATTTGCAATTTTTTAAGGAATCTCCACACTGTTCTCCATAGTGGCTGTACTAATTTGCATTCCCACCAACAGTGTAAGAGGGTACCCTTTTCTCCACACCCTCTCCAACATTTATTGCTTGTTGACTTTTGGATCGCAGGCATTCTGACTGGTGTGAAATGGTACCTCATTGTGATCTTGATTTGCATTTCTCTGATAATGAGTGATGTTGAGCATCTTTTCATGTGTTTGTTAGCCATCCGTATGTCTTCTTTGGAGAAATGTCTATTTAGTTCTTTGGCCCATTTTTTGATTGGGTCATTTATTTTTCTGGAGTTGAGCTGCATAAGCTGCTTGTATATTTTTGAGATTATTTGTTTGTCAGTTGCTTCATTTGCTATTATTTTCTCCCATTCCAAAGGCTGTCTTTTCACCTTGCTTATAGTTTCCTTTGTTGTGCAGAAGCTTTTAATTTTAATTAGATCCCATGTGTTTATTTTTGCTTTTATTTCCAGTATTCTGGCAGGTGGATCATAGAGGATCCTGCTGTCTAGGTTGGTCATAGCTTTTCTTCCAAGGAGCAAGCCCCTTTTAATTTCATGGCTGCAATCACCATCTGCAGTGATTTTAGAGCCTCCAAAAATAAAGTCTGACACTGTTTCCACTGTTTCTCCATCTACTTGCCATGAAGTGATTGGACCAGATGCCATGATCTTCATTTTCTGAATGTTGAGCTTTAAGCCAACTTTTTCACTGTCCTCTTTCACTTTCATCAAGAGGCTTTTTAGTTCCTCTTCTCTTCTGTCATAAGGGTGGTGTCATCTGCATATCTGAGGTATTGATATTTCTCCCAGGAAACATGATTCCAGCTTTTGCTTCATTCAGCCCGGAGTTTCTCATGTTGTGCTTTGCATGTAAGTTAAATAAGCCAAGTGACAATATACAGCCTTGATATACTCCTTTCCCTATTTGGAACCAGTCTGGTGTTCTATGTCCAGTTCTAACTGTTTTTTCCTCACCTGCATATAGATTTCTCAAGAGGCAGGTCAGGTGATCTGGTATTCACATGTATTTAAGAATTTTCCAGAGTTTGTTGTGGTCCACACAGTCAAAGGCATTGGCATAGTCAATAAAGCAGAAGTAGATATTTTTCTGGAACTCTCTTGCTTTAGTGATGTTCAATGGATGTTGGCATTTTGATGTCTGGTTCTTCTGCCTTTTCTAAATCTAGCTTGAACATCTGGAAGTTACGTTTCACATAATGTAAATTTAGTCCCAACTTCACCCACAACATAAAGATAAACCTAAGAGAGACTGAAGACTTCAGTATGAAAAAATAAATCTTTATTAGAAGAAAATATGGTTGTAACATGGCGGGCTAGGTATTCTTAAATGTGATATAAAATGTGAGCCATATGAAAACTGATAAATATGTTGCAGTTAAAATTAAAAAGTTTGCATGTCAAAAATACTTCTAAACAAGGGAAAAAATAAAGCTGCAGACTTGGGAGTAAATAGTTGCTTTATATATCTAAAAAATTATTATTATCCTGAATATATAATGAGCTACAAGTCATTTTTTAAAAGAAAATGTTTACTCTTTAATATTTTTCTTATTTCTCACCTAGAGTTTCTCTTAAGCATCGAAACTAGAGGAAATAATGCTTAGACTTTCAAATCCAGTTCTGTAAAGGTCAGTTAATGTTAGTATCCAATGTTTAGAAACACTGTCATTGGCAGTTTATCCTATTGCTGAAAATATAGAAACTTTGAACTTTTTATTCTGAAAAATGTAAGAAAAATGCTTAGATCCTTCCTGTCAGAGTTTTATGTGGTGCCTAAGTATATCTTACATGTGTTGTGATTAACCTAATTGTCTGTATCTTGCTACTGTTATCCTCCTGCCACTGGGTTTAATTACATTGCATTATGACTGGTAATTAAACAAAACAAAATATCATTATATCATTAGTTGGTTTTATAAGACTTTGAAACCTTTTCCCTAAGAGCTCTTGTATTTATCACAGCTATCACTGCAGTAATCAGTTCTCCCAGAATTGTTTCTGGTCACTGACTTGTCATGGATACATTTTCCAGTTGCTTGGAATCTGAGCCCAGAAACCACTGATGTGCATTGATTTAGGTGGATTAAAGGCCTTCTATTCAACCAGCTAGATTACAACCACTTTGAAGCGGTCTTACTCTTAAATGTGTTCTGTTTTAAATGGGGATACTGAAAGTCCTATAGGAACAACCAGCAAGTTCATTTTGTCTGAGTTGCCTGTGGTTATGAAACAGAAAATAAAAACAAAAAAAAGAAGCTACCATTTACAATCTGCTCAGTTAGGTCTTCCAATAAGTCTTGACACAGCCAGAAGAGTACATCTTGTAAATCTTTCTGATGCTATAAACAGTACAGAAGGGTAGAAATATCCTGAGTGAAAGGCACTCTGGAACTGTAGCTGGGACTGCAATCCGGTATGTATGCAAATGTGAAGAAAGTATGTACCTTTCAGCAAAACCACCTCCTGGTTGAGTGCTAAGTGCTTCAAACTGCTCTTCTGAAGGTAAAAAATACATCTGGATTCATAAACAGTTTTTTGAAAGATTGACTTAGTCATTCTGGCTTATCTATATAAGTCAGCATCTGTCATTTTTTTAAAAAAAAGGGTAATTTAGAGGAGCTTTACAGGAAAAATTTATCTCAACATTTCTTCTTTCTTATCCTCTCTCTTTCTTGCCTTATACTTATTTTTAAGTTTTTCAGCCACTCAAGCATATAAAATTTGCTACTGGCTGAAGTTGTGGTCATTTGATATTTTCTATGACCTTGATTTATATCCTTGCATTAACAGTTTGAGGTTTAGGGCGACTTGTCCTCTCAAGTAAGCAAATAAAAGAATGTGAGTCTACCTCAGGACTTTTAAAATTTGTAAATAGCTTACAGTTTCAAAGTAAACTGAGGTCTTTGAAATTTCCACCAGAGTTCATAGTGCAAGGTTATTTAAATATGAGTAGTATCCCAGGTGGCACAAGTGGTAAAAAATCTGCCTGCCAGTGCAAGAGATGCAAAAAACACAGGTTCGATCCCCAGGTTGGAAAGATCCCCTGGAGAAGAAAATGGCAACCCACTTCAGTATTCTTGTCAAGGAAATCCCATGCAAGAGGAGCCTGGTGGGCTGCAGTTTATGGGGTTGCAAAGAGTTGGACATGACTGAGCACACAAAAATGATCTAGTTTAAACCAGTTTGGGAACTTTCATGGTGGCTCAGATGGTGAAGAATCTGTCTGCAATGCAAGAGATGCAAGAGATGTGAGTTTAATCCCTGGGTAGGGAAGGTCTTCTGGAGAAACCACTCCAGTATTCTTGCTTGGAGAATTCCATGGACAGAGGAGCCTGGTGGGCTACCTAGAACTAAGAAAAATAAATACAATATTTTTAAACAAGTAATATTATATATTTTTATATAAATATATAAAATATGTACAAAAGAATCTTTCAGAGTACCACCATTCTCATGATTAAAGAATGGCTGAAAGGGTCCTGTACTTACATGCGGAAAGCTTGGTTCTTGTCTGGGTCAGCCATTAATGACCTCTCAGGCCGTGGGCAAGAGTTGACTACTCGATGACTCTTTGCTGTGACTGTCGGGGTGTTGCTGACTAATTGGCTGCAGCCGTCTCGACTGCGGCTGTACAGCTTGTGAGTTTTCACTGTGTAACCAGAATCATGCATTTGAATAGGTGAGTAGTAATCTGGATCCACATTTTTATTGCTTCTCCAGTGATTGAATTTAATTCTGTGCCAGCATTCAGTGTCTAAAACCACACTGGTGATGCTGAGCCCTTAGTTGGCTTCTTTCTCAGGCTGTGTATTTACCTCCCTGTGGTTAATTGAGGGTAGAAATCAAGGTAGCTGAACAGGAAGAGGCCCTGGGGACTCTGTTTTGTAAACTGTTTGTATAAATGACCTGAGCCTATGCAGAAGAATATATGCCTGGAAACAGTAATGTTCTGATTGAAGTAAAAATGACATAATTAGTACTATTCCAAGCAAAGACGATGACAAAGTAGTATAAAAATTCACCTATTAATTACTTGGTATCATACTACCTAACACCCAAATTATTAGTTGAACCTAATAAGACAAATACAGTTTAATGGCAAAGATAGTATATTCTGTTTTTCTGGCATATTCTTTGGTATCAACTAATCATGGATTAAAAACATATTATATGACTTTCCTGAACCCATTTATATCTTTTGTAAAATTGCCAGGGTTGTCTTACTTGCCCTCAAAAGCTAGCACTAACCATTCAATACATTTTTCATTCTGTGGTATTCACCTCTTCAGAGTCTTGGAAGCAGATAGATTTTCATCTCTTTTGATTGACATAGAACCTCTATATAGGGTCACCTTGTCTTTGCTTAGCCATGCTTTCACAATATACTACTGGGCTCATGGTCTTATATTTTGATTTCTTCTTGATCTCTAGAGGCTTTTATGAAATACTTTCAGCCGAATAATCTACAGTGATACAGTCTGGGTCAGTTTCTTTATTCCCTGTTCATGTTCCCAGTTGCAGTCTTATGGAAAGAGGTTAGAATGAATCATGAATAAGCTGGTGGCTTTATTTGCCTCCTGGGAGCCATAACTTTAAAATACAGTCTTTGAGTTTTGAGCACGTAATGGCTGTTGCACACGTTAAAACACATTTTTGAGGACACACATTATTTACTGTAATGACTGATTTAAACCTTTGTCCTCACATTGTTCTAGAGAATTATTGATTATTTCTTTAACCCTGTGTGATCAGATAAGTGAATAACTATGTTGGTGATGAGGTAGAATATAGGCAGATTCAGTGCTTCCCTAGGGCATCTTCAATCAGCCTGTAAAATCCTTAAATGTGTTAATATCTAGAGACAACAAAAAGGCTTGCATAATTGCTAAATGCATTGTTATGAGGTAAGACCAGATGCTAGCATCACATAAAACCTTTGCATGATTAATACTTTAAGTACAGATGATTGAGTATAGCGGTTGTATATAATAAGATTAATATATCTTAAACTATCCATTATAAAGAGAGCTCACGGAGAAGACCTCATTTTACTTGCTAAAAGTAGACGGAGGGAAGGTCAGGTGATAATAGAGTGCATCTGAATTTCATCTCTCTTGACAAAAATGTTCTATGATTTCTATAAACATTCTTTTCTTTATTTATAACATGCATTTCTCTTTATCTTATGTCTAATGATTTGCATTCCTCCCAGTAACTCAAGTATAGTTATTCTTCATTTTGAATTTGACTCTATAGAAATTCTCTGAGTGTGTTGCCACCTGTTAAATTTTAAGAGGGTGTTACACTTTCTTAAAGTTGTATTAGGTGAAGTGTTCTTAATGCTATATAGGATAGAAAAGTCTAAGAACAAAAGATAGATTCTTAAGAGGGGCTTAATCAATTGTGTCTCTTCCCTTAGGTGAGGTAGGTAGATCACTCCATTAGAACAGATGCCAATGTTCTGCTCAACCAAGCTCAAATGACATGGTTAGCAATATGGAACTAACCACTGATTATCTCACCATATTATTCATTTATTACAAAATGATTTACATTATTCTAGTGCTTACTCCTTGGAAGGAAAGTTTCAACCAACCTAGACAGCATATTGAAAAGCAGAGACATTACTTTGCCAACAAAGGTCCGTCTAGTCAAGGCTATGGTTTTTCCAGTGGTCATGTATGGATGTGTCAGTTGGACTATAAAGAAAGCTGAGTGCTGAAGAATTGATGTTTTTGAACTGTGGTGCTGGAGAAGACTCTTGAGAGTCCCTTGGACTGCAAGGAGATTCAACCAGTCTATCCTAAAGGAGATCAGTCCTGGGTGTTCACTGGAAGGAGGGATTGTGAAGCTGAAATTCCAATACTTTGGCCACCTGATGCGAAGAGCTGACTCATTTGAAAAGACCCTGATGCTGGGAAAGATTGAGGGCAGGAGGAGAAGGGGATGACAGAGGATGAGATGGTTGGATGGTATCACCGACACAATGGACATGGGTTTGGGTGGACTCCGGGAGTTGGTGATGGACAGGGAGGACTGGAGTGCTGTGGTTCATGGGGTCGCAAAGAGTCGGACATGACTGAGTGGCTGAACTGAACTGAACCGAGTGTTAATGTAATTGTCAACATTCAAATTTAATGACCCAGTGAACACAAATATTCACCATGATTATATCAGAATTTGGGGGCTGTAGTTAATATTCTCCACATTTTCTTGACCTTCTGCTTATATGACATAAGTCAAATATAGAAAAAACCCTAAGCCCGTATGTTTGGTTTGGTTGTCCGATTCAGAAAGAAGAGAATAATGATAATGGATTTTGCTTAAGCCTGAGTAATCCCTAGCCCTCTTGGGGTGCTGCATTATATTTGAACAGACTTTTTCATCCATTCCATTATACATTTCATCCTTTTTACACTCCGGGCTCTTGGAATGTGGTGAAAAAAGCATGGTAATTCAGGGCCCAGCTCATCCCTGAGTAAGTTCTATGGTTTGATTAGTCTGAAATGCTTGTGTGTCTTCATCCAAAAATATTTGTACTGTACCCTAACTATACACATGGAAACATTGGAATAGATCAAACTTTGGGGTACATCAGTGATTTAAATAAAGATTTTAGCTTTTGTAGGTTATGCATTCTAGTAGAGGAAGGCAGAGAATAAACAATAAGCATAATAAAAAGTAGATTTTGGAGAGTGCTGCTGCTGCTGTTCAGTTGCTAAGTTGTGTCTGACTCTTTGAGACCCAGTGGATTGTAGGATGCCAGGCTCTATGGGGTTCTCCAGGCAAGAATACTGTGATAAATGTACTTAAAAAATGAAAGGAGCCTGGTAGGGAGAATCGGTAATAGAGTCACGAGGGGGCATTGGGAACAATGTAGAAGTTGCAGTTTTAAGTGAGGTGGTCAAGATAAGCCACAGTGAGGAGACATTTGAGCACAGTTGAAGAAGATTTTAGTCAACCCATACACACAGTTGGGAGAAAAGACATTCAGGGAGGGAGAACTGGATTCATTGCCCTAAGTCGGGAGAATGTCTACCATGTTTGAGCAACAAGGATGGTTAGAGTGGATGGAGTGATAGACCCCAATGTGAATATGTGAATGTCTTCTAACGCTCGACACAATCCTGTGGATGGAAGGATTGGATACAGTTATCTTACAACAGACTTCCCTGGTGGCTCAGAGGTTAAAGCGTCTGCCTCCAATGCGGGAGACCCGGGTTCGATCCCTGGGTCGGGAAGATCCCCTGGAGAAGGAAATGGCAACCCACTTCAGTATTCTTGCTTGGAGAATCTCATGGACTGAGGAGCCTGGTGGGCTGCAGTCCGTGGGGTCACAAAGAGTCGGACACGACTGAGTGACTTTACTTACTTACTTATCTTACAACATGATGAAAAAGGAACCAATAACTACTGAGCACCAACCTTGTGCTTTTTAATTTCATCTTTGCATAAATCTGGGCTTCCCTTGTGGCTCAGTTGGTAAAGAATCCACCTACAATGCGGGAGACATGGGTTTCATCCCTGGATTGGCAAGATCCCCTGGAGAAGGAAACAGCTACCCACTCCTGGAGAATTTCATGGACTGTCCATGGGGTTGCAAAGAGTTGGACACTACTGAGTGACTTCACTTCACTTTCATAAATCTATTGAGGTTGTTATTATAATCACCATTTTACAAATTAGGGTGATAACACATAGATAGGTTATAAAACCAAGGCTACAAAGTTATTAAGTAATGGGGCTGAGATTTGATCCCTTCAAATCCTGAACTCTCTCAGCTACACCATCCACCCTCACTAGTATTCACTGCTTTCAAGTTCAGTTTTTAAACAAAGCAGCCAAAAATATCTAAGGGTTACTAAAACCCAGGTCCAGGGCTAGCACATATGTCATATTGGCTAATGGGGTCAGAAGTGATGGTGACTCTCACTTGTTGTCTCTCATTTGCTTATTTCCCAGCACTCCTTGCCTTGTTTACGAGAAGAGAAACTGTTGAAGGTGACCTTAGTATCGCTCATAGACATCAAGAGTTGCAGTCACTATGTAAAACAATCAGCCAAAGAGAGCTAAATGTCCAGTCCCTTTGTCCCAGTTAAGGTCCCCTTTGGGTCACATTCCTGAGCAGTCATCTGATAACACTGACTTCCTCTTCCCAGCATGGAACTACAGGGAGCAGTCAGCTGGGCTAAAGTTGTCAAGGTCATAAGCAATCTTGCCTCCAGGTAGAAAATATGAGTCATTTGGGGAGGAAAGCATGCCCATTTTGACACCTCAAGATGACTACAGATCAAGGCCCCCTTTGAAATTCCTGGGCATCTAAAAAGCACTGTTTGTAAACCTCTGGCTCCTAATGAGTCATGATTAGATTTAATAGGAAGACTTACCCTACAGGGAAAAATAATAAAATCTACTGGTGGTGTTCCAGAGAAATACCTGAGCTTAATAAGATCTTGAACATAATTCTGATGAATTTTTGATGTCCCCAGTGATCAGAATAGCTAAATCAACAGAATGTTTGCTGAAGTTCTGTAACACATCCTGTTGGTATGTGACCCCTTTTATTAATGACAGCAGCAATGATAACACAATAATAGCAGCAAATATTTATGGAATGCTCACTTTGGGCCAGACACTATTCTAAGCACTTTGTAAGAACAAATGTATTGAATTATGGTAGAAAATTCTGAAAAATATATGTTATTGTCTTCATTTTATAGATGAGAAAACTACAGTGCTGAGACATTCTTGTCCCTGGTCACGTGGCTGTTAAGCAC
This sequence comes from Aepyceros melampus, assembly GCA_006408695.1. Taxonomy (NCBI): domain Eukaryota; kingdom Metazoa; phylum Chordata; class Mammalia; order Artiodactyla; family Bovidae; genus Aepyceros; species Aepyceros melampus. The sequence goes on from SJXQ01007637.1 coordinate 286,957, forward strand.
TAAAACTTGGCAGTATGGGTCCAAGTTGATACTAACACATTGGAGGAGCTAAATAAATATTGATTTCAGTTTCTTTTCTGTTTGTGGACCTATTGAGCAGTCTTGGCTGGATTGGTAGGAAGCGTAGATCATCTTTTTCTACTCAATGACTTCTATCTCCTAGAACATTCCAGAACGTGGGCTCTCCTGCCTAGTGGCAGGCACTGGTGTTTGTTCTTGGCACTGCTGTCTGTCCTAGAGTCTACTGCAAAGTCACAGACTATACTTCTTCAGGAATATTGGAGGAGGCACTATTATTTCTCAGTAAGAGTCTGTAGGATTTTCACAAGGATAATTGATATGTGTGAAGTGCCACAACTATAAAAACTGCCACTTTTTATAGTTCTAAGAAGTATGGTGAGACAAAAATGACAGTTAGGAATTTTAGTCATCTCATTAATATAAGCTTGTTTGTTTCTTTAAGAGATAAATTATTAGAATATTTGAGGATAAAAACACAAGTTCTAAATTTTGTTAATTTAAGAAAGAAAGAATTCAAAACTTTAGTCATAAGTAAATTATTGCCTAGTGTATACAAGGACTTAATACAAATATTTATGAATTGGCTGGTTAAATAAATGATATTAAGCTCATGGTGCTAAATTAATAGCAGATAAAAGGAGACCAAATTTACTTGGAAATAAAAACTTTTGGAAAAAGTTACAGAGTATGAAGCTTGCCTGCCCCTTTTATATTGACCATTCTTGAGAATGGTTTCAATTGTATATCAGGGGTTGAGAATTTGGGGTAAAAGTTACAACCTGAAGCTAGTATAACTATTACATTTATCATTAAAATGAACAAAAAACTTTGGGACAGATGAGGCACAAATCCACCAAGGTAATTAACTTCTTTTTTTCAGTGTGATATAGGCTGAACGGAATGAAAAATAATAATAATAATATTGTTAATATTATTATTAAACAATAATAATGAATTTTTTTCAAATAGAATTATTAGCCTTTTGCATTTTGCATTGAGAAAAACCCTAATCTAGGGCTTCACTTTTTGAGCTAAATAAGAATCTATCAATTTCCTAAGCAAATTCCCTCATGGTGCAAGTATAAACTAATGAAAACAAGAGAGTTTTTAAGCCTTCCTCCAACATATTTCTATTAAATAACTAGGAAGCCTGGAATTCTGAAGAATGTCTTCTTTCAAATAAAATCACACATTTTTGACAGTCTTAAACATCATATGCTAGTATTCTTTCTGTCTAAATCTGAGTCATTCAGAATCTAAACATTGCTTTTAGATTATAGCTCTGTTTTAGATTAAAAAATCATATTGGATTCAAACTTGGGCTGGATACATTATCTCAAGTCGGTTGTTTCTTCCACAAATATTATTGTAATTAACCCTCATAACTGTTCCATGCATTTGCCTATAAAAAGAAAATTGTTCTAGATTATGAAATACAGTTACAGTTGAATGTTATCATCATCTTTGATCTTTATTCTCAAATGTTAAAATGTTACTTCTTTAAGAACTTCAGTAAGAAGAAAACAAAATTGGAGGCTTTATTCATGAAACTAAAAAGATGTCTATGTTTAAAAATAAAATGAAAAATAATGAAATGTTTAAATTGTGATCCGAATTATTAACTCCAAGCATTTACAGGTACCTTTATTTCTCTAGTTTATATTAAGAGAAGAGCCAAAAAAAAAAAAAAAAGATAGAAAAGTGAAAGACAACAAAGAAAGTCTCTGATCTGTATATTTTAACTACATGTCAGTATTTAAAACAGCCTTGCTCAGACTTACAAGCTTATAGAATCTTCTAGAGGAATTTATGCATTATTATCAGTATTATGTATGGAGACAATGTGATAATATGATTAGGTATATCTTAGAAACTTATTTTTTTTCCAGACTTAATATGATATCTATCCATTTCAATAAATTGACATTGTCACCTCAACTGTTTTATTTTGCAATAATATCAAATTCTCATATCATTACATGGTTTATGTATACAAAATAATTAGAATTTCTTTTTCATATCATCCTTCTCATAATTTATCACACACTTAACATTTTGTTTACTGCATTTACCAAACTTGCAAGATTCTGATAAAGACATGGAACAGGAAAGGACCAGAAAGAGGAAAAGCATTAAGAGACACGCAGGAAAAAGGAAAACACTATTTGCCATTAATAAAGAATATGATCCTGACAATTAGGTTGTCATAAAGGCAGAATACTTCTGCTCTTAACATCTGTTGGCATGAGAGTCAATGCTTCAGAAAGAAAGGATGTTTCATTAAGAAATTTAAGTGACATGGAAGTCATGGAAGTGACAGGAAGTTAGAGATGGAGATCTGGGAAAATGAAAAAGTTATATGCTCCCTGTTTCCAAAGATGTTTCCATGGGCAGAATCTGAGCTGTAGGGAAAGAAGGGGTTATTGAGATGAAAGACAGAGATGGCCTCACAGGTAGAGTTACAAAGGGAGAAGATACACAGAAGACTTTAGAATAATCTGTTGTATTCAATAAAAACACTGAAAAAGCATTATTATCCAGAGCATATTTTAAAAACTCTCACAAGCCATTACGAAATTGAGACATAACTCAGGAGAAATTGTCAATTTTATTGCCGGACACCATGGAAGAAAACTAAAGTATCATTAAGATTTGGAAAGATTCTCAACCTCACATCTTGATCAGGAAAATGTAAAATAAATTAGCAATGAGATACCATTTCATACCTACAAGGATGTGAAAAATTAAAACATCACAAACATCAGTATGGACACACATGAGGGAAACCCTCATAAATGTGAGCATAGAAGATGCATGTGCCCTTTAATCCAGCACTTTCACTCCTAGCTATCTATCTTAGAGAAACTCATGCAGATGTGCACAAGTAAACATGTGTACAGATGATTTTTTTACAGTGAAATGAAATAATTTTCCCTTGGCAGGGGACTGACAAATTATGTTTTATTCAAACTATAGTATACACTACAGCAGTTAAAAGTAACAATTTAGAGCTTCATGTTTCAACATGGGTAAATATCAAGAAATACAACTTTGAGTAAAGAAAAACAAGTAGCAAATCATACATATAATATGAAAACAGATATGTAGATATTATAAACTCACAGAAAGGTATAGATATTTAATGGATGCATATACATGTAGTAAAAGTACAAAGCATGCTGGTAATAGGACATAGGAACCTCTGGATGGGGTTAACCTTTGGAAATGGGTATAGGAGAGAAAATGGAATGGGTTGGGATGTGGGGTGTTTTTGTAGTATTTTCTTTCTTTAACAAAAAGAAAGTTGAAGAACTTCCAATAATATGATCTTGACAAAAAGATTGGATTTTAAACTTCCAAAATTTCCTCCTGAAAAATAAATGAATCAATTAGGAGAGAAAATGAGAAACCCGTTGACAGTATCAAAATAAAACTAGAAAGTAAGACATTTCCATAAACTTCAGGTTATGAATACAAATGATAAATCACCTACAGCAGTAGAACAATAACATGATCAAAGTTCAGTGGCAGGAATAGTGAGAAATGAATGGGGACAACCTTGGTACCCCACAAGCTCCAGGTTCAAATACTTTGTCAGTAAATATCCACTTCTGAGGAAAAAGAACACTGTATTCTGGGAATACAGAAAGCCTGGAAGCAGATTTGAGAATGAGCAATGAAACGGAAAAACCCCAGGGTCTGCAATTTGCAAATGAATCTAAACAATGGCTTGCAAGCATTACAAAATCAAAGTTCTGAGCTCATTTCAATTTGTAATTAAAGGACCGTATGATTAAGTCACCAGTTGTTGTTCAGTTGCTTTTGTGTCCAGCTCTTTTTGACCACATGGACTGCAGCAAGATCCCAGATGTCCTTCACCACCTCCCAGAGTTCACTCAAACTCATGTCCTTTGAGCTAGTGATGCCATCCAACCATTTCATCACCTATCATCCCCTTCTCCTCCTGCCTTCAGTCTTTCTGAGCATTAGGGTCTTTTCCAGTGAGTCAGTTTTTCCCATCAGGTCGCCGAAGTATTGGAGCTTCAGCTTCAGCTTCATTATCAGTCCTTTCAAGGAATATTCAGGGTTGGTTTTCTTTAGGATTGACTGGTTTGATTTCCGTGCAGTCCAAGGGACTCTCAAAAGTCTTCTCCAACACCACAGTTTGAAGGCATCAACTCTTTGGCACTCAGGCTTTTTGATGTCCAGGTTTCACATTCTGGCTTTCTCTTTTTACTTCCTTGCTCTGTCATTAAACTTATAAATGGAAGTTAACTGGTGACTTTATTTTCTTGGGCTCCAAAATCAGTGCAGATGGTGACTGCAGCACTGAAATTAAAAGACACCTGCTCCTTGTAAGAAAACCTATAACCAACCTAGACAGTGTATTAAAAAGCAGGAACATTACTTTGCTGACACTTCAGTTCATTTGCTCAGTCGTGTCTGACTCTTTGCGACCCCATGAGTCCCAGCACGCCAGGCATCCCTGTCCATCATCAACTCCTGGAGTTCACTCATATTCATGTGCATCGAGTCAGTGATGCCATCCAGCCATCTCATCCTCTGTCATCCCCTTCTCCTCCTGCCCCCAATCTCTCCCAGCATGAGGGTCTTTTCCAATGAGTCAACTCTTCGCATCAGGTGGCCAAAGTATTGGAGTTTCAGCTTTAGCATCAGGTCTTCCAATGAACACCCAGGACTGATCTCCTTTAGGATGGACTGGTTGGACCTCCTTGTAGTCCAAGGGACTCTCAAGAGTCTTCTCCAACACCATAGTTCAAAAGCATCAATTCTTCAGCACTCAGCTTTCTTCACAGTCCGACTCTCACATCCATATATGACTACTGGAAAAACCATAGCCTTAACTAGACAGACCTTTGTTGGCAAAGTAATGTCTCTGCTTTTGAATATGCTATCTAGGTTGGTCATAACTTTCCTTCCAAAGAGTAAGCGTCTTTTAATTTCATGGCTGCAGTCACCATCTGCAGGGATTTGGGAGCCCCCCAAAATAAAGTCTGACACTGTTTCCCCATCTATTTGCCATGAAATGATGGGACCAGATGCCATGATCTTGGTTTTCTGAATGTTGAACTTTAAGTCAACTTTTTCACTCTCCTATTTCACTTTCATCAAGAACTTCTTCATTTTCTGCCATAAGGGTGATGTCATCTGCATATCTGAGGTTATTGATATTTCTCCTGGCAATCTTGACTCCAGCTTCTGCTCCTCCAGCCCAGGGTTTCTCATGATGTACTCTGAATAGAAGTTAAATAAGCAGGGTGACAATATACAGCCTTGACATACTCCTTTTCCTATTTGGAACCAGTCTGTTGTTCCATGTCCAGCTCTAACTGTTGCTTCCTGACCTGCATACAGGTTTCTCTAGAGGCAGGTCAGGTGGTCTGGTATTCCCATTTCTTTCAGAATTTTTCCACAGTTTATTGTGATCCATACAGTCAAAGTCTTTGGCATAGTCAATAAAGCAAAAATAGATGTCTTTCTGGAACTCTCTTGCTTTTTTGATGATCCGGCGGATGTTGGAAATTTGATCTCTGGTTCCTCTGCCTTTTCTACAACCATCTTGAACATCTGGAAGTTCACAAGTCACGTATTGCTGAAGCCTGGCTTGGAGAATTTTGAGCATTACTTTATTAGCGGCTTCCCTGGTGGTTCAGAGGTTAAAGCGTCTGCCTCCAATGCGGGAGACCCAGGTTCGATCCCTGGGTCTGGAAGATCCTCTGGAGAAGGAAATGGCAATCCACTCCAGTATTCTTGCCTGGAGAATCCCATGGACGGAGAAGCCTAGTAGGTTACAGTCCACGGGGTCGCAAAGAGTCAGATACGACTGAGTGACTTCACCTCACCTCTTACTAGCATGTGAAATACTACTAATTGTGCAGTAGTTTGAGCATTCTTTGGGACTGAAGGTCTGTATAGTCAAAGCTATGGTTTTTCTAGTAGTCGCATATGTATATGAGAGCTGGACTATAAAGTAAGCTGAGCAATGAAGAACTGATGCTTTTGAATTGTGTGTGTGGTATTGGAGAAGACTCTCAAGAGTCCTTTGGACTACAAGGAGATCAAGCCAGTCAAATCTAAAGGAAATCAGTCCTGAATATTCATTGGAAGGACTGATGCTAAAGCTGAAACTCCAATACTTTGGTCACCTGATGTGAAGAGCCAACTTATTAAAAGAGATCTTGGTGGTGGGGAAGATTGAAGGCAGGAAGAGAAGGGGACGACAGAGATGAGATGGTTGGATGACATCACTGAATCTATGGACATGAGCTTGAGCAAGCTGTGGGAGATGGTGAAGGATAGGGAAGCCTGGCATGCTGCAGTCCATGGAGTCACAAAGAATCAGACATGACTGAGTGACTGCACAAAGTTATGGAAAAACTATAACTTTGATTATATGGACTTTTGTAGGCAAAGTAATGTCTCTGCTTTTTAATATGCTGCCTAGGTTTGTCATTGTTTTTCTCCCAAGCAGCAAGCATCTTTTAATTTCATGGCAGCAGTCACTGTCCATGGTGATTTTGGAGCCCAAGAAAATAAAGTCTTTTACCAATTAATTTCCATTTATAAGTTAAATGACAGAACAAGGAAGTAAAGTGAGACATCCAAAATGTGAGACATTTTATAGGACAAAGAATCCAGTTTGTACAAGACAGTGTCTGGAGGGGGAAAAGAGAGGTGAGACACTTCTCTGAGAGTAAAGGAACTTAGAGACATAATCAAATCAAAGTGGGAACCGTGTTTATATCTTGATTAAGCAAACGGAGGCAGAAGATAGATAGATGGGACCCAGACTGAACAGTCTATCTCTATGGACAGAAGCTCCATAATAGCAGAAACTCCATAAAAGCAGGATGAAAGAACGGTGGGTCCTGCTTAGATGAGAGATGAAAGTCTAAAAGAAATGAGGTGAAAGAGATGAGAATATGAAAGCATATTCCTCATTTTCAGTTAAGGAGATCTCCCTGACTACATATGCATAGAAAGTTTCCTTGGAGGTCAAAAGAGAGGGAGGTGTCACCTAATAGTAAGTGATGCGGCTACTCATAAGCCTCTTAGATAGAATCCATCTTGGTTAAGACATGCCCACGCACACACAGGAAGACTCTGAGATATACTAAGTATGAACTCAGAACCAGGCAAAGCAAGATTTCCTCCATCAGAGGAAACACGGAACAAATGCTCCATGAAAGTAGTTCAAACTACCAAGAGGGTGCGACTCTCTCTGAACCCTCCTGTGTGTCTATCCAACCTTCTGTACTCTTTCTTCTCCCAGTAAACACTTGTTTCACTACTTTCTGTCTCTGTATGGAAATTAATTTCGACACAGCTGACCGGCCAGCGTCTTGCCCCTGGCCACTGCCCCTGGTGATCTAGTGGTTAGGATTCAGCACTCTTCCCCGCTGCCCAACCTCAGGCTATGGTAGGCATCGAAATCCTGCTTCAGTTCACTACAGGCTGATACCAGCTGAAGTGAAAACCAATAAACACATTTTGGAGGCAATTTGTACACTTGACTTTGGACTAGGTATGAGATGATACCAAATAGTGCCAATTTTATTATGAATGAGAATAATATTGTGATTTTGTTAGAAAGTGCTCATAAATTTTAGAAAACCATATTGAGTCATGTAGGGGTAAAATTATGCTCTGTGATATTTGCTGTAAAATGCACCAAGAAGAAAAAAAGAAAGCTGTTTAAAAAATGGGTCAAGTTGGTGGCTCAGACAGTAAAGAATTTGTCTGCAATGCAGCAGACCCAGATTCGATCCTGGGTCAGAAAAGAGTTGGACACGACTAGTGACTAATACTTTCATTTTCATACGAAGCCAGTCATCAAAACAGTGTGGTACTGGCATGAAAATAGGCATATTAAATTAATGGGATAGAATAGAGAACCCAGATACATACCCTTGCGCATATCGTCAAATAATCTTCAACAAAATTGACAAGATGACACAATGAGAGAAATAACAGTTTTTTCAACAGATGATGTTGAGAAAACTGAATATCTACCTGCAAAAGAATTAGTTTAGACCCTTACCTTACATTATTTACCAAAAATTAACTCAATATGGATTAAAGTTCTAACTGTAGGACCTGAAACCATAAAATTACTAGAAGAAAACACAGGGGGAAAGTTTCATGACATTGGATTTGGCAATGATTTCTTGGTAAGACACCAAGAACACAGGAGCAAAGTTAGACAAATGAAACTATATCACATTTAAAAACATCCGTGCATCAAAGAAATAGCCAACAGAGTGAAAGAAGCCTTCAGGTGGGAGAAAATATTTGCAAGTCATGTATATGATAAGGAGCTACATCCAGAATGTATAAAGAACTGTAACAGACAACAACAACAAAATTAAAAAATAGGCAAAAGATTCGAATGGACATTGCTTCAAAACAAGATGGCTCACAAGTATACATGAAAAAATGCTTCCACACGACTAATCATTAGAAACATGAAAACTTCAATGAAATATTACCTCCTCCATTAAGATGGCCACTATAGCAAAAAAACCCAAAAAACAAAAAAACAAATGTTGGAGACTGTAGAAGTTTTGTACAGTTAATGGGAATGTAAAATGATGCAGCCACTTTGGAAAGCAGTATGGAGGATCCTCAAAAAAATAAAAACATAATTACCATATGATCCAACAGTTCCACTTCTGCATGTATATTCAAAAGAATTGAAAACTGAATTTCAAAGAGATATTTGCACACTCGTGTTCACTGAAGCAGTACTTATAACAGCTAAGAAACAGAAGTAGCCCAGATGTCCATCAACCAATGAATATGTAAAGAAAATGTGCTAATACATGTATTGGACTGTGATTCGTGAAGGAAATTCTGTCATGTGCTACAACACAGATGAACCTCCAGGACATTATGCTAAATGAAATTAGCCAGATATAAAAATCAAATACTGTATAGTTCCACCTGTATGTGGCATTTACAATAGACAAATTCATAGAAATAGAAAGTTGAATTGTGGTTTCCAGGGATTGGGAGAAGGAAAAAATGAATTGTTCAAAGAACATAGAGTTTCAGTTTTACCAGATGAAAAACTTCTAGAGATTCATTATATAACAGTAGGAATATGGCTAACACTACTAAATTATGCACTTAAGCATGGTTATGATGCTAAACTTTATGTTATGTTTTTACCACAATTTTTAAAAATAAATAAAGAACAGATTCAGTGAATATGACAAAATTTTGGTAATTGTTTTATGACTGATATCTCTTATGGTCCATCTGAGGCATGTGTGCTCAGTTGTGTCTGACCTTTGCCACCCCATGGACTCCATCTAGATAGCCCATCAGGCTCCTCTGTCCACGGAATTTTCCATGCAGCAATACTGGAGTGGGTTGCTATTTTCTTCTCCAGGGCATCTTCCAGACCCAGGGATTGAACTGGTGTCTCTTGCATCTCTTTCCTTGACAGGTGGGTTCTTTACCAGCTGAACCACCAAGGAAATCAGATGTCTCTTGTACTAGTCTCTAATTTTATATCTATATCAAATTTTTAGTATTTATTTTAGAAAAAATTGAAAAAATATAGAAATTGTTAACATGTTCACTCAGGACAAGGAGTAACTGGGTGTTTTTGTATGTTTGGAATGTTTCATAATTGAAAAAAGTAATAGATATAGAAAACTGGACCTTAAGTTCATCCAATTTGAATCTATGGATCTCGATTTCAAATTAGGATAAGAAAGAGAATCCTGTACTAGTTAAATCAATTGTGCCAGTAGAGAAGATCACATAGTTCGGAAAGGACTTCATGGGGAAGATAGGGTTCATGTCCATCTAACTGATGGACAATGGATGGATGAAAACAGAATAAATGACATTTGTTTAACTGGCATCACACCACTGTTATAAATGTGCTAAATTTAATTTCACCTGAGTTTAATGGACAGAAAATTGTCAATATCAAATCAATGTTCTTTTTTTCTCAAGAGATATTGTTTTGTAAAATATCCTTCTAAGGATGAGGAAAAAAATAGAGGAAATTTTAGTTTTTTCTTTTCTCCTGTGCTTAAGTTTTGGACAGACTTGCGAGGGAGGGGGGTTCAGAATGGGGAACATGTGTATACCTGTGGCGGCTTCATGTTGATGTATGGCAAAACCAATACAATCTTGTAAAGTAATTAACCTCCAATTAAAATAAATAAATTTATATTAAAAAAAAAAAAGAGTGATCTGTACTTTGTAGAAACTCTGAAAATATATACTATAGGTCAGAAGGGCAGGATGGATTTTCACTGTAGACAAGAAAATTACACACAGTTAAGGCATAAGGCTGGATATATTTGGCTGTCACAGTTAGATGCCACTATCTTTTTGCGCCAGTAATAGATCCTGAGACTCCTGTGCTAGTTCTTTTTCACTTTGCTGAAAAAGAAAAAAGGTACTTTCAGAATTCCAAGGTATTTGCTGCTATACTCTGATAGCTGAAGGTAATGCTTGAGTTTTCCTTTTTCTTTCTTCAGGGACTGCTAAAAAGGTGTCAGTTATAGTCATCCAGTCAAAAGGAGTCGTGAGCTTTTTTAAAATCTTTTTTAAAAAATTTATTTTTAATGGAAGGATAGTTGCTTTAAAATGTGTTGGTTTCTGCCATACAACAGCGTGAATCAGCGTGTACATAAATTCCCTCCCTCAGGAGCCTCCCTCCCATGCCTCCCCCATCCCACTTCTCTTTGTTGTTGGTGAGGTCCCTGTGTTATACAGAAAATTCCCACTAGCTCTCTGTTTTATGTATGATAATATACATTTTTCGATGCTACTCTCTCAATTTGTCCCACTCTCTCCTTCCCTCACTGTATCCACAAGTCTGGACCCATGGGCTTTTACACAGGTTAATTCTTGAAGACTTAAAAGAGAAGAAATTGATAATAACATTAGCATCAAAACAGGATTGCATTCTCCAAATCAAACAGGCCATAAATAACTATAAAAAAAAGAAAACTTCAATTAGTTACTCAGGAAATCTGCTCTATGATTTTACACCTACTCTAGTGTGTGTGTTTTATGTTTTCTCACAGATGTTTCTGAATATGGCCTATTAAAGAAATTTTTGAAGCTTATTATTTGTTGTTTATTTTGAAATGAAGATCTACAAAAGTTGCAAAACCAGGAAATTTACATTAATACAATGTTGTGTATAAGTCTGCTATTTTATTATATGTGTAGTTTCCTGTAGCCACAACTACAATCAAGATATAGAATTCTTCCATAAGCACAAAGATTTACTGATACTGAAATCAAATATAGAACACATGACTCTGTATAAGTTCTTTTATTTTATTTTTTAATTCTTTCCTTTCAGGCAATGAGATTCACATAATAGAATATTGTATTTTTTGTTTCAACTGTTTAAACAAAATTTAGAATATTTAAGAGGAGAAGGCAGCTCTTTTGTATTTACAGACAGTTGTTGTCTCTTATGTTCTACAATTTCTTCTTCATAATTTCCTTTCTTATTCAAAGACTTCCTTTAGTCATTATTTTAGCTTATGTTCTGCTGTTGACAAATTCTCTCAGGTTTCATTCATCTGAACATGTCTGTTTCCTTAACATTCGTTAAGAAGAATATACAGGATTTACTTGTGGAAGCCAGATACAGCATTTGGGGTTGATGTTCCTTTTCTTTCATTATCTGAAAATGTAACATTTCTTTCTCACTCCATGAGGATGAGAAATCCATTATCATTCAAAGTGGCCTTTCCCCTGGTAGGTAAAGTGTCATTTCTCTCTTGTTGCTTTTAAGTTGTTTTCTTTGTTTTTCGTTTTCTAGAGTTGTCCTCTCCATTCCACTTCTGAGACATCCACTGAGCTTTTTACTTCAATTATTTTTTCAGTTTTTAAATTTCTCCTTTGGCTCTTCTTGATATTTTCCATTTCTGAGCTGATGTTTTCCATTTTTTCATTTGTTTCAAGTGTATTTAGAGTTGCTCATTGAGACATTTTCATAATGGCTCTTTTAAAAGCCTTGTAACATAATTTCAACATCTGGGTCATATTAGTGCTGGCATTTGTTGAATGTCTTTGTTCACTCATATTGAGATTTTTCTGGTTCTTAGTATATGTGTGATTTTTTTATTCTATCCTGGACATTTTGGGTGTTACGTTGTGAGACTCTAGGTCATATCTAAATCTCTTTTATCTGCCCTCCCTGATACTGTGTCATGGGGGGCAGGGGTACTTCATCACTACTGCCAGTGGGGGATAAAGGTTCAGGTCCCCATTGTCCTCTGCTGAACCTCAGGGCTGCCTCATTTCTGCTGAGTGGAGGTGAGATTTCGAGTCTCCACGACAGTTTTCTCACTGGGTATGGAAGGGGTGCCATGCTTCCCGCTTGACTTTCACTTGGTTTTGACCTCCACTGACACTACAGGAGGGAAGCTGTTTCAGTGCTGGCTGGTAGGGAAAGTTCCCCAATCAGCCTTCTCCAGTATCACCTCATTGCTGCCAGGTGGGAATCCCTCAGTGGCCTCCACTGACACTGTAGGGAGAGGCTTCTGACTGCTAGGTGAGGATGAGCGTTCTACTTCTCTACCTGGCTTCTCAGACACCATGTTGGCAGTGCCTTATTACATCCTGGCAAGGGTGGAAGCCTAGGCTCCCATCTCAGCTTTTGCTGATAGTAGTGGAACTCTGAAGGGGTCAACAGAAGATGAGATGGTTGGATGGCATCGATGCAATGGACATGAGTTTGAGCAAAGTCTAGGAGATAGTGAGGGACAAGAAAGCCTGGCGTGCGATAGTCTGCTGCTGCTGCTGCTGCTAAGTCGCTTCAGTCGTGTCCGACTCTGTGCGACCATTGACGGCAGCCTATCAGGCTCCCCCATCCCTGGGATTCTCCAGGCAAGAACACTGGAGTGGGTTGCCGTTTCCTTCTCCAACGCATGAGAGTGAAAAGTGAAAGTGAAAGTCATTCAGTCATGCCCGACCCTAGGCGACCCCATGGACTGCAGCCCACCAGGCTCCTCCATCCATGGGATTTTCCAGGCAAGAGTACTGGAGTGGGGTGCCAGTGCCTTCTCCGGTGCTGCAGTCCATGGGGTCGCAAAGAGTCAGACATGACTTTAGTTACTGAACAATGGAGCCAGAGCTTCATTTCGTTCCATGATGTATTTCTGTGTTACGGTAGTCATTGTCTAAAAAAATTTTTCTCTTTTCATGCTGTCCCTTTCTTTGTCCTTTGCTAAAGAGAATGGGCCTTCATTTATTTATTTTCTTTTAAACCCATTCTTACTCACTTTTCTGGGTTATGGCTTCGCTAGCACCACGCAGTGAGGATATACAAGTCAAAAAGAAAACTCAGGGAATTTGCCACATGGTCTTTTGAGGGTTTCAAAATCCATAGCTGGTCTTTCCTTCTCACTATCTTCACAATGTCATGATGTATTTCTGTGTTACGGTAGTCATTGTCTAAAAAAATTTTTCTCTTTTCATGCTGTCCCTTTCTTTGTCCTTTGCTAAAGAGAATGGGCCTTCATTTATTTATTTTCTTTTAAACCCATTCTTACTCACTTTTCTGGGTTATGGCTTCGCTAGCACCACGCAGTGAGGATATACAAGTCAAAAAGAAAACTCAGGGAATTTGCCACATGGTCTTTTGAGGGTTTCAAAATCCATAGCTGGTCTTTCCTTCTCACTATCTTCACAATGTTCTGATATTTGTTTCATATATAACGTCAAGGACTTTTACTTGCACTTAGTAGAAGAAATTATATCTACTTCATTTAGTCTGTAACCAGATAGTGAGATTTTAGAACTTTATAAAGTTTAACTTAGTTCAGACAATTTCTAATTTGATTAAACATCTTTTGTTAATTTTCAAAAATCATTTAATTGTAGTAAAAATGCCCATGAGTTACAGTGGAACAACCATTTCATCCCAACTCTTAACGGCTAGTATAATAAATTTAGCACAGAGTAGGTAAGATCAATAACCTGGGAAGTCATCTTTCAAAGAAGGACATGATTTTCTTTGGAAACCAAAAACAATAGGGCTTGACTGTGGCTCAGATAGAATACACAGAAGGACTGTACAAAAAAGATCTTCATGACCTGGATAATCATGATGGTGTGAGAGCCAGACATCCTGGAATGTGAAGTCAAGTGGGCCTTAGAAAGCATCACTACGAACAATGCTAGTGGAGGTGATGGAATTCCAGTTGAGCTATTCCAAATCCCAAAATATGATGCTGTAAAAGTGCTGCACTCAATATGTCAACAAATTTGGAAAACTCAGCAGTGGCCACAGGACTGGAAAAGGTCCGTTTTCATTCCAATCCCAAAGAAAGGCAATGCCAAAGAATGCTCAAACTACCACACAATTGCACTCATCTCACATGCTAGTAAAGTAATGCTCAAAATTCTCCAAGCCAGGCTTCAGAATCACGTGAATCGTGAACTTCCTGATGTTCAAGCTGGTTTTAGGAAAGGCAGAGGAACCAGAGATCAAATTGCCAACATCCGCTGGATCATGGAAAAAGCAAGAGAGTTTCAAAAAAACATCTATTTCTGCTTTATTGACTATGCCAAAGCCTTTGACTGTGTGGATCACAAGAAACTGTGGAAAATTCTGAGAGAGATGGGAATACCAGACCACCTAACCTGCCTCTTGAGAAATCTGTATGCAGATCAGGAAGCAACAGTTAGAACTGGACATGGAACAACAGACTGGTTCCAAATAGGAAAAGGAGTATGTCAAGTCTGTATATTGTTACCCTGCTTATTTAACTTCTATGCAGAGTACATCATGAGAAACGTTGGACTGGAAGAAACTCCATTTCATCCCAACTCTTAACGGCTAGTATAATAAATTTAGCACAGAGTAGGTAAGATCAATAACCTGGGAAGTCATCTTTCAAAGAAGGACATGATTTTCTTTGGAAACCAAAAACAATAGGGCTTGACTGTGGCTCAGATAGAATACACAGAAGGACTGTACAAAAAAGATCTTCATGACCTGGATAATCATGATGGTGTGAGAGCCAGACATCCTGGAATGTGAAGTCAAGTGGGCCTTAGAAAGCATCACTACGAACAATGCTAGTGGAGGTGATGGAATTCCAGTTGAGCTATTCCAAATCCCAAAATATGATGCTGTAAAAGTGCTGCACTCAATATGTCAACAAATTTGGAAAACTCAGCAGTGGCCACAGGACTGGAAAAGGTCCGTTTTCATTCCAATCCCAAAGAAAGGCAATGCCAAAGAATGCTCAAACTACCACACAATTGCACTCATCTCACATGCTAGTAAAGTAATGCTCAAAATTCTCCAAGCCAGGCTTCAGAATCACGTGAATCGTGAACTTCCTGATGTTCAAGCTGGTTTTAGGAAAGGCAGAGGAACCAGAGATCAAATTGCCAACATCCGCTGGATCATGGAAAAAGCAAGAGAGTTTCAAAAAAACATCTATTTCTGCTTTATTGACTATGCCAAAGCCTTTGACTGTGTGGATCACAAGAAACTGTGGAAAATTCTGAGAGAGATGGGAATACCAGACCACCTAACCTGCCTCTTGAGAAATCTGTATGCAGATCAGGAAGCAACAGTTAGAACTGGACATGGAACAACAGACTGGTTCCAAATAGGAAAAGGAGTATGTCAAGTCTGTATATTGTTACCCTGCTTATTTAACTTCTATGCAGAGTACATCATGAGAAACGTTGGACTGGAAGAAACACAAGCTGGAATCAAGATTGCCAGGAGAAATAACAATCACCTCAGATATGCAGATGACACCACCCTCATGGCAGAAAGTGAAGAGGAGCTAAAAAGCCTCTTGATGAAAGTGAAAGAGGAGAGTGAAAAAGTTGGCTTAAAGCTCAACATTCAGAAAACGAAGATCATGGCATCCAGTCCCATTCATGGGAAATAGACGGGGAAACAGTGGAAACAGGGTTAGACTTTATTTTTATGGGTTCCAAAATCCCTTCAGATGGTGACTTCAGCCATGAAATTAAAAGATGCTTACTCCTTGGAAGAAAAGTTGTGACCAACCTAGCTAGATAGCATATTCAAAAGCAGAGATATGACTTTGCCGACTAAGGTCCGTCTAGTCAAGGCTATGGTTTTTCCAGTAGTCATGTATAGATGTGAGAGTTGGACTGTGAAGAAAGCTGAGCGCTGAAGAATTGATGCTTTTGAACTGTGGTGTTGGAGAAGACTCTTGAGAGTCCCTTGGACTGCAAGGAGATTCAACCAGTCCATTCTGAAGGAGATAGGCCCTGGGATTTCTTTGGAAGGAATGATGCTGAAGCTGAAGCTCCAGTACTTTGGCCACCTCATGTGAAGGGTTGACTCATTAGAAAAGACTCTGATGCTGGGAGGGATTGGGGGCCGGAGGAGAAGGGGACGACCCAGGATGTGATGGCTGGATGGCGTCACTGACTCGATGGGCGTGAGTCTGGGTGAACTCAGGGAGTTGGTAATGGACAGGGAGGCCTGGCGTGCTGCAATTCATGGGGTCGCAAACAGTCGGACATGACTGAGCAACTAAACTGAACCGAGGGAAAGAAATATGTGAACTGATTATTAATGTGAAAACTTGAAAGAGGAAGTCCTCCAAATCCACATGTAATACTTTTCATTTCAACAACACACAGTGAGAAAATGCCCTATGCAGGGAACTGGATTTTCCAATACTTTATCCTTAGACATTCTGTCTTCAGACAGAAATATATAAGCATTGACCTGGCATAATTTGACTAACTCCTTTCTTTTGTTCTGATTCCACAAAAAGAGGTGATTGAACATATCTGTTGGACTTCATGTCAATTTCTTATAGAAAGAGAATAAGCCACACAGAAGATCAACTTTCTGATACCTATGGCAACTCTTTCTTTAAGTTGGCCTTGTCACCAGTTTCTCATGACTTTGATCTGTGTGAGTCAACTCCTCATTTCCACATCTTCAGAGTGGAGGAGCAGATAATGAAAAGAGGGACCCAGAGCAACTTACTGCCTTCCTGGGAGAGCCAGATGGCTTTCCTAAGCAATATCTCTAAACTCCTCAAATTATTCCAATTGTTTACATGCTTCAAAAACAAATACTTAGAAACTGTACTTTTTAACGTGACCATATTAATGCCTAATAGGCATTTAGCTACTGTGATCTAAGCACCATAAAGAAAAAAAAAATATTCTTAAGGATTCATATCCCAAAGAGTAAATGTTTCCTGAAGGTAATCTGACAATCTGATAACAGCCATACTTCTATTCAAGAAATATTTATAGAGTGTCTTGTACTGTTCATGTTCTTAAGGTAAGTCAGGAAAGGCAGCAAACTCCTGTCCTGTGGAACTTACATTCTAGAGAGTGGAGACAAGACAGAAGTAAGACGTGTAAGTCACACAGATGTTTGTAACACATGCCATGGGAAAAAATGTATTATGGGTGAAGGGGACCAAGAATGTGGGAGTGGAAGGGAAGGGTGTAACGGAGACTAGGATGGTACAATTGAGAAGATGAGATTCTACACAAATTTAAAGGAGATAGATATCTGCATGTAACAAGGACGTCTGACAACAAAGCATTGAAAAAAGGGAGAGAGAGATGGAGAAGATGCAATCAGAGAGGTGAAGAGAGTACACCTAAGGATGTGGAGACTTTATAAGAACGTTGGGTCTTATACTGACTGACACAAGAAGCCAAAGAGGATATTTATTAATGTAACCTTTTTCTTTGATGTAACTTCAAATTGACAGCAACAAGAAGAGTAAAGGAAATTTTTTTACTTATATTAATTCGTTGTTTATATTTGCTCCCATTGACATCTATCATTCTTTCTCTCTCTCTCTCTCATTCCCCTTCTCTTTTTCTCTCTGTTTGTGTCTTCCCTTTAAATAGATGATTTTTTTTCTAAATCATTTGACAGTAAATTGAAGAAACTGATACCTATATACCACTGAATGGTTTAGTGAATATAGTCTCAAAAAAGGGGCATTCTCTTATGTAACTATGATACAGTTGATAAAATGAGGAAAATTGATATTGATAAGCACTACTATCCATATTTGACTTTTGTCAATTTTCCAAGTAATATCCCTTATAATTACACTTTCGCCTCTGATGCAGCCCTGGAATCAGTGTCTTAATTTCATGGCTGCAGTTGCCATCTGAAATGATTTTGGAGCCCCTCAAAATAAAGTCAGTCACTGTTTCCATTGTTTCCCCGTCTATTTGCCATGAAGTGATGGGACCAGATGCCATGATCTTAGTTTTCTGAATGTTGAGTTTTAAGACAACTTTTTTACTCTCCTCTTTCTATTTAGTTTAGATGGCAGTTCAGCAGCTGTTTTAGATAGACGCCTTTCAGCTTTACAATTTTAATGAAGAAATTTATCACCTCCTAAAGAGAAACTTTTGGTCCTGAAAATCAACTTAAAAATTGTAAGGTCCTTTTTAACCTTTGTATTCTGAAGTAGTTTTAGTAAGTTAAAATAAATCCTTCAAAGAATATAGTGTGAAATGTACCTATGCTTTCTACTGCCTTGCTAAAAAGTTGACAATATTAGTTTTTATATCTTTTAATTTAAAAATATAAAAAAAGACAAGTCATGATCCCTTTATAGAGCCAATAGATTCAATTCTGAAATTTCCACATAGGTTATTCTCAGTCTTCAACTAACAGGAAATATTTGTTTTGCTGCAACTTTAATATAACAAAAATATGTAAATATTTATAGTCTTTGTTTATGTAATTTATATTGCCCATATGAAAATTCCTTTGCAAGTAATCCATGACCAAAGCTGCTATAAGTGGAAGTAAATGGTTGCTCATAACACACAAATTCTGTTGTTTTTATTGTTTCATTAAAAAATAAATTTCATATTTTCACTACAATATGCTTGGATAAAGATAGCTATCAAAATCCACAGACAGGGCAAGAACAGTTGGTGTGGTTTCTCAGCAGACTTTGAACTCAATAACCCTAGAAAGTTCACTGAATCTCTTTGTAGCTCACATTTCAGTTGTTAAAATGATGTGGGACAAGGATTGAGTGGGAAACTCAATCCCTACTGAGTTTAGGGATTTATTTAAACTGTGGACTTTTTCTTTTATTTTTTCTATTTTGTTTTTGGTGCAACATAGTTTTTAGTCCTTGTTCTTTAGTATTTCTCCAGAAAGTCTGTAGAAAAAGAGAACAACAGTGAAATAAATGCATAACTTTTAAACTTGATTTCTTAAATTTACCAGTAATAATAATTGAGATGCAAAATAAAAAAAGGGTTTAAAATTACCACTTTTTTTCAAAGATAAACTTATACTCTAAAGATTCTTCTCTGTAGGTGTAATTCTTCTATTATTAGCAAATATATTCAAACATGAATTTTGGCAAAGAAAGGAGTTGAATATAGTGAAAGAGGCTGTGGAGTTAGGAAGACAACTAGTGACTCTGGTGACATTTCTTTAATTTCTTTCACCTCAAATTTCTTATCTGTAAACTGGAGGCAACAAAATCTATCCTGAAAAGATTATAATGAGAATTAGAATGAAGATGTAAAGTATTTACAATTACTGGTGATAAAAAAGGGACAGTAAACATCCTTACTATTAGTGTCTGATCTCTGACTACCTGAGCAGACTTGGCCAACTTTTGATTTATCAGCAGTAAAACTTTGTAGTATTAATAGCATAGAAAGTTAATGAATTTACCTTTATTACAAAATGCAAGAGAAATAAATGAACATTTACCAAAGTTCTACTGAAGTTTTGAAATTACCAGTTTGTTTTTCATATTTGAATAGAGATGCTTAGGTTTTGGCTCAGTCAGTAAAGAATCCGCCTGCAATACGGGAGAGCTGTGTTTGATGCCTGGGTTGAGAAGATCACTTGGAGAAGGCATAGCAACCCACTCCAGTTTTCTTGCCTGGAGATCCCCAGGGACAGAGGAGCCTGGTGGGCTGCAGTCCATGGGGTCGCAAAGAGTCGGATACAACTGAGTGGCTAAGCATAGTATAGCTTAGGTTGAAATTGTAATAAATTGCTAGATGTCAAGCATACACAGACCATGAGTCTTTGTGTTTTTCTCCATTGCTTTCTCACTTGGCTAATAAGGGGAACCTCCAGAGTTGGTCAGAGGCAGAGCTGAGAGCTAGGTGAAGGTCATCTTTGCTGCCTCTCACTGTCCCTGGTCAGCCTTATGATGCCCACTGCGTAGGCACTCCTATTTTCATGCTGAATTTCATCCTTTTGCTCACAGCTTCCATAAATACTTCTTAGTAAAAGAAAGGAGTTAAATAATTAAGTTTGAGCATTTAAAGACTGCATCACAGTACCTAATAACACCCTTTAGAAACTTTTTGCTGTATGATCATAAATATGTTTGCTTTTTGTGATAAATATTGTAGAGATTTATCTATTTATTCCCATATTCTATTCAGTAATTTTAATGTACCTAGTCTGCTATATTTTTATTAGTTCTTTCCTCTTCAGGTTATTTTTCATGGCTGTATTACAAATGGTACTGGTGCAGTACTTGGTACTCTATTTGCACTGTATTATCAGATGTTTATGATATCTGGCAATCAGCAAGAAATAGATTACATTTTATAGAATGGGAGAAAACAGTTGTTGTTGTTCAGTTTCTAAGTCATATTCAACTTTTTACAACCTCGCTCCGGGAGTTTGTTCCAGTTCATATCCATTGAGTTGATGATGCTATCTAACCATCTCATCCTTTGCCACTCCCATGTCCTTTTGCCTTCAATCTTCCCCAGTATCAGAGTCTTTTCCAATGAGTTGGCTCTTGGCATCAGGTAGCCAAAGTATTGGAGCTTCAGCCCAACCATCAGTCTTTTTGGTTATTATTAAGGGCTGATTTCCTTTAGGATTGATTGGTTTGATCTTGCAGTCCAAGGGACTCTCAAGCCTTCTCCAGCACCACAATTTGAAAGCTCAGTTCTTCAGTACTCAACTTTCTTTATAGTTCAACTCTCACATCCATACATGACTACTGGAAAAACCATAGATTTGACTCTGTGGACTTTTGTTGACAAAATGATGTCTCTGCTTTCTAGTATGCTGTCTAGGTTGGTCATAGCTTCTCTTCCAAGGAGCAAGCATCTTTTCACTTGGTGGTTGTAGTCACTGTCCAAAGTGATTTTGGAGCCCAAGAAAATAAAATCTGTCACTGCTTCCACTTTTTCCCCTGGTTAATTTGTGAGTAAACATATTTGTGTTACTAACACCTTTGCATCCCTACACAACTTGCAACTGCAGAGAGTCATACGAAATACAGAAGAAGATTATGCACAACTCTATGAAACCACCACTATCACTATTATTCTCATTTCACGCACGAGGAAGCTGAAGCTTAGCCAAGCTGAAACTGGCAAGATTATCCAGTTAGTTTAGTGAGTGTCAGAGTAAGGGATTGAATCTGTATCTGTGACTTTCAGAGCTCTAATGATATCATAGTAAACTATAAAGAATTTCAATTTGATTTTTTTCTTAAGAAAAAACAGAGCAGAGGAACAGGAAACAAAATTAAAACAAAACAAAACCTTGGATTTCCCTGGTGACAGAGTGAATAAGAATCTGCCTGCCAATGCAGGGTCTGCCAGTTCAGTCCCTGGTCTGGGAAGATCCCACATACCATGGAACAGCTAAGCCTGCAAACCACAACTACTGAAGACTGCATGCCCTGGGACCCGCATGCTGCAACTATTGAAGCTTGTATGTCTAGAGCCTGTGCTCTGCAGCAAGAGAAGCCGCCACAATGAGAGGCCTGAGCTCTGCTCATCACAACTGGAGAAAGCAACAAAGACCCAGCACTAAAAAATAAAATCTAGACCACTAATTTTACATGAATTCAGGAAAGAACATTGGCTCATAGACTAGGAGAAGATGGGAATGTACAGATTATTTAGTCCTCATTTTCTCAATGAAGAAACTGAAGCCATGCAGGTAAGTCGATTCCTCAAACCACGAAATCTCTTAAAACTACAACCCCATGCTTTTTTCCAAGATAGATTTGTGACTAATTGAGAATAATCTATATCTAAATTGTCAGATTAGAACTTTTTAACACTGTACATCATGAAGTTAGCCAAAACTGGATGAACTTGGTATTATTGTGACACAGAGAAATGGGGAAAAAATAGGATGATTCAAACATTAAACCTGTCTATATGGAGGCTTTAAGATGTATCAGGTACTGTTGGGTCCTGTGGTCACAGTCTTTTAGGGAACAGAGATATATCTACCAGTAAGGATAATATAGCCCAATAAGTGCAATTTGAATGGCAAATCACAAAATGCTGTGAGCATTTGGAGTGGGGAGGAATTAATTCAGCCTGAGAGATTTCTGTTGATCCCTGTGTGATGCTTCACAGAAGCGATGATATTTGAGTTTGACAAGCACCTGTGGCTGGAGGCTATTTCATCCAGAAAGAACAACAAAGGTATCAGATATACATACAGTGAAGTGTGTTAAAAGAATAGCAAGGAATTCAACCAGGCTCTAAATATTTATGCAAGTGCCTCAGAGATGTATTTTGAAGAGTTCTTGGCTCATGAAAACTGCAGAATCATTTTTTTCAAAAAACTTCTTACTCATTTCAAATCTTGCTCAAGTCAAAAGTCCTTTAGAATACATTTCTACTCCCCTGGTAACAGCATCACCAGGCCCACCAATGGCATGTTTATTTGAGTAATTGTCACAAGCTATCCATGTTGACCGGGCTTCCCAGGGTGGCGCAGTGGTAAAGAATATGCCTGCCAATGCAGGAGATGTAAGATACAGCTTCAGTCCCTGGGTTGGGAAGATTCCCTGGAGTAGGAAATGCCAATCCACTGTAGCATTCTTGCCTGGAAAATTCCAGGGACAGAGGAATCTGGGGGCTACAGTCTATGTGGTTGCAAAGAGTCAGACACAACTGAGCAACTAAGCACATATATGTTAACAACCGGTGAATAACCAGTCTTTTATAGCTTTGGCATATTTTGGCTATATGTCTTTGAAAATACTGTGTGGACTTTGCCAGACTATTTGCTTCTCAGTTATGGATAGAATTCAGTTAAAAGGTAACTAATGCAAATAGCACTGACTAATGCACTGATAATGAACTAATGCAATAAAAATCTTTACAGTTTGATAAGCAAAAAAATTTCCTTTTGTGGTATCTGCTGTTCATTTTATATTTATTGCTCTTAAAGCTTATTTTATTTCAAATATAAAGAAAAATTTTTTCATTTCTGAACATTTTTTTATACCTTCTGGAATTTTCTCCCTAAGTTAAAATTTGCAATGAGCTTGGAGGGAATCTGTATCACAAGATTACATGTTTGTTTTCTTCATTCCTCTTAGCCCTGAATAGATTGAGTATGGAGGTGGTGTGGGGAATGACATCGTACTCAACTAGTATTTCCAGTATCTGGCACTTAATAGGTGCTTAACCAGTGATAAATAGATGAAGGAGAATAAATGAATGAAATTGGTGAAAGCCCCACTGATCTGAGAATCTAAATATTGGCCAGGGTGAGTTTGGTAAGAAGTAAAATTTAATCTTCTAAGACAAGAGGTTATCTGAAATATTGGGACTTTCAAGAGCCAAAAATAGCCCCCCTTTTTACCTTTTCCTAAGTTTGTGAAGTAAGACACATAAAACAGTTGGAGATTCTTTTAAAGGAAGTTGGATTACTGATAAGCTGTTTGGAGATCATGATTTAAATCTACAGTCAAATAAGTTTTCTGACACTTCATCCAGTGTTGGATAGACCTATCTCCCAGGTCATCAGCATAGCTGGGCACTTAGGGTCTTCCCATAGGGGAGTCTCCATACCATTTGGCAGAGAGCAGATCAGATGTTATTAGTTCATTCTAGAAATGTGAATCATATACTTACTTATTATATGCTAGGCAATACAGGTATGATATTAAATAATTCCTGTGTTCACACTGTTGGACTAAAGAAAACAGATGATTTCTGTCCAGTGTAATGGTGAACTCCAAGGCACAAAGGAACAGGGGAGGAACTCAAAGCTGGACTTAGAAGGTCCAGGAATGATTCTAATAAAATATCCAAGATGTAGCTCGAAGTAATAATAAAAGCTCTCCAGTTAAAATGAGAATATTCTAGAAAAGGAATGGAGTGTTTGAGTCATAAAAAACATTTTTTAATAATTGGAAGGTAAGAGATAAAGGAAAGGAAAAGGAAAGAATGAAATTGAGGCAGGAGAGCTTAGCAGAGGACAGATCAGGAAGGATTTTGCAAGCAATTTTAGGCACTTTTTACTGAACTTTCACTTAAAGGGAATGGTAGTTAACTGAATGACTTCCAGCAGGAGAATAATATGTGTTATATTGACCCCTTTATAAAATGCACTTAAAAAAAAGATGTCCAGAGGACTATTTGGGAGACTTGAACATCAGTAGAGGCAGGGAGGTCAGAGAGAAGTAGACAGATTTGAGAAGCATGTAAGATGTAATATCAAGAGAAATTAATGGAAGCTTAGTTGAAGAAAAGAGAAGTCAAACCTGATGCTGGTGTTCTCTGGTATAAGTAGAGAGATGTCTGGCCTTAAGTGATACAGAAAAATGAACATAGGAATGTCATCTGGGCTGGAGATAAAGTTTTGAAGAACGTCCACAAGGTGCAAAGTTGATTCACGTGTTGACGTTATAAAATATAAAATGGAAAAAATACTGAAGTGTTCCACTGAACATTAACTCAAGATGTAAAAATACTTTGAAAACCAGATCTTTTGGGGAATGATTATTAAAAAAGATTCAAGTATTCCCCTTGGACACTTATAAAGTATATCTATCTACAAAGGTACATTTATTACCTAGTATGAGCTACAGTTACATTTGATTGCCATGGATTTATTTATTTGGAGGGTTTTTTTCCGCCTCAGTTATAGATGAAACAAGTACTTTCCCACGTTCATCTTTGTGCAATATGTGATCTGGAATAGCTCAATATAATTAGCAACTTCAGAACACTGCCAGAATCGAAGCAGCAAAGTGTGACATCTCCTACAATTAAGATTCATTGCCAACTATCCTCAGGGCGAATTGACTCTGCACTATTAGCTCCCCTTTTCTATACAAACTCTTTGTCTTATGATTATCTCTGATTTATTATTATTTTTTTTTGCATTGACCACTCAGACAGTTAAGAATCTGCCTGCAGTGTGGGAGACTTGTGTTCGATC
This sequence comes from Aepyceros melampus, assembly GCA_006408695.1. NCBI lineage: Eukaryota > Metazoa > Chordata > Mammalia > Artiodactyla > Bovidae > Aepyceros > Aepyceros melampus. The sequence continues at coordinate 312,188 of SJXQ01007637.1, forward strand.
CTTGGGTCAGGAAGATCCCCTGGAGAAGGGAATGGCAACCCACTGCAGTAATTCTTGCCTGGAAAATTTTATGAAGAGAGAAACCTAGCGGGCTACAGTCCATGGGGTTACAAAGAGTTGGACCTGACTGGAGCGATTGACACTTTCACTTTCACACACTATTGTTTGGATGGGTTAATTTCAGCGTCTCACCCCCTAAAATGGGAGCCTGAGTGAGAAACCAGTGTCTTAAAGACCTGAGGCTCCAGCAGCTGTCATGGAAGCCAGCACAGGACAGGTACTTGGATGAACTGGATGGATTGTGTCACCCGGTCATCAAGTGAGCCACCACTAGAGGGCACTGGCAGTTCGGTCAGATGGGAGGTACTGGAGGTGTTCCCACAGACACGGGGTCAGGACTGTTTGTGAAAGCACCTGGACTCAAGCCTGGACTTCTGTATTTCACCCAGGCAGGAGGATAGAGAGTCGATGCTCTTATTAGCCCTAATTTCTGGCTCAATTTCTTTGCTCTGAATGTCTCACTGGCTTTCTTCCTAGTTTCTCTGACTTTAGAAGGTTTCTCCCCTTACCTCCTCAGGTGTGTCTAAGAAACAGCTCTTATAGAAGGCACTGCACAATTACCCAGACTGCCCTTGTTGCTGTATGTCTGCCCCTGGCCCTGGTCCTTCACAACTCTGGAAATACCAAACCGCTTTGCTGTTCACTGAATAGGCTGCTGACTCTCACACATCACATGCTGTGAGCTCAGATGATTCCTCATCTGCAAATACCCTTCTCCACCTCTCGGACTGCCGCTCGTCAGGCAAGTATCTTTTATAATCTATTCAATGAAGTTTTCTTACCATCAGGAGATCTTGCTGTTCTTTCTTCTTTATGTTTTAAGAATGTACCATCAATGGCATTTGTTATACTCTTCATACTTATTTGTTCTCCTTCCCTCCCCTTCAGTTTGTACTTTCTACTCAAGGGTTTGGGTATCATAATTCAGAACCTATGGACTACTTACGTGTAATGATGTAAGTGGCTGGAAAGATAGAGCATCTTTCATGGTCCCAGGGTATGCTCATGAGGCCAGGCTAGATCCTAAAGAAGCTTTCCCAACTGGGGTGGCAAGAAGGATACATTTAGACACATTATTCTCCAGAGTAACAACACTCTTCAGTGGCTCAAGATGGTCTGTGCTTAGACTGCAAATAGGCACCATGCGTGTCAGTCTTGTCTTTCTCATGTGTAATAGATTGTTTGAATACTGAGGCTTCCCAGGTGGCTCCATGGTAAAGAATCTGCATGCCAATTCAAGAGACCCAAGAGATGCAGGTTCCATCCCTCGGTTGAGAAGATTCCCCTGGAGTAGGAAAAGGCAACATGCTCCAGTATTCTTGCCTGAAAACTTCCATGGATAGAGGAGCACAGAGTTGGACACGACTGAATGACTGAGTACATACTGAATACCAAGACGGGCAACAGGGAGCAGGCCTTCAAGATTAATTCCATTTGCCATTTTGGGCCTCTAAAAAAATGGACAAACTCCTAAGCAAAATATTAGAAGGTTACTGTGCCATGGATACACCATGCTACTTTATATCTTGGGCCTGTGCATACGCTGTTCCCTCTGCCTGAAATGTATGTACAGTAGGTCCCCTACAAATGAAGGCGTTCTCTTCTCAGAGTGCATTTGTAAGTTTAATTGCTTGTACATGACAGCAACTCAGCACAGCACAGCACAGCCAACAGAGTTAGTCTAGGTACCCAACTAACACGACTGGCTATGTATTACTGTACCGTAATAGGCTTTTAACACTTTTCACACAAATAATACATAAAAACAAAAAATAGACATTTTTAATCTTACTGTACTATACCTTGAAAGTACAGTAGTACAGTACAACAGCTGGCATACAGGGGCTGACATTGAATCAAAGGACAAGAAGAGCTACCGACTGGCAGAGGAAGAAAAGGTGGGAGATGATAGAGCTGAAGGATCATCAGCAAGAGGAGACAGAGGGTCAGCTGCAATTTCACTCATCCCTGACGTTAATGACACAGCTTCTGATTCCTTGCTGGAATCAGATGTGCCTTCACATCTTTGAAAGTTTGCAACTGGAAGACTGGTATGTAGGGAACTTTCTGTACCTGCACTCACTGCCCTTCACCAACTGGCCATTTTGTCCATCGTAGGCTGCAGTCCATGGGGTCGCCAAGAGTCGGACACAACTGAGCGACTTCGCTTTCACTTTTCACTTTCATTCATTGGAGAAGGAAATGGCACCCACTCCAGTGTTCTTTCCTGGAGAATCCCAGGGATGGAGGAGCCTGGTGGGCTGCCGTCTATGGGGTCACACAGAGTCGGACACGACTGAAGCGACTCAGCTGCAGCAGCAGTAGCAGTATCCCTCATCTCATTTTGCAACTCCTCTCCAATATCACCTCCTCTGTGACACCCATCCTAGCTTTCATACCCAAACCTTGCCTGTCTCTCTCAGTGTTCCCATTAGATTTTTGAATATTTCTACTATATCACTTATAATTATTTACTTCCTTTTTGTTTTCCTTTTGAGACTATGTGCTTCTTGATAATATGGTTTACTTCCTCCTGTCTACACAGCTTCAGGATTTAACATTTGACATTTGACACAATGCACTTATTAAGTACTCAGTGAATGAATGACTGAATGTTTTGTTTCTTTATTCAGTGAGTACTAGCTGCCAAAGATCTGTCCTTAGGGTTTAGATGGTTTAACTTTTTGCAGCTCAGTTCCCTGGGGTTGGGCACAAGGCAATGGGTAAGTGGACTTTAGAAATCCCTAAGAGTGTCCGCAGGGAAGTCTGTCTGTAGGTCACAGAACACCAGCCCCTAAAAATGCACTCTGAATAGTAGCTTCCATCCCCAGGAAACAGGATTGTCCATTAGGCAAGCTCCTCCTAAGAATGGTCTAGAGAAACATGAAGACTTCTAGAACAAGAACTGAAATGGGAGTGAAACAGTAAAGCCTTATTTTGCAAAATCGAGTCATTGGAGGAAACTCCTGTTTGACCTTCTCTTTTCTAGAGAAGGCTAACCCTCACAAGTTCAGAAATCTTGAATCATAGCTGCTCTGTAGCTACACAGGAAGGCAAAAATGTCAAGCAATACTTGGAGGTAGTTGGAGCCACAGAAAGTGGCTTAGGTGGTGGGTAGGACGAAGTGACCCTGTTAGAGACTGAGGAAGGCTGTGTTGTGGTTTTGAGATAGGGCTGATAGCAAGGACTCTGTCCATCTCTGTGTCCTTGCTACTGGGTTTATAGCAAAGGCTCAGGGAATGTTTGCTGAATTGTTAAGTCATGATTATTTTTTTTTCTCCCATCATGGACTATTGGGCAACTCATCTGAGACCAGTGATTAGTTCCAAAGATTTGGGCAGGATAGAAGAGTGTAAGAATGAGGAAACCCGAAGATCATGCTAAGATTTCTAATGAGAAATCTAATGCAAATACAAACCCACTTGCCTCATAGCTGGAGGCGTATTTGACCTGAAATTAGCTCTCCTGTTAAATCCCTATGTAGGGTGATTCCATTTTTAAGGTGCTATTTTAGCTTATCAAAAATTAAAGTGTCCTCTCCCCTCCCACATTCCATTTTGAGAAGTATATCTGTCATATTAAGATACTTTTATCAAGTTTACCAGCCTGCTTGTCAAAAGTTTGTTATGGTTAGTCACCAGAGAATTATAAATACCTTTAGGCTCAGATGTGATAGTACCGAAGGAAGGGAGGACTAAAAGAGAATAAGAGTGGCAGTTGATTTTGTAAAAGTCATTGGTGTATTAAGTACTTTGAATTTTTTTCTATTATTCTTCCTCGTGGATTGGAGGTATATTAGACATGTTGATCTGAGTGGCTCCATGTTGGCAAGGTTGTGGGAGATGGTTGGTGTTTTCTTGAGCACATGCTCATGTTTTTCCTGCAAAGGGTAGTGGTAAATCTCTTGAAGAACTATAAATAATTTATTTTTATCAGGTAAATAATGTGCATAACCAATGATATTTCCCTCTTTGCAATGGTTGTGTTTGTGCAATGGCTAGAAGCTTTGTCTATCACTCTCATAGATTTTTCAAACTGACTAAAAGTAACAACCATTATTGAACATTTATGTTCCAGGCACTGAATTTTATTTTTGAATTTTTAAAAATTGGAGTATAACTCCTTTACAATGTTGTTAGTTTCTGCTGTACAATTAAGTAAATCAGTTGTATGTATACATATATCCCCTCTCTCTTAAGCCTCCCTCCAATGGTCAGAATGGCCATCATCAAAAAATCTACAAAAAATAAATGCTGAAGAGGGTGTGGAAAAAATAGAACATTCTTGCACTGCTGGTGGAAACGTAAATTGGTATAGCCACTATGGAGAACAGCATGAAGGTTCATTAAAAACCTAAAAATAGAACTATCAGATGGATTAGCGATCCCACTACTGGCCATATACTGTGAGAAGACCATAATTCAAAAAAACATATGTGCACCAATGTTTATTGCAGGCACTGAGCTTTATATCCACCTAATCCTCACAACTTACAGTACCTTATGAATTAAGTGCTACTTTTATCTCATTTTTTATAAACGGCAAGAGTAGAGACTTGGAGACATTAAGGTGCCCGAGGCTTACTCAGCCCTAGTTCTATGTGATGTCCTCACTTTGACCTTTTCTTCTTTGTAGTCTGGGAGACCTAGTGCCCTCTTCCCAAGTTCCTCAAAGTTGCTCTCTCTACCCTCATCCTCCAGTAGCATAGTTTCTTCAACTTCAAAAGTTCTCTCTTTTACACAACACAAATAACCCTTTATTTTAAGCATCTTCTATTTTTCACTCTGCAACAATCGCAGGGGTCTGGCTGTGATATAGGAAAATGTAAGAAAAATAAAGGTAAGTTAGTATTCCCTGAAGTTATTTTGCCATGCAATTCTTTCTTTTAGGTTTGTTTATCAGATGAGTTGGTTTGAATAGGTGTGTGGATTCTCCAGTAAGGTGTAATGAGTTTTAAAGGTGGTGTCCTTCCCTTGGAAGTCTGTTTTGTAGATCCCACTGCCAGACTGCCAGGAATAGTTGTGTTTCTTCTAAACCTCTGCTTTATTTTTGTCTTATGGACACCATGAGTCATGTAACAAAACTACATTTTCCTTTCTCTAGGGCCTTCAGAGACATTTTGATCAGATATGTGTTTGTGTACTCCGACATTCCTAGGAAATACTTCTTGGCTGAATTTTTTTAAAGGAAAGAGAGATTTGTTTTAAAAATATTGCACACTATCATATATGTCAGCACACTGTGTGTATTTGCTGCTGCTGCTGCTAAGCTGCTTCAGTTGTGTCCAACTCTGTGCGACCCCATAGACGGCAGCCCACCAGGCTCCCCTGTCCCTGGGATTCTGCAGGCAAGAACACTGGAGTGGGTGCCATTTCCTTCTCCAGTGCATGAAAGTGAAAAGTGAAAGTGAAGTCGGTCAGTCGTGTCCGACTCTTGGCGACCCCATGGCCTGCAGCCTACCAGGCTCCTCCATCCATGGGATTTTCTAGGCAAGAGTACTGGAGTGGGGTGCCATAGCAGGAGAGCCTAATGAAAACTGTCTCTGGTTCAGTGTTTTAAAAAAATTTAAACATTCTTTATTTTTCAATATCTAGATTTCAATTTTTTATATTTAAGAAATATGGTGTCACTATTAAGTAATACTTATTTTAGACCTTATATTACAAGTTCAAAAATAAATTTTTATAGTGGTTTCATCTTTGTCTCTCTTTAGCTATTTGTTTTTCTGCCACAAAGTCGCTGGATGAGAGAGTTGTAGGGCAGCCCTGGAGGCAGAGAATTGCAGGCCAGCCAGACGGAAGCAGAGTGCACTGTGGATTTGCACGTACTCACGCCTCAGCCCCAGGCGGCTTCACAGACTTGAACTTACCCACCCCTCAGAACAGGAGAGAATTAAATCATTTCCACTTTAGTTCCAGAAGGTTGCTATATTCCTGGTGGGCACAAAATAAATATTGACTTAATCGAATGTTGCCCGGTGGTGTCTTCCTTTCCTTCTCCCGCCCCCCGCCCCACCCTGGTCCTCCAGCGGCTTCTTCAGAGCCTTGGAAATTACATATCGATGAAATTCTAAGGCAAGTCAAGGAAAATATGAACGTAAAAAAATTTTCTCTGCCCTTTGGCGTCCTCTCTCCCCTCTACTGTGCCTTATGCATCCCCATTGGTGGAAATACCGGCTCAACCACAAACAGCAACATTCTCCCAACATCACAAGATGACTCCTGAAGTGATAACCTTCCTGCTTAATTTTGTAAGGGGCTACAATGACCCATGACCTACTGCTCCTTTTGTACATGGAGACTTGGACTGTATCAACTGTCAGTAATATGTCATGTAATATGTCCAGTTCTCTGTTTCAAAACACTGTATGATTCTGCTATGATATCTAATGGGCAGATCAGTTCCTGGAGATTTCTGAGACTCTGTTCCTGAGTTATAACGCTCAATTGGGCTTGAACAAAATTTTCCATCTTTTTTCCATGATTAATTGATTAATTTTTCATCCACAGAATATCTTTTCCTCAGAGTCTTCCCTTACTTTCTGTCCCATTGGCTTTCAGCATCAGGTCTCTTGGTGTTCAATATCATGCCTTCTTGTTTGTCTTTGTATCTAGGTCTTTTTGCACAGCTTCTCTGGGACTCTGTCCCTCTGTTTTCTCTGAGATACACACACTCTCTTCTATTCCTCGTTTCCATCTCTGTCTCTTTGTCTCTACTTTCTCACATACTGTTTTATATTTGTGTTTGCGTCCCTTCAGAATTACCATCAAAAATCACTGCAGTTTTTCAAGAGGTTAGACACATTTAAAAAATTTTATAAGTGCTCAAAAGAATTCATTTTTACACTTTTTTCTTCAAAACTATGTTTTCGTTTTTCAAATATTAATATAAGCACTCAGAGCAAAGTGGGTTGTCTGTATAACCATAGTGCACTGAAGTCACGTGGAGGATTGGGTCTGCTGTCCTCTGGGTGTTCTGTGTGCACTTTGCCCAGACAGGACTGCATTCCTCTGTTCCTTCTGACACAAATAGAGTGACTTTTCACCGGGCGACTATTGGTCTAGAGGGAATACTAACTTCTCCCTTCCCCTAGTGTTTTAAATCTCATTCCAGTCATTTGGCCCTGGATATTGGCACAGAAACACTGGCTGCATAAAGTCCTTGGAGCCTGAAATGGGACATTGGTTTGCTAATACTTCCCTGCAGCTGGGCGTCCCAGGTGGCACGCATGCGTGCTAAGTCACTTCAGTCATGTCTGACTTTTTGGGAGGCTATGGACTGTAGCCTGCTAGGCTCCTCTGTCCGCAAACTCACCTCTCCTGCAGCTCTTGCATTGCAAATGGATTCTTTCCCACTAGGCACCCAGGAAAGTCCAGGTGGTGCTAGTGGTAAAGAATCTGCCAACCAATGCAGGAGACCTAAGACATGCAAGTTTGATCCTTGGGTTGGGAAAAGCCCCTGGAGGAGGGCAATGGCAACCCACTAAACTATTCTTGCCTGGAGAATCCCATGGACTGAGAAGCCTGGTGGACTACAGTCCATGGGATCAAAAAGAGTGCACTGAACATGTATGCCCTACAGCTACTTTCTGGGGAAGATCTAATGTGTGTGATCAACCGCCTCTGGGCATTAAAATTAACCCTTTAAGCATCCTTTGTGCCTTGAAAGGTAACAAACTAATTGCTAGCTAAGAAAGTATATCTCAAAAATGACAATGATCTCTGTTTCTGAGGCAAATCATTCAATATCACAGTAATCCAAGTGTATTGCCCCAACCACTAAAGTTGGAGAAGCTGTAGTTGAATGGTTCTATGTAGACATACAAGACCTTCTAGAATTAACACCAAAAAAACCCCCCAAAAGATGTCCTTTTCATCACAGGGGACTGGAATGCAAAAGTATAGGAAGTTAAGAGATACTTGGATTACCAGGCAAGTTTGGCTTGGAGTACAAATTGAAGCAGGGAAAGGGCTAACAGAGATTTTGCAAGAGGATGAACTTGTCATAGTAAACACTCTCTTCCAACAACACAAGAGGTGACGCTACTCATGGACATCACCAGATAGTCAATGCCAAAATCAGACTGATTCTATTCTTTGCAGCCAAAGAGAGAGAAGCTCTATATAGTCAGAAAAAAACAAGACTAGGAGCTGACTGTGGCTCAGATCATGAACTCCTATAGCAAAATTCAGACTTAAATTGATGAAAGTAGGGAAAACCACACCATTCAGGTATGACCTAAATCAAATCCCTTACAATTATATGGAATTGTAGTATTTATGAAAGTATAAATACAATTATACGGAACTGCATATACATTGTATATATAATTGTATATATATATATAATTGTATATATTGTGTATAATTTTATATATTATGTATATATATGTATAATTATATACAATTATATACAACTGTATAATTGTATAAATACAATTATATGGAATTAAACTTCCATACAATTTTATGGAAGTAACAAATAGATTCAAGGGATTAGTATGATAGACAGAGTACCTGAAGAACTATGGACGAGATTTGTGACACTGTAGAAGAGGTAGGAATCAAGACCATCCCCAAGAAAAAGAAATGCAAAAAGGCAAAATGATCATCTGAGGAGGCCTTACAAAAAGCTGAGAAAAGAAGAGGAGTTAAAGGCAAAGGAGAAAAGGAACGATATACCCATTTGAAAGCGGAGTTCTGAAGAATATCAAGGAGAGATAAGAAAGCCTTCCTCAGTGATCAATGCAAAGAAACAGAGGGAAACAGTAGAATGGGAAAGATTAGAGATCTCTTCAAGAAAATTAGAGGTACCAAGGGGGCATTTCATGCAAACGTGGGCACAATAAAGGACAGAAATGGTGTGGACCTAACAGAAGCAGAAGATATTAAGAAAAGGCGGCAAGAATACACAGAACTATACAGAAAAGATCTTAATGACCCAGAAAACCATGATGATGTGATACTTACCTAGAGCCAGACATCTTGGACTGCAAAGTCAAGTGGGCCTTAGGAAGGAAGCATCACCATGAATAAAGCTAGGGGAGGTGATGAAATTCCAGTTGAGCTCTTTCAAATCTTAAAAGATGATGCTGTGAAAGTGCTGCACTCAATATGCCAGCAAATTTGGAAAACTCAGCAGTGGCCACAGGACTGGAAAAGGTCAGTTTTCATTTCAATCCCAAAGAAAGGCAATGCCAAAGAATATTCAAACTAACACACAATTGCACTTATCTCACATGCTAGCAAAGTAATGCTCAAAATTCTCCAAGCTAGACTTCAGCAATATGTGAACTGTGAACTTCCAGATGTTCAAACTGATTTCAGAAAAGGCAGAGGAACCAGAGATCAAATTGCCAACATACGCTGGATCATAAAAAAAAAACAAGAGAGTTTCAGAAAAAACATCTATTTCTGCTTTATTGACTATGCCAAAGCCTTTGACTGTTTGGATCACAATAAACTGTGGAAAATTCTGAAAGAGATGGGAATTTCAGAGCACCTGACCTGCCTCTTGAGAAACCTATATGCAAGTCAGGAAGCAACAGTTAGAACTGGACATGGAACACCAGACTGGTTCCAAATAGGAAAAAGAGTACATCAAGGCTGTATATTGTCACCCTGCTTATTTAACTTATATGCAGAGTACATCATGCAAAATGCTGGGCTGGATGAAGCACAAGCTGGAATCAAGATTGCCAGGAGAAATATCAATCACCTCAGATATGCAGATGACACCACCGTTATGGCAGAAAGCAAAGAGGAACTCAAGAGCCTCTTGTTGAAAGTGAAAGAGAAGAGTGAAAAAACTGGCTTAAAAACATTCAGAAAATGAAGATCATGACATCTGGTCCTGTAACTTCATGACAAATAGATGGGGAAACAATGAAAACAGTGAGATTTTATTTTCTTGGGCTGCAAAATCACTTCTGATGGTGACTGTAGCCATGAAATTAAAAGACACTTACTCCTTGGAAGAAAAACTAGAGCAACCTAGACACTATATTAAAAAGCAGAGACATTACTTTGCCAACAAAGGTCCACATAGTCAAAGCTGTGGTTTCTCCAGTGGTCATGTATAAGTGTGAGAGTTGGACCATAAAGAAAGCTGAGTGCCGAAGAATTGATGCTTTTGAACCGTGGAATTGGAAAAGACCCTTGAGAGTCTCTTGGACTGCAAGGAGATCCAACCAATCCATCCTAAAGGAATTCAGTCCTGCACAGTCATTGGAAGGACTGTTGCTGAACCTGAAACTCCAATACTTTGGCCACCTGAGGTGAAGAACCTACTCACTGAAAAAGACCCTGATGCTGGACAAGATTGAAGGCAGGAGAAGGGGATGACAGAATATGCTTACTGGAGGCCATTACCAACTCAATGGACATTGGTTTGAGCAAGCTCCAGGAGCTGGTGATGGACAGAGAAGCCTGGTGCTGCTGTCCATGGGGTCACAGAGTCGGACACAACTGAACAACTGAACTGAACTGGAGAAAGTCTATGGAGGATTGAAGTTTAAACTGTTGGTGGCCAGATGGAATATAAACAAAGCTTCTGCCCTTATGTTTAGTAAAAGAACTGAATTTTTTTTTTCTTTAAGCTTTTATTATTACAGTTCTAAACGTGTCAAGCACTTCATGCAAAGTATCTCATTTACTCCTTAGGACCACCATGCATGTTAACATGATGACTCCATGCTGCTAATGAGAAACTGAAGCTAAGACAAGTCAAGTGACTTGACAAAGGTCATACAAAATAGTAGAGTTGAAACTTATTAGAAATGAATATTTTTATGTTCTCAAGGGCAATTTTTATGCCTAGAAAAGAACTACTGAAAGTTATCATGGTGCAAAATTAGTATTCAACTCACTCGAAACCCTTGTTTTTCTTAAGTTTATATGTTTAGAAATTTTATTAATCTATCCATAAATCTAATGTTTATAATTATTTTGAAGGAAGATTTTACAACCTAATTAAATTCCTTGAACATTTAGCCACATTTATTAATGTATATATTTTTATTTCCTTTTTTAAGTACCTTAATCACATGACTTAACACACTTCCTAAGAACTTAAGTAATTCTTAGAAATCAAATAAATTAAATTTACAGATCTGGTGAACATTAAACTCTCCTAAATGTTCCAAGTAAAATTTCAATCTGAAATTACAGGTCTAAAGCACTGACTCAATACTCATTTTAACTTGAAACTGCATAGTTAACTTGTTATTCTAATAAGCCTAATTTTTATAAATAACACAAATAATTAAAATTCAAAATAAGCAAAGATTCTTAAATGCAAATATTTTAACACTAATTTTTATATTTTGATTTTTTATACATAATACTAAATTATACCATCATTAAAAGATAAAGGCACTAATACATCATTCCATATAATTTTGATCTTATTTTTCTAAGTAATTCTTGGAGTTGCCTAGCGTGTGAGGGTTTCTTAAAAATCAGAACTGCTATGTGTACAGTGGATGGTGGGAACCTGCTATAAAGCACAGGAAGCTGAGCTCATTGCTCTGTGATGACCTAGAGGGGTGGGATGAGGTGGGGGGAGGAGATTCACAAGGGAGGGAATATATGTATACTATTGACTGATTCATTTCATTGTACAGCAGAAACTAACACAGTATGGTAACACAGTTATATTCCAGTTAAACACACAAACATGCAAAACAAAAATTACTAATTAGATTAGACATGATTGGACCTTTATCAGCCATGCCTTTGGGACACAATGAGCCCTATTTCCTTTGATCCCTACTCTTGCAGATAAACAACCTCCTGAAATAACCTTCAAGATTTTTGCCTCCCCTGGTATTTGTGACTTGTATAAGCCTCTCTCCTTGAGTGTAGGTAGAGCTTTGTGAGTAAGATGGTCCATCACGTCTGTGAGTGCTGTGCTATATGGCAAAAGGAATTTCCCAGATGTAATACATTTCCAGTGGTAATGAATTTGAGTTAATCAGATGGGGAAAAGTTTTCTGAGTGGGCCTGATCTAATCAGGTGAGCTTTAAAAGGATAAGAATGTATACTGCTGCTGCTGCTAAGTCACTTCAGTCGTGTCCGACTCTGTGTGACCCCATAGACGGCAGCCCACCAGGCTCCCCCGTCCCTGGGATTGTCCAGGCAAGAACACTGGAGTGGGCAAGAATGTATACTACCATATGTGAAATAGATTGCCAGTCTAGGTTCAATGCATGAGACAGGGCACCCAGGGCTAGAGCACTGGGATGACCTTGAGGGATGGGATGGGGAGGGAGGTGGGAGGGGGTTCAGGGTGGGGATCACATGTACACCCATCCCATGGCTGATTCATGTCAATGTATGGCAAAAACCACTACAATATTGTAAAGTAATTAGCCACCAGTTAAAATAAATAAATAAAATTTTAAAAAAAGAGAGAGATAAGAAGCAATGAGGGCCCCTCCTGCTGGCTTTGGAAGAGGCCATGAGGCAGTGCTGCTCGAGCCTCAGATGAGATCGTAGCCCTGGATGACATCTTGAGTTCAGTCTGAGGAGACCCTAAGCAGAAGATCCAGCTAACCCACACCCAGGTTCCTCCACAGGAATGGTGAGGTAATAAATTTGTGTGGTTGTAAGTTGCTAAGATTCTAGTGATAAAAAGCTAATACATTCCCCAACTGGGAATGGTCTCATCACCTGTGTCTTTCATATTCAAGTTATATATATCTAAAGCTGCTGTCTCCTTACAGAGATCTGGCTCCCTCTCCCCACAGCTGCTATATCTCTTTCTAGAATTTTGCTTACAATTTGCTAGGTGAGATATTTATATGCCTTACTATCTACAAAAGTGCCATCAAATGTCTTAAGTTCCTGTTGATAGAAACTTGAGGGAGATCTTCTCTGTTATATTCTTACTGTATTTGACTACAAATCTTCTAGATAGTCCAAAGACATCCCGTTGAATTTTATGTATCTTTCATCATTTTGTCTAACTTTTTCAATGTCATTTTCCTGAAAACACCAGAGTCCAAATCTATCTGGTTCTAGAGTCGGACTTTCTATTAGTCCCTTTAACAGGAAACAGCTTAGTTTTTATGATGAGTCTTGAGTGCTAAAATGTCCTGCTATTGTCCCTGTGACTCTAAAAGCATTCTACAATTTCTCTGGCTTGTGCTTCTCTGAAGCAATAATAATTATATTCTAACATCACTCACTCAGTACATCAAAAAAATGTCATACACTTTCTATCAAGTCATTCTTGTTATTCTGTGTCTTTACTTCCTAAGCTTTTCTTTTAATGAAACAAAATAATAATTGACCCATGAATGTACATAGTACTCTGAGACATATGAAGAATAAAAGATACAATTCCTGTTTGATGAGACTTTATGATCTAGTTGGGATCAAGATATAAATGCAAAAATTTTAATAACTTTGTATGCAAAGTAATATAGGCTAAATAATACACATTAAATGATATGACTGGCCCAAATAATTAAGTGGAGGTACAGGTGAGGGTGGGGCTTCCCTAGTGGCTCAGTGGTAAAGAATCTGCCTGCACTGCAGGAGACGTGGGTTTGGTCCCTGGATGGGGATGATTACCCTAGAGAAGGAAATGACAACCCACTCCAGTATTCTTGCCAGGGAAATCCCATGGACAGAGGAGCCTGCTGGGTTACAGTCCATGGTGTCACAAAAGAGTCAGACACAACTTAGCAACTAAACAACAACCTTCTTCTTCAAAATTGCACTCTAGCTGAGAAAGCAAAGCATAAATATGAGGGTGCATGCTCTAATAATTCTCTTGCGATGGCATGTACAACATGCAATGCAAGACAAGAGAAAGACTGTGCTGCTGATGAGGGTGGGTGGAAATAAGTGAGGAGGAAGACGTCAAAGAGGTGACATTTCTGCTGAGCCTGATAGTAAAAATGACATTATCTTTTGGTTAACCATTTCCTAGATGCCAAAACTACCCTAAGCACTTTATGCTACTGATCCTCATGTAATCATAACAGCAACTTCGTTTGATAACAGTGGTGAGTAATATCCAAAGAGGACACTGGCATCATCCTACCAGAGAGCATCACCTCCTCCCTACCATTCCAGTCAAAGCTATTCTCGTCCTTCTCTCAAACTTCTGCAGAAGCTTTTTAACTGGTCTCTCTGCTTCTGCCATTGCTTTATACCCAGTCTCTCTGTGAGCTTTCAAAAACACACATCAGATAATGTCAGCATTGTGAACAAACTTTCCAACAAATTCCCATCTCACTTGGGTTAAAACCCCAGGTTCTTAGCCCACATTCAAGATCCTACATAATTTTGCTTCCACTCTTCTGTGATACCATTTCCTATCACTCTTGAATCCAACACCCAACACCATCTTTCCTCTTCTTGGCTGCTTGTCAAATACAACAGGAATGCTCTTTGCTCATCCCTTTGCCTGGAATGCCATCTCCCAGATATATGCAAGCATCACTCCCTTCTTCATTCAGATTTTTGCTCAATGTCATCCTATCAGAAAAACCTTCCTTGACCAGCCTGTGGAAAACACAATCATCTCTCCTCTCCATGCCTGTGGCACTCTGTGTTCTAATCTAGCTTTGTTTTTCATCATGATGTGTATCACACATTTTCTCTCAACTAGTCTCCCCCAACTAGAATAAATGCCTTGTGAGGGCAAGAATTTTTGCACTTTTTAAAAAAACTCTATTCCCAATGTGCAGCACAAAGCCTGGCACACATTACAAGCTCAATAAATATTGCTGAATTTATTAATTCATTAATGACTGAAATGACTTCACAAGGTCACACTCTGGGTATATGGGAGAGCTGGCCCTTGGATCCTGGTTTGTCTAACCCCATAGTCCAAGTTCTTAAACACCTCTTACTACTGAGGAGGAAGAGGAAGCATACTTTAACACTGGAGAAAGCTGGAGCATAGGGGTGTGAGAATGAGGGTCCTGCAGATGAGACTAAGAAGATAGTTTTGGACAGATAATGAAGAATCCAAAAGTCTTAGGAAAGTAGCTTACAGTTTTGCCACTGGTTCCACAAGAAGGCTTGCAGCATGGTGTTAAGTGCCCCCTGAAATGCTAGTGGTGAGAGCTTAAGTGTACTGGAATGGGGAAAGGGCATTTATGTAAATCCTAACAACACTTCAGATCTTTCCTCCTTTCCTAAGAATTCTACAGAGCAGTGCAATCTAAAAGTGGAAAGTTCACTAAATATATTTCTTCCTAGTTTTTCACATATGACTTGGTATAGATGTCTATTTGTGAAAGCTTCAGTTGATGGTTGGCTTTGACCTCCAAGCCCTTTTGCTGATCATTCCACATGTAGTAGGTCGTAATTATTATAATTCTTTCAAACCAAATGGATATTTTGTCCTTGCTAAGAAGCATCCAAGCTGGTTTTAGAAAAAAGCAGAGGAACCAGAGATCAAATTGCCAACATCCACTGGATCATGGAAAAAGCAAGAGATTTTCAGAAAAACATCTATTTCTGCTTTATTGACTATGCCAAAGCCTTTGACTGTGTGGATCACAAGAAACTGTGGAAAATTATGAAAGAGATGGGAATACCAGACCACCTAACCTGCCTCTTGAGAAATCTGTATGCAGGTCAGGAAGCAACAGTTAGAACTGGACATGGAACAACAGACTGGTTCCAAATAGGAAAAGGAGTACGTCAAGGCTGTATATTGTCACCCTGCTTATTTAACTTATATGCAGAGTACATCATGAGGAATGCTGGACTGGAAGAAACACAAGCTGGAATCAAGATTGCCAGGAGAAATATCAATAACCTTAGATATGCAGATGACACCACTCTTATGGCAGAAAGTGAAGAGGAGCTAAAAAGCCTCTTGATGAAAGTGAAAGAGGAGAGTGAAAAGGTTGGCTTAAAGCTCAACATTCAGAAAACGAAGATCACGGCATCCAGTCCCATCACTTCATGGGAAATAGATGGGGAAATAGTAGAAACAGTGTCAGACTTTATTTTTCTGGGGCTCCAAAATCATTGCAGATGGTGATTGCAGCCATGAAATTAAAAGAGGCTTACTCCTTGGAAGAAAAGTTATGACCAACCTAGATAGTATATTCAAAAGCAGAGACATTACTTTGCCAACTAAGGTCCGTCTAGTCAAGGCTATGATTTTTCCTGTGGTCATGTATGGATGTGAGAGTTGGACTGTGAAGAAGGCTGAGCACTGAAGAATTGATGCTTTTGAACTGTGGTGTTGGAGAAGACTCTGGAGAGTCCCTTGGACTGCAAGGAGATCCAACCAGTCCATTCTGAAGGAGATCAGGCCTGGGATTTCTTTGGAAGGACTGATGCTAAAGCTGAGACTCCAGTACTTTGGCCACCTCATGTGAAGAGTTGACTCATTGGAAAAGACTCTGATGCTGGGAGGGATTGGCGGCAGAAGGAAAAGGGAACAACAGAGGATGAGATGGCTGGATGGCATCACAGACTCAATGGACGTGAGTCTGGGTGAACTCCGGGAGTTGGTGATGGACAGGGAGGCCTGGCGTGCTGCGATTCATGGGGTCGCAAAGAGTTGGACACACTGAGAGACTGAACTGAACTGAAGAAGCATCGTCCATCTAGTCAAGGCTATCGTTTTTCCAGTGGTCATGTATAGATGTGAGAGTTGAACTGTGAAAAAAGCTGAGTGCTGAAGAATTGATGATTTTGAACTGTGGTGTTGGAAAAAACTCTTGAGAGTCCCTTGGACTGCAAGGAGATCCAACCAGTCCATTCTAAAGGAGATATTTCCTGGGTGTTCTTTGGAAGGACTGATGCTAAAGCTGAAACTCCAATACTTTGGCCACCTCATGCAAAGAATTGACTCATAGGCCTGAATACTGAAGTCGGTAGCCTTTCCCTTCTCCAGGGGATCTTCCCAACCCAGGGATCAAACCCAGGGATCCTGTATTGCAGATGTATTCTTTACCAGCTGAGCCACAAGGGATGCCCATTTTCCAGTGAAACCCCTAAATAATTTCTCTCTGTTTTAAATTTTCCAACTCCTTGATGCCTTCTCTATGATGCTTTAGAGAAAGTAAAGTAGATTTAAAAAATCAGTTTTGCATGTGAGCTGCCTGATTTTCATCAGCTATCATTTTCTAGCTGGGTGGTTATGCTATGTTTCCTAATATGCCAACACTCATATTCAAACACAAACTATAGATAAGTATGTATAAGAGCGGAGAAATATTTTCTTTCTTCCATTCTGTTTGGATGTAAGATTCTATTTAGAACTCTCTGAGGAACTTAAAGAAAAGTGGGGGGGAGATGGGAAAAGACAGTTTCATGGGGGTTTAATCCTGCCTGGAAAGCAATGAAGCAGCAACACTGTCTCCATCTCTCTTTCCTTTTGGTGGTAATAAAAGCATGCAAAGTTGCGGGTGTTGACACTTTGAAAATCAGCAGAGCTATACCATGTACTCTGGCTAGCAGTACCCTGGCCTTTCTCCAAGCTGAATTTTTTGTGAGACAGAGAACAGCCTCAACAAGCCCGCTGATGGAGCAGAAAAAAGCAGCAGGCGTGATTGTATTGCCTGAGACATCTGGTGGGCATGAAAGGTACAGGAGATGATCTTTTATAGTCTCAGGCAGATTCAAAGCCTTTGAAAATCCACAATTTAAAGGATGAATAATAGATGCTGGAGAGAACCACAGGGAGGGGTAGGAAAGCTCAGGAATGGCAAATGTGCCTACATCAATCCTCATATTCTGTTCTTTCTCCCAGGCTTTTAAATTCATCTGAGAGGCTGGGAAAGAGATGTGAGCTATTCTATAATGAGAAACTAGACCTTGACTTGTGTATTTGGGAAATTTTTTTTTTTTTTTTAGTGGAAAGACAATGTGGAACATGAGCTATAGCAGGGCTGTTAGTTATCCATGCACTTGTGCAAAGGAGGAAAACATCTTTCTTCACTTCACTAGGGTTCCTCCCCTCACTTCTCCCTGGCACCCTTGTGCTGTGAACAACGTGCATACAATTTGCAGCTGCCTTGGGTTGGAGGGGGTCGCCATGCACTGCAAGAGTTTGGAAGGTTTCTTAGAAGATACAATGCTTGAGAGCTGCTGACTTGAAGCTTTCCTTTCTTTTCATGTCACCTTAGTGTAATTTACATGCTGCTGACCTATCTAGCTAGATCTATGCTAAATCGCCCTTTTGCATCTTAACCTCCCCAAAATCTAAATTCAGTTCACTAAGAGAATTTCCACTTAAGGTTGTGCTCCATCTTGCTGGTTTATACTTTATTTGTGTTCAGTTAATAATGAATATAGTTATTTTATTCCTCTGCTGGACAAGTTTAGTTTGACGATGCAAAAGCAATTATTTTAATTTTTTTATTTATATATAAAGATTAACATGGCACATGTTCAGAAAAAATTAAATTACTGAAAGAAAAATAAAACAAGAATTATGATGCCAGCTGAACAGTGTATCAGTGTTCCAAATAGGTTTCTATTCTCGGCTAGTAGAGAAGTCTTTGCATAAGGTTTATGCCCTATGGTTGTTTTTTTTTTTTTTTTTTTCCTATGGTTTTCTTCTTGAAGTAATATGTTAAATGATTTCTGATGTGATATCTTGGTAGAAATTGAGCTAAGAAGGAAAATGTGAGATCATTAACTCCTCTTGAAAGCCCCATGTGTCCGCAAGGACTCCTGCTGAGGTCCCTTCCCTTGGGTCAGTTTGCTTTCTTTACTGTAGGAGCCATCTTCCATTTTATTTCATTAATACCATTGCTGTTTTTCTGTCCTTCATCCCCAGTGTCACTCTTGGCCTTTACTGTGGGACTTATTTACCTAAAGTAGCTATACATCAGGCAATCAGGAATCCTTCTCCATCCCACTGCTGGGCATACACACCAAGGAAACCAGAATTGAAAGAGACACGTGTACCCCAATGTTCATTGCAGCACTGTTTATAATAGCCAGGACATGGAAGCAACCTAGATGTCCATCAGCAGATGAATGGATAAGAAAACTGTGGTACATATACACAATGGAGTATTACTCAACTATTAAAAAGAATACATTTGAATCAGTTCTAATGAGGTGGATGACGCTGGAGCCGATTATACAGAGTGAAGTAAGCCAGAAAGAAAAACACCAATACAGTATACTTACACATATATATGGAATTTAGAATGATGGTAATGATAAACCTGTACGCAAGACAGCAAAAGAGACACAGATGTATAGAACGGCCTTTTGGACTCTGTGGGAGAGGGAGAGGGTGGGATGGGTTGGCAGAGTGGCAGTGTAACATGTGTGATATCATAAGTGAAACGAATCGCCAGTCCAGGTTTGATGCAGGATGCAGGATGCTTGGGACTGATGCACGGGGATAACCCAGAGAGAGGGTGTGGGGCGGGAGGGGGAAGGTGGGGGTCGGGATTGGGAGTTCATGTACACTCGTGGCTGATCCATGTCAGTGTGTAGCAAAACAAATACAGTATTGTAAAGCAAAACAAACTAAAAAAATAAAAATTAATTAAAAAAAAAAAGAAGCTTCATTTGGTGTTTTCATGTTCCATTGTTTCTTTTCTGTTTGTTTATTTTTTCTTTACTTTATTTGTTTATAATTTTACTGGAGTATAGTTGACTTACGGAGAAGACAATGGCACCCCGCTCCAGCACTCTTGCCTGGAAAATCCCATGGACGGAGAAGCCTGGTGGGCTGCAGTCCATTGGGTCGCTAAGAGTTGGACACGACTGAGTGACTTCACTTTTGCTTTTCACTTTCATGCACTGGAGAAGGAAATGGCAACCCACTCCAGTGTTCTTGCCTGGAGAATCCCAGAGACAGTGGGCCCCTGTCTATTGGGTCGCACAGAGTCGGACACGACTGAAGCGACTTAGCAGCAGCAGCAGCATAGTTGACTTATAATGTTGTGTAGTTTCAGGTGTGCTGCTGAGTCAGTTATGCTTACATATATTCGCTCTCTTTTTTCCTAAGATTCTTTTCCCTTTTAGGCCATCACAGAGTATTGAGTAGAGTTCCCTGTGCTATACAGTAGGTTCTCATTAGTTATCTATTTGACGTATAGCAGTGTGTATATGTCAGTCCGAATCTCCCAATTTATCCCTTCCCCTTGAAGCCCCTGGTAACCATAAGTTTGTTCTCTCCATCCATGACTCTACTTCTGTTTTGTAAATAAGTTCATACCTTTTTCTTTTTAAAGATTTGTATCTTTTTTTAAGATTCCACATTTAAGCAATATCATATGATATTTGTCTTTCTGTCTGACTTACTTCACTCAATATGACAATCTCTAGGTCCTTCTGTGTTGCAGAAAAGGGGATTATTTCACTCTTTTTACAGCTGAGTAATATTCCACTGTATATATGTGCCACATTTTCTTTATCCGTTTCTCTGTTGTTGGACATTTAAGTTGTTCCATGTTCTGGCTGCTGTAAATAGTGTGGTAGTGAACGCTGGGGTGCATGCATCTTTTCACCTTATGGTTTTCTCTGGGTGTATGCCCAGGAGTGGGATTGCTGGATCATATGATAGTTCTATTTTTAGTTTCTTAAGGACCCTCCATACTGTTTTCCATAGTGGCCGTACCAATTTATATTCCCACATATAGTGTAGGAGGGATCCCTTTTCTCCACACCCACTTCAGCATTTACTGTTTATAGATTTTTGGATGATGGTAATTCTGACTTATGTGAGATAATACCTCATTGTAGTTTTGATTTGCATTTCTTTAATAATTAGTGATGTTGAACAGCTTTTCATGTGCTTTTTGGCCATCTCTATGTCTTCTTTGAAGAAATGTCTATTTAGATCTTCTGCCCATTTTTTTGATTGGGTTTTTTTTTCCTTTCTTATTTTGATATTGAGCTGCATGAATTGTTTGTATGTTTTGGAGATTAATCCCTTGTTGGTTGCTTCATCCACCATTTCAGCTCAATTCAACAATTATTTCCTGATGGAAAATTACATATAGACCACAAGGGAAGACCCTTTGGGGCACAAAGTTGAAGGAAACAAGTGTCGACCCTGAATTCAGTGAGCATTCAGTGGACAATGGCAAGAGTGGTAATGATAACTGGCATTGTTATTCTTCAACACTCTCTTTAAGGCACTCTGCATGCATTTTCTCTTCTAACCCTTACCGATGACAACCCCTTGACATGGACATTCTTATTATCATCTTACCAATGAGAACACTGAGGCTTATAGAGGATAAACAGTTTTCTTATGATCAGAAGCCCAATAAGCTGTAGACTTGAGATTTGAAACCATCCCCTGATCAATCTTCTAACCTTTATAAAATAGTTGAAGATGAAAGAAGTAGACATAAAAATAACTGTCACACAAATATTGGCCCATTATTTCACATTACCATTCACCTTGAGTGCCATCCTTTTCAAACTCCTTATTATCTTGCTGAATGACACTGTCATGTAATTTCTGCCACAGTCCAGCTCATCATTTCCTAGCCACTTATGCCATTTTACCAATTTTATCACCTAAATATCCATCCTCTCTTTTCTTTCTGTAACAGCCAGCTCTCCTTCTCACACATGGCCTTCCCTGACCTGATTTCCATGTTGCTACAAAAGAAAATGGCTTGATTGTGTTCCTAGTCATAACCTTTCAATCATTCATCTTAAGACAAAGTTCAAACTCAAGCCCTATTACTTTCTTCAAATACAAGCCTCTCTGAAACCTGCTTCTTTAAGGCAATGAGTTCTACTCATCTTGCAAAGCTTCCCTTTATCTTCTCCAGGAGGGGCTTCCGCAACTCACTTTTTACCAGATTGGATTAGGTGACACTCGAGAATTCTTGTATAGCTGGCAATGGCACTGGCCCACTTAGCCCACTCCATCTCTTTCTGTTTCTGGCCTTAGACCATGAGTTTCTAGCAGGCGTGGACTATCATTCATCACACAGGCACTCAACTAACAATCATTTAATGAAAGAATGAAGGAATAATAATCCAAAATTATTTCTATTTGATTTTGCTATGCATTTCATGTATTCCCATTTGATATAAACATATTCACTGGGCTTCCTGCTGGCTCAGATGATAAAGAATCTGACTGCAATGCAGAAGACTTGGGTTTGATCCCTGGGTCAGGAAGATCTCTTAGAGAAGGGAATGGCTACCCACTCCAATGTTCTTGCCTAGAGAATCCCATGGATAGTGGAGCCTAGTGGGTTACAGTCCATGGGGTCAAAAGAGTCAGACACAACTGAACGACTAACACTTTGACCTGTTACTAGAGATGTCAACCTTAGACTGACAGTTATTAATAAATATTGATAAACAGCCAGAAACATTTCAATGAATTTTAAAGGCTTAACTAGTCCTGCTCCTTTCCTTCCTCCTTCATTGCTACCTTTTGTAGAGATTTTTTTTTTCTCTCTCACTCTAACTGACAAAAGTGAACCATCCCTGGCAGTTCAGTGGCTATAAGACTCTGTGCTTCACTGCAGGGGATCCACGTTCAATCCTGCATGCCTAGTGGTGTGGCCATAAAAAAAATAAAATTGAATTAAAATACATTAAAAAAAGAAAAAAACTCTTTAAATTTTAAAATATGTTGACATTGAATGATGTCTGTGACTGCTAGAGGAATGCAAGTCAGTGCCATGTTATATCCATTTGTGGTTTTAGATCAGATGCTCTCAAAGGCTGGAACTGTGTTCTTGATCCATTTTGCTTGTTTTAGAGCTTGCAGACTTGCATAACATTCTTTTTCTCTAACAACAACAATCATAAAAATAGCATAGTCTTTCTTGCAATCTTACTCATAGCCTAAAGAAGGGAAAATTGCAAAATTATTCCAGTGTAAGATCATCAGGGGAGATCCCAAAAGGTCCTAACAATGCTTAGCAAATGCTTTATATAATTTGGAGACCTGACTAAGAGTGAGTCTTAGACAAGAGCATTTGAAGTTGCATTTAAAAGTGGGATTGCAACAAATCAACAAAATCTTTGCTATGAAATCTCACACAAGTGGGTAAAGCAAATCCAAAATAGGCCTGAGCAATGTTGAATAGGCTAGCAACTTATTTCTGTGTAATCAGTCTATGAATAAGTATTTTGGAGCACTAACTATATGACCTCTAGTGTGAAGTACATAGAGCTGAGAAAGTAGAACATGGAGGTTCAGGGGAAAAAAGACTGGAAGCAGACAGATCTACATTTCAATCCTAATCTGTCACTTATTAGCTGTAGCCTTAAGGCGTATCAGTGAACTGCTCTAAGACTGTGTTTCCTCATCTGTACAATGGTGATAATAACTCTACCTCACAGGTTTGTTCTGGGATTTAAACAAGATATTCACAGTGCTCAGCACACTGCCTGGCTCAGAGTAAGGGCTTAGTAAGTGGTAGCTCTCACCTGCTGACATCTATTTAATGAGCCTTAGCATCAAGTACCATTCATCTCAAATGAGAAGTACACCGCAA
This sequence comes from Aepyceros melampus, assembly GCA_006408695.1. Classification (NCBI taxonomy): domain Eukaryota; kingdom Metazoa; phylum Chordata; class Mammalia; order Artiodactyla; family Bovidae; genus Aepyceros; species Aepyceros melampus. Next base: position 335,677 of record SJXQ01007637.1, read on the forward strand.
AAAACTGCAACAAGATAAAGTACGTTTCTAATGTTTGTGTACTCATACAAATTACACCAGGCCCTCCAAGAATAAACACAACCCTGCCTTCTGTCTTCCTCCACCACTAATTGCTACCTTCACTGAAGCAAGAACCTTCAGATAACTTAATATCATACCCACAGCAGATCTTAAAATATATATTAAATAATATTTCATCTATGTGCTTTCTGTGGTTAGGTGATTGGCTCCTAGAAAGCAAAAACAAGGTCTACTTTTTTTTTTTTTCAATGCTTGGCGACTACTGAGTACAACTTTGAATTAAACTAAGGATAAAACAATACAGCTCAAATTGAATCTAGTTTATTAGCTCCAAGATCATTGTCTTCTTCAGGTAGTATGAGAGTAGGTAGTTTTATGTGCCAGGCACCTTAGACTTATGTTACCAAACTTAATTTTAGAATAATCCCCATGAAATAGATATTGGTTTCCCCGATGGAGAATACTGAGGCTCAGAGCCATGCAGGCCTTTCTAAAGTCACGCACCTGAGTAAGTGGCAGTGCTGTGATTTAATCTAGAACAGGCTGATGCCTTCTCCTAGGGCCACTGCCTCTTGTTTCAGCTCTAGGACTATGATGTAGAGAAGGATATTGGAACAGAGATATCTGGGGATTGTAGTGGAGGGTCTTGTTTACTCTGCTGTGCTCAGTTGCTCAATCATGTCTGACTGTTTTGAGATCTCATGGACTGTAGGCTGACAGGCTCTTCTGTCCATGGAATTTTCCAGGCAAGAAAACTGGAGTGGATTGCCATTTCCTACTGCAGGGGAACTTCCTGACCCAGGGATCCAATCCAGGTCTCTTGCATCCCCCACATTGGCAGGCAGATTCTTTACCTCTGTGCCACCTGGGAAGCCCTTTTTACTCTGCTACGTATACAGATTTCCCTGTAATACTGTGACTTCCTGATGAGGCAACCTCATCAGGTCTTTCACCAACATCTGGCTTACCCAGTTAGGTGACAAGATCATAGAGAGAAATCATTGTATTATATAGAATCCAGGTCCCTGAGTTCATAGTCAGTGTTCATGGAGGAATATGAGATGCCTTATATATGACTAAGAAGTCTTCCTTGAAGAATCAGGACTTTTCTGTGAAGGATGAGATTTTGTTATACAACTTGTTCAAATAAGTCAGGAAAAATGCCTTTGAAAACTGCTGCCAAGGTGAAATCCCCCAAATGTTCCAGTCAGAAGTGCATTTAGTGCTAGGAAGAAAGGCAACCTAGAGAGTGAATTTGTGGGTAGCTCCCCTGATATTTTAATCACATCTTCTACATTCTCCAAATCCTATGTAACATTTTATTCAGTTCAACAGTTTTATTCTTCAAATAAAAATTTTTAATTCACTTGTAACAGTAAAATCAAAGCACATCTTTTGCCCTATTCTAAAATGAAATTACAAATGCCAAGAAGCACATTTTGCTTCCGGTTAGAATGGAAAGTAACCTTTTGAAGGACCTGATAAATTTTATTTCTTATGTAGTTTTGTGATAATCACCAGTTTAACCATATTAAATATCAAATAGCATTTTGAGCCTACAAGTCTGCCAGAAAATTACATTCAACTCCCAGTCTCTTAGATGACCTTGAATAACTTGACATGTTGCAGGATCCTTCTGGTTGTTTGATACGAAGAATATTTGGTTATTTTTTACTCTTGTTGAAGGCAAACATCATTTCTTTCAAAAAATGTGTTCCATAATTGCTCAACTCAGAAAGAAATTTGATTTTTTTGGAGTGCTATCATGAACCACAATTTCTGTGGTATTTGGGTCAAGCTTCATCTTTAGGCAAAATTACATTATTAATAAATTTATTGTCTGCTTCTTGAAAGCCCTCTCTGTATCCCACTCCCCTCCTTACCAGAGATACTTTAATCTTTACAAGAGTCTTCAGTAGATGTTATTAATTTCATTTTATAAATAATGAAACTGAGACTTAAGGAGAGTAAATATTGTGATCTCAATTAAGCAACTAAAAAGTGACAGAGATGAGGTCAAACCACCTAGTCCAATCTTTTCACCTGCAATGTGACTCTTTAACATTTCTTTTTCTTTCTTTAAAGATGTTCTCTTCACATTTCAACTCTGAATTTTGCACAGCACTAAGAGTGAAGGGATAGAATTCTGAAAAAGAAATGACAAATAGGAGAAATTATACATATATAAAAGTAAGTCATGATCTTTACCCATCCTTTTCTTTTTTTTCTTAAAACTACTTTATAGTCTACACTCTACCCTCTGTTTATGCATAGGGCTTTCTGAGTAGGTCAATTACTGATCATGAATATCAACTCTAACAATCCACAGTTAATGTGGTTAGTATTCTGTAGGTTCCAGCAAGCTTGCAAATAAGAGAAAGGGGAAGGGGTCTCAGAATTCAAGTGGTTGCTTATGATAATTATTGCCTTTGAATAGTGGTTAGTTCTCCTATAAAACTTCAAAGTTGTTCATTCAACATCTAAGGAAAGGGGTGATGAACATCATTTTGTTAAACCAAGCAAGGAGATGCAAAGCTGTTCCAGTTGAGCTGTTTCAAATCCTGAAAGATGATGCTGTGAAAGTGCTGCACTCAATATGCCAGCACATTTAGAAAACTCAGCAGTGGCCACAGGACTGGAAAATGTCAGTTTTCATTCCAATTCCAAAGAAAGGCAATACCAAAGAATATTCAAACTACCACACAATTGCACTCATCTCACATGCTAGTAAAGTAATGCTCAAAATTCTCCAAGCCAGGCTTCAACAATATATGAACCGTGAACTCTCTGATGTTCAAGCGGTTTTAGAAAAGGCAGAGGAACCAGAGATCAAACTGGCAACATCCACTGGATCATGGAAAAAGCAAGAGAGTTCCAGAAAAACATCTATTTCTGCTTTATTGACTATGCCAAAGCCTTTGACTGTGTGGATCACAAGAAACTGTGGAAAATTCTGAGAGAGATGGGAATACCAGACCACCTGACTTGTCTCTTGAGAAATCTGTATGCAGGTCAGGAAGCAACAGTTAAAACTGGACATGGAACAACAGACTGGTTCCAAATAGGAAAAGGAGTACGTCGACTGTGTATAGTCACCCTGCTTATTTAACTTATATGCAGGGTACATCATGAGAAACGCTGGACTGGAAGAAACACAAGCTAGAATCAAGATTGCCAGGAGAAATATCAATAACCTTAGATATGCAGATGACACCACCCTTATGGCAGAAAGTGAAGAGCTAAAAAGCCTCTTGATGAAAGTGAAAGAGGAGAGTGAAAAGTTGGCTCAACATTCAGAAAACGAAGATCATGGCATCTGGTCCCATCACTTCATGGGAAATAGATGGGGAAACAGTAGAAACAGTGTCAGACTTTATTTTTGGGGGCTCCAAAATCACTGCAAATGGTGACTGCAGCCATGAAATTAAAAGAGGCTTATTCCTTGGAAGAAAAGTTATGACCAACCTAGACAGCATATTCAAAATCAGAGACATTACTTTGCTGACTTAAGGTCCATCTATTCAAGGCTATGGTTTTTCCTGTGATCATGTATGGATGTGAGAGTTGGACTGTGAAGAAGGCTGAGCACTGAAGAACTGATGCTTTTGAACTGTGGTATTGGAGAAGACTCTTGAGAGTCCCTTGGACTGCAGGGAGATCCAATCAGTCCATTCTGAAGGAGATCAGGCCTGGGATTTCTTTGGAAGGAATGATGCTAAAGCTGAGACTCCAGTACTTTGGCCACCTCATGCGAAGAGTTGACTCATTGGAAATAAGACCCTGATGTACATCATGAGAAACGCTGGACTGGAAGAAACACAAGCTAGAATCAAGATTGCCAGGAGAAATATCAATAACCTTAGATATGCAGATGACACCACCCTTATGGCAGAAAGTGAAGAGCTAAAAAGCCTCTTGATGAAAGTGAAAGAGGAGAGTGAAAAGTTGGCTCAACATTCAGAAAACGAAGATCATGGCATCTGGTCCCATCACTTCATGGGAAATAGATGGGGAAACAGTAGAAACAGTGTCAGACTTTATTTTTGGGGGCTCCAAAATCACTGCAAATGGTGACTGCAGCCATGAAATTAAAAGAGGCTTATTCCTTGGAAGAAAAGTTATGACCAACCTAGACAGCATATTCAAAATCAGAGACATTACTTTGCTGACTTAAGGTCCATCTATTCAAGGCTATGGTTTTTCCTGTGATCATGTATGGATGTGAGAGTTGGACTGTGAAGAAGGCTGAGCACTGAAGAACTGATGCTTTTGAACTGTGGTATTGGAGAAGACTCTTGAGAGTCCCTTGGACTGCAGGGAGATCCAATCAGTCCATTCTGAAGGAGATCAGGCCTGGGATTTCTTTGGAAGGAATGATGCTAAAGCTGAGACTCCAGTACTTTGGCCACCTCATGCGAAGAGTTGACTCATTGGCAAAGACTCTGATGCTGGGGATGATTGGGGGCAGGAGGAGAAGGGGACAACAGAGGATGAGATGGCTGGATGGCATCACGGACTCGATGGACGTGAGTCTGGGTGAACTCCGGGAGTTGGTGATGGACAGGGAGGCCTGGTGTGCTGCAATTCATGGGGTTGCAAAGAGTCAGACATGACTGAGCGACTGAACTGAACTGAATTTGGATTTCAGATGCTACAAAGGTGTGTTACAACTCTGCATGGGCAGTGAGAATTTACAAAAACAAATTTCTGTTTCACAGAAACAGCCCATAGCATATTTGAGGAAGAAAATACAAACAGGAAACCAATCAGGTCTCACATCGTCTCAGGTGAAGTGTGAACAGTGTACACTTGAGAATTCATTTCATTTGCGTGTAAGAACTGTAGTTTCAAAGCTCAGTTTGAGGTGGTTGCAAAGCAGATCTCAGCAGTAGTCAAGCAGTTGTAGTCAACAAAACGAACCAAAGAAGCCCTTTCCATAGATCCCTGCCCACCTGTGTCAAGGTCCCCATCAACCCAGGGAACAATAGGAAGTAGGAGCCACACAGTCCATGTACTCTTGTTGGTTAATGTAAGGTTGCTACTCTTTCTGGGAAAGGCTGCCCTTTGCATTGAGTTAATAAGATTCCTAAAAATTTTGGTGTTAAATTATCTTCATTCTGAAAGAGTGATGGTAACAGACCTCAGAGTTTTTTTTTTCTGAATATCCTTACTTAACTAAATTACGAGTTGGCTATTGTTATCAGTTGAATATAGTCCCTCCAAAGGATGTTGAAGGCCTAATCCTCAGCACCTGTGAACGGGATCTGATTTGGCAACAGAGACTTTGCAGATCAATACTGAATACTCATTGGAAGGACTGATGCTGAAGCTGAAGCTCCTGTACTTTGGCCACCTGATGTGAAGAGCTGACTCATTGGGAAAGACCCTGATGCTGAGAAAGATTGAAGGCAGGAAGAGAAGAGGATGACAGAGAATGAGATGGTTGGATGGCATCATTGACTCAATGGACATGAGTTTGGGCAGATTCTGGGAGATAGTGGAGGACAAGGAAGCCTGGCATGCTGTACTACATGGGGTTGCAAAGAGTCAGACAACTTAATGACTGAACAACAACTTTGCAGATGATGGGGTTAAAATGAAAGCATGGGGGAGGAGTGGTGTTTCTATGACAGCATCCTTATAAAAGGGGGAATTTTGGACACAGAGACAGACACATACAAAGGGAAGAAGAGGTGAAGAGATAAGAGAATTACGTCTCTAAGCCAGTGAATGCCAAAGATTGCCATCAAACCACCAGAAGCTAAGAGACAAACAAGGGACAGTTTCTGTCTTACAAACCTCATAAGGAACCCAATGTGCTGACATCTTATCTCAGACTTTTAGCTTCCAGAACTAAGAGACAATAAATTCTTGTTATTTAAGCCTCCTAGTTTGTGGTAATTTGTTAGAGTAGCCCTGGCAAACTAATACGGCCACCCAAGGCCAATTCTACATTTTTGTTTCTATTTTGTTTTGCTCTATGAAATTTTACTAGGTCTTAAAAGTGCCAAGTCGCAGAATCCTTAAACTAGATGAAATTATGTCCTATTTTATACTGTAAAATATATTTTCCAAGTTTTCTGGTAAGTCATCAGGGTCCCTATAGGATTGGAGCCTTCCAGATTCTCCTCGGAGGTAGAGAATAAACAGGAGCTATATTTAGATGTTTCTGAGCCGAACCTAGAAAGCATCTCACTTTTACTTGAAATTCCAAACATGGATTCAGGATTTCTTTCCATGTAGTTAGAATAGAAATAAAACTCTATGTGCTCCTAGTATAGAATATAAGGCTCAAATGCTCTTCTATCCATGGAGCTGGTGATTCTCAGAAGATTAAGGGTAGGTGCCCAAAGACTGTGGAACACCTCTTCCTTTTTCTGTTTGATTCATAACAGAGTCCTCATCCCTCATGTGTCTTGGGAACTCTTTCTCTTTTCCTTTCTCCTCCTAGGGAAGGTACACAAGAGGCGATTATGGACAGTGAGTTATCATTTACCAGATCATGCTTCAATCCACTGGTGAGTGCCACATTTCCATTCCTTATAGATGGACTTGAAAAAAATCTCACCTGAAATTAACCCACTGATTTATTCATGTATTTATTCAATGAATAGTTAAAAAATAAAAGGAGACCCAGGGACACATTGTCACAAAATGACTCTATAAATTATATGTGTCAAGAACCTTAAACCTCGTTTTGTAGATGAGAACACTTTGCAGTTGTTGTTCAGTCACTTAGTCATGTCCAACTCCGTGTGGCCTCATGGACTGCAGCATGCCAGGCTTCCTTCACCAAGTCCTGGAGCTTGCTCAGACTCATGTCTATTGAGTCAGTGATGCCAACCAAGAATTCATCCTCTGTTGTCCTCTTCTCCTCCTGCCTTCAATCTTTCCCATCATCAGGGTCATTTTTAATGAGTCAACTCTTCATATCAGGTGGCCACAATATTGGAACTTCAGCTTCAGCATCAGTCCTTCCAATGAATATTCAGGATTGATTTTCCTTTAGGATGGACTGGTTGGATCTCCTTGCAGTCCAAGGGACTCTCAAGAGTTTTCTCCAACACCACGGTTCAAAAGCATCAATTCTTCAACTCTCAGCCGTCTTTATGGTCCAACTATCACATCCATACATGACTACCGGAGGACCTTTGAACTCAGATAATTGAACTTGTCTATCTCCATAGATGATAAAGCTACCTGCTTGACCTTCTGTATGACTCCCATGTCTCTGTCTCATGTCTCCTCCATATTAAACCTGCCTGTCCATAAAACCCACCAAATGGGTGTATACACGGCATAGTACTGTAAGACATTCCCCCATTCAGAAACTCATTCTCCCAGTCCTTCTATGCCTCCAGTCAAAGTCCATCACCTCACCAAAACCTGCTTAAAAACTCACTTGGTCCAAGAAGATGTCCAGATGTCCTAATTCCTGTCTTTACTCAGTCAGCTCTTCAACACTTAGATTTTAAATGGTATAACTTCTGTTTGTGTTTTTGTTTATATCAGTGTGTTTATGTATTTTATTTTTATCTTCCTGAAAGATGATCAGCTCTTCAAATAAAGATACTGTATCCCCTAGTTTCTAGTCTTAATCTTGCTGCTAAGGAGTTGTACAATCTTAGTTATGCCATTTAACCTATATGGATCCCCATGTCCTCACTGATATAAAAACGGGGCAATGGGAAAGCTGTGTATGCACATATCTTACCCTCCCTAATAGTATATATTTAGTGTTTCCCAAGCATCTCAAGCTCTGGGAAGTGCCTGAGTGAGGCTTGTGGTGAGGCTTCTTCATGTGAGGGGTACTCTGGTCTTATCAAAGCAGACTCCCCCACCTCCCTGCTAGGCAACCTGGGCCAATCCTACTAGTGTGGACTCAGGTACCCCACATTGCTGCCCAGCTTGGTTTTCCTATTTCCCCCCTCTCCCTTTCACTTGATTTACAACCATAAATAGGGATCTGGGTTGCAGAGTCCGACATGACTGAGCGACTGAACTGAACTGAACTGAACTGATACCAAGATGAAGATTCTTCTCCACATCCTCTTCACTTTTACGGTTATCATTCTCTCTGCATAAAATACTTTTATACTTCCAGCCACCTTGGTCAACTCCTACTCTTTTAAGACTTGGTCATTCCTCACTTCCCTGGTGAAGCCTCTCCTGATGACTAGTTTGCCACTGGAATCTGTGCAACTGTTATAGCTTGCTCGGATATTTCCCTCTCTGCCTATGAACTGCATCATGTAAAAAGAACCTAGTATAGTGGTTATGAGTACAGTGTCTTGGCTTCAGACTGCCTGGGTTTATAATCATCACTGTGCCATTTACTGGGCTTCCCAGATGGGGCTAATGGTAAACAACCTGCTTGCCAGAGTAGGAAATGCAAGAGACATGGGTTTGATACTTGGGTCCTAAAGTTCCCTTGGAAGAGGAAATGGCAAACCACTCCAGTATTTTTGCCTGGAAAACCCCATGGACAGAGGAGCCTGGCAGGCTAGAGTCCCTGGGGCTGCAATGAGTCAGACTTATATGCCATTTACTAGCTATATGCCTTAGACAAATTATTTCTCTGTGCCTCTGTTCCCTTATCTATCAAATGAAGATAGTGATAATACTGATCTTGAGTGTTTTTGAGGATGGAGTGCATGGAGGCACGTAGAATAGTGAACATATTATAGAGTTAACACTATATAATAATACCATCTCATGTTTCTTTTTTTTTTCCTCTGGGATTTCAAATAAGGAGAGAACTATGCTGTTACATCAGAACAAAGTCTTAAGAGCTCTCTTTTTTTCTGTCTCCTATCTCCCTTTTCTTCATTCACTTTCCATCCAAGCTTACTCTCTCTCCTTGGAATGTCAGAAGTAAAAATGTTCTCCTATACCCAGCCTGACACTTGATGAATGCTTCAAGAATTGGACCAATCCTGTATAAAAGGACAGGGTAAATTTGTTACTGGAAAAAACAAAAAAAATGAAATATGTGAAAATTCACTGGGAAGAATTTGGCCCAGTAAGAGCATGTGAATTCATTCAAGGAATATTTGTTAAACACCTGCTCTGTAACTAACATGTGCTGCCCAGTGCTAGGAATACAGTCCTTGCCTTCACGTGTTTACTGTTAAATGAGGGATACAGATAAGTATACTTACAATTGGGATGCAATGTGAGTAGTTGCAATAAAGGGAGGGAACCAGTTGCTATGGTAACATACAGTACATATAACTCACTCCAGGAATTGGAGGTTTCCTAAAGGAAATGGCACCCAGGCTGAGCCTCAGGAGAAGAGTTTCCCAGGCTAATTACATGGGCAGAGACCTGGAGCACTGTACTTAGAGCAAAGAAGATGAACACAGGTCAGATTATGAAGGGATTTTATGCTCCTGCCTGGAAATTACCCTGCAGGCAGTGGGGAGCTCTTTACAAACTTAGGTAGGAAATGAACATAGTAAGATCTGGGTTTATACTAGCAACAGTGTGAAGGATCAGTTGGACTGCAGTAGAAATAGCATTATACAGGGTTATTCAAATAACTGTTGTTTAAAAACAATGCTGAAAATCTGAACCACTAAGAGATGAAAACGAAAAGGCAAGAAAAGAGAAGGCAAAGGTGAAAAAATAACCAAGGAAAGAAAATACATAAAGTTCCCACCAGATATTTGGGGACTGTATTGTACTATGTCTTTTAGTGATTCATTATTAGACTTTCTAACATTTCAGCAGACTTTCTAGATATCGTGACTGTGATGGGAGGAATTTTGAGTATACGCGGAGTGGTCTTTAAGTAAGGACTTTGAGAACACGTCTCGGTGGCTGCAGCCTTACCCATGGAGGTTTCAAAAAGACCCCTGTACATCTGTGTCTCTTTTGCTGTTTCACATACAGAGTTATCGTTACCATTTTTCTAATTCTATGTATATGGTATGGGGAGGGAGGAGGGAGGGCATTCAGGATGAAGAACACGTGTATACCTGTGGCGGATTCATGCTGATGTATGGCAAAACCAATACAATATTGTAAAGTAATTAACCTCCAATTAAATAAATTTATATTTTTAAAAAATAAATAAATTAATTTAAAAAAGACCCCTAAAGCTACCAATTTTCTCCTTAATTTTCTTTAACATGTTTCTTTAACATGCTAACTTTAATTGTATTTCTTATTCTACAGACTTCTGTCTCTATTTCTCTGCTAGATCACTGCCAAATCCCAAGCTCCTATCATGGACAGTAAATATTTCCTTCTCTGTCGGCAAACAAGTTGCTGGAGTGGAGGGGGAATGGCATTGTCCTCTGCTATGTTTACAACAAGCTTGACCTTGAAGAATGGCTGCTTTGCATTCCCATTCTTCGTGTCAGCCACGTTTACTGGGAGCCAATTATTCTAACTGACAGCCCTGAGTGATGGGAAATGTGGATTGAATTATCAGAGACTGTTTGAATATGCTTTTATATCTTTTTGTTGATAATTTTATATTATAATTGTAGATAAGTGATGAACTGAGGGAGGAAAGAGAGTGTGAACACAATGTGCTAAGCATTTCTTTTAAGATCCTATTTGTTTCCTGTCTGAAGTGAGACAGGAAATGTAATGCATTCAGTTTGGTGCATACATTAACATGATAATTGTCTTTCAGCTCTGTATTTCCATTTTCAGGCCTTAAAGGAGAAGTGAGAGATGGAAGCACAGCCTTCTACAGTGGACCACTGCCTTATGAAACTGTGTGTACTCTATAAAGAATGTCAAGTTTGTACTGGGAAGTGATCATAAATGCATGAATCCACTTATCTTAAACTTCTCCAAGCCCAAGAGATAACATGGTGATGTTCTGAACTTGATTGTGTTGATATTTGACTATTGGAAGTATATATATTAGACTAATGGGAGGAAATGGGGAGGTGAGCTAAGACAGAGTGTAAGGGTATATACTGGAATTAATAGTTTAGTGAAACTCAAATGGACTCCTCTTGAGAAAAGCACTGACATGTGATGAGACTGATGCCCAGGGTCTGGGAAAAGAGTTACAAAACAAAACTGAGAGAAAAGGCCCTATAATCTCCTGGGCAATACCTGGACATCTCACTCTGGGCTTTAGAGGCTTGAGTACTGGAATTGAAACCTGGGACACTGGCAGATGACGACTTTCGAAGACTGTTTTTACAGTGTGGTAGGTAGCCTATTTTGTTACTCAAACCCCCATAGACCTAAACAGACTTTAAATTCCCAAAGTAGGGTTGGGAGAGCTTAAGAAAATGCGTGGATCATCAGTATTGCTATCATATGAAAGCATTTCACGCAAAACAAGAATTGTGAAATGCGTTGGTTTCAGCTAAGCGTTTGCTTGGGCTGCTCCAGATATTTTGTTGAAAAAAAAAGACAGATGATTTCAATTAAATACCATCACAAAATTGAGTGGGTATTTTAGTAGGGAGGTGAAATCAGAAGCATCCATTGTCTTCTGATGTTTGGCCAGTTCCCAAGACAGGCACTCACATTCATTGACTTATCAAATTTTCTTTGACTATTTATTATGTGCCAGACACTGTATTGGCATCTAGGTTATAGAGATGGATAACAGAGAGTTTCTTTCTTTCAAAGGATTTAGGATTTCCAGTCTAGTACTTAAGTGATTATGGCGATTCTGTCTAGGAGCATCTGAGAAGTGTTCATTTAAAAAATCTTTTAAGAAATCATGCAGGGGAGCAGGCACCCACAGCACACAGCATGGATAACATTCAATCTCCTGTTTATTTTTTCCCAGGCTTAATTCTGAAGTATGAATCTAAGACTGGAAAGGGCAGAATGAAGGGATGAAGGAAAGTAAACAGCCCTTGAAAGAATGAGGGAAAGTAAACAGAAAAACAAATATGTTGAACCTTGAAAAGACAAACCTAAATCAAAGCACAGGGTTAAGGACTGAGGAGAGAAGCGAGACTCACACAGTCTCTATGGCTTTCCCCTTCATCGTGCAAAGTGTTTACCAAAGTAGCATGATTTAAAGTATCAGTCATCACTAATAGTAAAGCTATAGACTTTTCATCAAACAAAAAATACTTCCATAGAAGAAAACCCTAGAATAGATAGAAGTCAATCACCATAAAATAAACTACCAGAGAAAAAAAGAAGGCCCACAAGTCAACCTTTCTAAATAATAATTTTTAAATGTCCAAATATAGAGAATAAGACAAATGTGTCAGTAGAATTTGTACCACTGAAAAGAGAATAAGACTTCAGAGCTCTTATTGCAGCTGCTCCATAGGGGCTGGACTGGGGGAACCTAGGAGAAGTGCTGTCAGTCATTCCCTGTGGTCACCAAGCTCTGTAGAGGACCTACCAGGTGCCTGCTTCTGGGCTTCATGCGGGGGTAGTACAAAGATGAATGAGTCACCATCGGTACCCCGAGGATGTAATAAAACTGAAGCTCTGTCTAGTGGGAAAGCCAATAAGTGCTCAACTACAACAGCAAAGGTCAGCCTGCAGTATGTGCTAGAATCAAAAGTAGGAAGCCAAGAATCTGGCAGCTTTGGAAAGAGGAGAAGTCTTCTTTGATGACAACCTAGTGGGTGGTTAGGGTGGGAGGGAGGTTTGAGAGGGAGGGGATATATGTATATCTGTGGCTGAAAGGTTAAATGCCAGAAATCAGAACAATATTGTAAAATAAGTATCCTCCATTTATAAATAAACTCTTAAAAAAGAATCAAAAAAAGATTTAACAAAAGAGGATGAAAAAAAGTGATGAAGTCCAGAAATGGAAGGTATGCAGCAGAAATGGCACACGAAAAGGCACAGAGATAGCAAAATATGAGGATATCTGGGAAACGACAGAAAGTTCTGTGTAGTTATTTGGGAAATGAGGCAAGGCTGATTTGTGGAATTAATATACCATGAAAAGAATTTGCATATTGGTGACAGTTAATGAATCAGAGGGTGACATATTGAGTTAAAGGAAAATGAAGTACTTTTAAAATCTGGTTAAAAGTGATTTGGATGGTGCCCCTCTACCCTCAAAATATGTCCATGTCCTAATTCCTGAAACCTGTATATGCTACCTTATTTAGGAAAAGGCTATTTGCTTATATCATTAAGTTAAGGATTTTGAGATGACGAGATTATCGTGTATTATCAGTGTGGGTCCTAAATCCAGCGACAGATATCCTCATAAGAGGAGAGGAGAGGGATATTTGAGACAGATACAGAGGAGATGGTGATGGGAAGACACAGCAGAGGTTGGAGTAATGTGGCTGCAAGCCAGAGAACATCAAGCAAGGTCAACAGCCACTAGCAGCTAGCTGAGAGAGGATTCTTTTCTAGAGCCTTCAGAGAGGAGTTGGCCCCACTGACACCTTAATTTCAGACTTCTAGTCTCCAGAACTGAGAGAGAAGAATTTTCTGCAGTCTTGAATTACCAAGATTGTAATAATTTGTTATAGTAACCCTGGGACGCTAACACAACACTTCAAAACCAGTCAATCATGACAATAAAATGGTAATGAAGAATAAGAATTATTCCGTTCACTCTACAAATCCCTTTTATGTAATTATCTTATTTTGTTGCTGCTATTTAGTCGCTAAGTTGTGGCTGACTCTTTTTGCCACCCCGTGGACTGTAGGCACCGCCTCCAGGCTTTTCTGTCCATTGGATTTCCCAGGCAAGAATTACTGGAGCAGGTTTCCATCTCCTTCTCTAAATGATCTTCCTGGCCCAGAGGTCAAATCCGCAACTCCTGCATTGGCCAGTGGATTCTTTACCACTGGGCCAGCCAGGAAGCCCTATCTTATTTTCATTCTAAATAATTACTGTTATTTTCCCTATTTCAGTGTTGAGCCTGAGCTTCAAAAAAAAAAAAAAAATCACTTTTTTAAGGTGTCAGACTTCTACCCTCAACTCTTTTTCTTACTAACCTATGTTGCTTCAGTAATAAATCACCGTCCTCCACAGTGACCACTCCCTCCCATGCACACAGAGCTCACAGCTTCAAAAAGTGCCCAAGTATTATAGATCTTGGAGTCCTGGGCTGAGGGCTAGACTGTTGGAGGAGGGAAAGAAAGGAAGGATCCAAAGTGGAGCAAGATTAAGATACTCTCCATTTTCCCCCCACACCATGTGGCATATAGACTTGTGGGGTCTTAGTTCCCTAATGAGGGATTGACCCTGCCGTCTCTGCACTGGAAGCATGAAGTCTTAACAATCAAACCTCCAGGAAGCCCCAAGATAAGGAGATTCTAAGTAAGAGAGAAACATTAGGGTGACCCTCTTCAAATTTTATTGGATTTCTGTTACTGATTATAATATTAAGATTAAAATTGTTTTGCATCTTTTCTCCTAGTCCATGGGCATGATAATCCTTAACTGAGTTGGTTTAATGATGAAATGAACTATGGATTAAAACAAACAAACAAACTTTGAGAACTATAAGACCACTGTATAAATGTCTGAGATATTTATGAAAGTGCAAGTGGAATAGTGCTCTGGTCCAGACCAGATTGCACATTAGCATCTTCTGGGGAACTTTTAAAACTTGTTGATGTCTAGATTCTTCCACAGAATTTTAAAATTAGAATCTCTTAAAGTGGGCCTCAAGCATTATTATTTTTTTAAATTGTCTTAACTTATTCTTATACATGCTGCCTGTTGGAGTGGGGAAATGTGAGCTTTGTGGTCATATGGTTCTGGAGCTCAAATTTTATATAATGGTTTTGTAAGTTGCTATTTTATAAATTTTTTAATCTCTCCAAATCTGTTTCTTCAATTTAAAAATAGGTATAATAATAATTAGCTCTTAAAGAATTAAGTTGAAGGTGTGTACAAATGCTTTTAATATGTACAGTCAGTTTAGTTCAGTCTGATTTCTCCCTTTCCTTTTGTATCCACAAAATTGATGGAAAACCAAGAGAAGGAAGGAGGGAACTGCACTGAACACATGACATGCATTTCCAAAAATTACTCCCAAGTTGCATTTTCTCAATTTGAAGAGAAGTCATTTAAAGATGTGTTTTTTTGTGTTATGTTATGTCTGAAGTGAAAATGTTAGTTACTCAGATGTGTCCTACTGTTTGCAATGGGTGACCCCATGGACTGTAGCCCACCAGGTTCCTCTGTCCATGGGATTCTTCAGGCAGGAATACTAGAGTGAGTTGTTATTCCTTTCTCCAGACAATCTTCCTAACCCAGAGATTGAACCTAGGTTGTCTGCTTTGCAGGCAGATTCTTTACCATCTGAGACACCAGGGTAGTCCCTTATCTTATGTCTGCACAACAATAAAAGCAAACAGCATACAGAGCAGGCTTCTTATAAAACAAACAGATTCTGAGGAACTATAAGAGTTCACATTAATTGTAAACCACGTGTTTCCTCATTAATCAGTGACCTAGAAAAGTACCAGGTGTTTTCTGTGATTAGCAAGTTGGATTAGATTAGAGTCACAAGACAGCACTTTTATTGTCAAGGACATTTATGGTCATTGAATGTTGCTGCTGCAGCTGCTAAGTCGCTTCAGTCATGTCCGACCTTGTGCGACCCCACAGACGGCAGCCCACCAGGCTCCCTCGTCCCTGGGATTCTCCAGGCAAGAACACTGGAGTGGGTTGCCATTTCCTTCTCCAGTGCATGAAAGTGGAAAGTGAAAGTGAAGTCGCTCAGTCATGTCCGACTCTTAGCGACCCCATGGACTGCAGCCTTCCAGGCTCCTCCATCCATGGGATTTTCCAGGCAAGAGTACTGGAGTGGGGTGCCATTGCCTTCTCCGCATTGAATGTTAGGTCACCTGTCATGACCTAATGTCACTCTGCTAACCAATAGGCTGTTCAGAAATCTGTAACAATAAGGTGATAATCATGGCTTTTGTTGTTATTGTAGTTACAGAAAATCTTCACACTGCAAGGCATTTCAGGGTCCAAAGTGCATTTTTATTTTCATTCTCTAGTATGAACAAGTTAGAGCAGTTGAATCTCAGAAAGAGGTTGTTTTTCTTGAATTGAGCTGCATGAATGAGTTGCTTGTACATTTTGGAGACAAATCCTTTGTTTAAAATGCAATTATTTCTCTCATTCTGAAAACTAGGAATAAAACTACCATATGACCCATCAGTCCCACTACTGGGTATATACCCTAAGAAAACTGTAGCTGAAAAAGTCTTATGTTCGTAGCAGCACTATTTACAATAGCTAGGACATGGAAGAAACCTAGATGTCCGTCAGCAGATGAATGGATGAAGAAGTTGTGGTACATATATACAACGGAATATCACTCAGCCATAAAAAGGAATGCGTTGACTCAGTTCTATGAGATGGTTGAACCTAGAGCCTGTTACACAGAGGTGTAAGAGAAAGAGAAAAACAGATTTCCTATATTAACATGTATATATGGAATCTAGAAAAATGGTACTGATGAACCTATTTACAGGGAAGGAATAGCGATGCAGACATAGAGAACAGTCTTTGGACACAGTGGGAGAAGGAGAGGGTGGGATGAATTGAGAAGGTAGCATTGAAACATATACATTACCATATGTAAAATAGGTAATGGGAAGTTGCTCTATAACACAGGGAGCTCAACTTGGTGGTCTATGACAACCAGAGGGGTGGGATGGGGTGGAGGGCAGGGGGAAGATTCAAGAGGGAGAGAGACACATGTATACTTATGACTGATTCACATACTGTTGTGTAGCAGAGGCCCACAACTATTGTAAAGCAGTTATCCTCCAATTAAAAATAAACTTAGAAAAGAATTGATTGAGCACTTACTATATACCAGGTACTTTGATAGATATTGAGATTAGAAAAATATGTAAGATAGAAAG
The DNA here is from genome assembly GCA_006408695.1 of Aepyceros melampus. Lineage (NCBI taxonomy): Eukaryota > Metazoa > Chordata > Mammalia > Artiodactyla > Bovidae > Aepyceros > Aepyceros melampus. Next base: position 352,507 of record SJXQ01007637.1, read on the forward strand.
AAAAGAAGATAGGAAGGAAGGGAGAAAGTCATTGCTAATTTAATGTTTTCCATGTCCTGGAAATGTGCTTTTCAGGATGTTAAAGTCTAGCAAAGGAGATAACATAAATAATTAAAATACAACAATTAAAATAAGTAGAGAATAATAGAAGAGAGTTGTTTTATAATTTTAGTTACAGGGAAATCTTTATAAGCTAGAAGCATTAAAGAAAAGATTAAAACACATAGCTATATAAAAACTTTTTCAGGAAAACAAAAAATACATAAATAACAAAAAAGTAGAAATATAAAAATGAGAAAGAATTTACTAGCCATTTGACAGAGGCTAATTTCCTTAGTACAGAGAGAATTTTGATAAATCATTAGAAAAAAGTTCAACAAGATAGAAAAAAATGACAAAGTATGTAAAAAGGGATTGGCAGTGGATTTTTTCATAGCGAAAGGCATATCAATGGTTTTCATATGTGTGAAAACAGATGTAACTTCACAAGAAAGAAATGCACATAAAACAATGAAGTATTGGAGGTTCCTTAAAAAACTGAAAATAGAGCTACCATGTGACTCTGCAATCCAACTCCTGGGCATATACCTAGAGAAAAACCTGGTCTGAAAGGATACATGCACTCCAGTGTTATTTGTAGCACTATTTACAATAGCCAGAACATGGAAATAACCTAAATGTCTGTTGACAAATGAATGCATGAAGATGTGGTACATACATACAATGGAATATTACTCAACCATTACAAAGAATGAAATAATGCCCTTTGCAGCAAGATGGATAGACCTAGAGGTTGTCAAACTGAGTGACGTAAGTCAGAGAAAGAGAAATATCATATGATATTGCTTATACATGGAATCTAAAAAAATGATGCAAATGAAATCATTTACAAAATAGAAACAGATTTACAGACAGAAGGAAGGCTTACAGGGAATAAATAGGTAGGGAGTTTGAGACTCACATGTACACGTTGTTATATTTAAAATAGATAACCAACAAAGACCTGCTATTTTGCACAGGGAACTCTGCTCAATATTACCTAACAACCTCAATGGAAAAAGAACTTGCTATTCAGTTGCTAAGTCGTGTCCAGCTATTTGCAGCCCCATGGACTACAGCACTCCAGACTTCCCTGTCCTTTACCATCTCCTGGAGTTTGCTCAAACTCAAAAAAAAAATAGATACATATATATGTATAAGTGAATCATTTAGCTATAAACCTGAAACTAACACAACATTGTTAATCAACTCTACAATATAAAACAAAAAGTTTAATAAAAAAAAAAAGAAAACTACTTTAAAATTTTAAAATAAAACTGTTTTAAAAAGCCTATCAGATTAGACTTTGATATTCAATAATACATTGAAAAAGTGTGTGTTAGTCACTTAGTTTTGTCTGACTCTTTGTGACGCCATGGACTGTAGCCCACAGGCTCCTCTGTTCATGGGTTTCTCCAGGCAAGAATACTAGAGTGGGTAGCCATTCCCTTCTTCAGGGGATCTTCCTGACCCAGGGATCAAACCCAGGTCTCCTGCATTGCAGGCAGATTCTAAAGCATCCGAGTCACCATGGATAGAAACAGTTGCCTTGCATTTTGTTAGTGGATATGTACAATGAAGTGCCTTCTCTGGAAGATAATTTAGTAATATTATATGGGAAGCTGTTGGCTCCCTGCCTGTATCTCCATGACCCTAAGTTTCAGCGTTTGCTGGCCTGATTTCCAAATGCCGTCATTGCCTGCGAACATTGGTTGGGATATGGGATGAAGGGCATACACTGACTGGTACAATTTTTCTAGACTACAAGAGGTAAGGGAATAATGGGAATTGTAAGGAGAGTGGATTTGGCTGGCTGCTATTAATGTCATAGGTATGCTGAGTAAAAGAAATGAGAGGCTCAACTATCAATCAGGATACAGTATGAAAGCCAGTAACATTCAGAAAATAACTCTTGGTTTGCTATTGGACCTAGCAGAAACTGGGCTGATTATGGGACCTCAAGTGACTGACAAGAGATGGTTACCGTCAGATCCTCCAAGTCACTGGGTTGGACAGGTGCAGCAGTAACCCGTCATACTAGTTCACTTACAATCAGGCATGAGCATGTGCAGAGGAAACAACTAAATCACATAAGCTGGCAGCCGAGTCCTCCATGCTTCTTAACTCGTTAAATGAATGTCTCTCTCTCAGGTCACACCTATGACTTCACAGAGAGTTCTTATAAACCAGTTGTCAGAGAACAATAAAACCCAGGTCCGAGTCATGGGGAGGCTGGCTCAATAAATCATGTGAGCTGAAAATAGACCCTTATGCAGCACAGTAATGCTCAAAATTCTCCAAGCCAGACTTCAGCAATATGTGAACCGTGAACTCCCTGATGTTCAAGCTGGTTTTAGAAAAGGCAGAGGAACCAGAGATCAAATTGCCAACATCCGCTGGATCATGGAAAAAGCAAGAGAGTTCCAGAAAAACATCTATTTCTGCTTTATTGATTATGCCAAAGCCTTTGACTGTGTGGATCACAGTAAACTGTGGAAAATTCTGAAAGAGATGGGAATACCAGACCACTTGACCTGCCTCTTGAGAAATCTGTATGCAGGTCAGGAAGCAACAGTTAGAACTGGACATGGAACAACAGACTGGTTCCAAATAGGAAAAGGAGTACGTCAAGGCTGTATATTGTCACCCTGCTTATTTAACTTATATGCAGAGTACATCATGAGAAATGCTGGACTGGAAGAAACACAAGCTGGAATCAAGATTGCTGGGAGAAATATCAATAATCTCAGATATGCAGATGACACCACCCTTATGGCAGAAAGTGAGGAGGAGCTAAAAAGCCTCTTGTTGAAAGTGAAAGAGGAGAGTGGAAAAGTTGGCTTAAAGCTCAACATTCAGAAAACGAAGATCATGGCATCTGGCCCCATCACTTCATGGGAAATAGATGGGGAAACAGTAGAAACAGTGTCAGACTTTGTTTTTTTGGGCTCCAAAATCACTGCAGATGGTGACTGCAGCCATGAAATTAAAAGGCGCTTACTCCTTGGAAGAAAAGTTATGACCAACCTAGATAGTATATTCAAAAGCAGAGACATTACTTTGCCGACTAAGGTCCGTCTGGTCAAGGCTATGGTTTTTCCTGTGGTCATGTATGGATGTGAGAGTTGGACTGTGAAGAAGGCTGAGCGCCGAAGAATTGATGCTTTTGAACTGTGGTGTTGGAGAAGACTCTTGAGAGTCCCTTGGACTGCAAGGAGATCCAGCCAGTCCATTCTGAAGGAGATCAACCCCGGGATTTCTTTGGAAGGAATGATGCTGAAGCTGAAGCTCCAGTACTTTGGGCACCTTATGCGAAGAGTTGACTCATTGGAAAAGACCCTGATGCTGGGAGGGATTGGGGGCAGGAGGAGAAAGGGACGACCGAGGATGAGATGGCTGGATGGCATCACAGACTCAGTGGACGTGAGTCTGAGTGAACTCCGGGAGTTGGTGATGGACAGGGAGGCCTGGCGTGCTGCGATTCATGGGGTCGCAAAGAGTCGGACACGACTGCGCGACTGAACTGAACTGAACTGATGCAGCACAGTTCTACTAAGGGGTGGTCATGAAAGACAGCAGTGAGGAAAAATTATCACCGCTCTGGGCAAAACTTCAAGCACTACAAATGGTCATGAACTTGTGTAGATGGTCAGAGTGGGGCAGGTTTGACTGCAGCAGATGCTTTTGGTATTGTGACCATATCCTCTCTCCCCTGCCCTTCGGTTCATACTGGTTAGGCCTCCAACTGCCAGCACCTGCATTTCTTTCTTTCACTGCCCAATAAAACCCACCCTACGTTCCTGTGAAATAGGCCAGTAGTGTTGAGGAATTAATACCTCCCAGGGAGTGGAATACAGGGAAGCAAGGTAGGGAGTCCCCCCGAGGGGAGGAGTTATTTATAACTAAGGTTGTAGAGAATTCCCAGCACATTATGATGATCAAAATCAGAATTATTTTTAGTCAAGTTTTATTACTCTTTTAAAATTATCTCACACGATCTCATTATTGGCAGAACCAAGGCAGACCCTTCCACCACTCTGCTTTTAGAAGCTGCTGCTCGAGGGATCATACAAGGGCCCTCAGACAGTGATGGGCTGGGCAAGACAAGAGTTAGTGCTCCAAGCACCCAGTTCCCTTCAGATAACTCTGAAGCTTGTGTCAGTACCGCTTCTGCATTTCCTCAGCAGGTCTGAGCTCCAGGTATGTTTTATTAACTACCTTTTCTTCCTGTTTCATTTTCCCACTCCTTTTGGATTTTTCTTCACCGTCAAAGTGGTATATTGTATTTAGATCTCGGTTGTAGGGTCTGCTTCTAAAGGAACCCAATTAAGATGGATAGCTATAAAAATATAAATGTCAAGTATCAGTAATTCCACTCACAGGAATTTATCTTAATGATGTACTCACACAAGTGCACAAAGACACATGATTTTAAGTGAATAGTAGTAAGTATCATCAAGTGCTCACCATATACTACACATGTATGCTCTTTCTGTGTCACAACTCACTTAATCCTCAGAAAAATCTTTTGAAATTACTGTTAAATCCCCATTTTACACAAAGAAATTGGAGCATACGGAGGTGAAATAATTTGACTAAGCCTGTTAAGAGCTGGACTTCCTTGGTGGTTCAACGGATAAGAATCTGCCTGCCAGTGCAGGGAACATGGGTTCGATCCCTGGTCTGGGAAGATTCTACATGCCGCTAAGCAGCAAAGCCAGTGTGCCACAACTAGTGAGCCCAAACACTGCAACTACTGAAGTCCATTCGCCTAGAGTCCCTGCTCTGCAAAAGAGGCCACCTCAATGAGAAGCCTATGCACTGCAGTGAACAGTAACTCCTGCTTGCCACATTAGAGAAAGCCCACACATAGCGACAAAGACCGAGCACAACCCAAAATCAAAAGACAAAACAAACAAAACAGCAAGAGCTATTAGTTTAGAGCCAGGGTTCAGACCCAGGAAATCTGATTTTAAGTATCATTCTTGTATCCATTTTGTTTCTTTAGAATCAACAAGCAAGGGTACTTATTGCAGCATTGTTTGTAAGACCTAGAAACAGTTCAAATGTCCATCATAAGAGGATGGGTAAATAAATTATGGTGTGCCATATTAAAATATTTAGAGCCACTAAAAATAATAAGGGTTATATGCTAATATAGAAAGAAGTTTAACATACTGTCAAGTGAGGAAAGCAAAATTCAGAATACTGTGCTTCTCAGGCTTTCAATTGTGCAAAACCCAGAGCTATGTGTGCGTGTATGTTTCGGTGTGTAACTATTACGGGAATAGTTGCTGGCCTAGGAGAGGCCTGCAATTCAAGCATGAGAGGGAGACATACTTTACACTGTAAACCATTATTTTTATTTGATTTTTTTACTGTTTTCATTATTTAACATGTGATACTGAAAATACTGTACAGTTGAGATATATCTGAATTGACATGGGATTACAGCAGAAATTCACTCTGCCTGGAGGAGTCTCAGAGGGGCCCACAAAAGATCCTAATGGATGGCTAAATGCAGAAGAATGTCACTCCTGGTGGAAACATTGAAGGTCCAGGAATGTGAGAGCTCACAGGATGTGGCGTAATTGCACACAGTTTGATGTGTGGAGGTGGCAGGACATGAAGCTAGGAAGAAACTGAGATCAGATGGCCTGAAGAAACATTAATTCACAAGTGAAATAGAATATTCAGGCTTATCAACAGTTAATTTGACAAGGATGTTTTTATTGTAGTTTTGAAAAAATGTCTTTGAGTGTATGTCATCTAGGGTATTACAAGGAAGAAAAAGGAATATATTTCAAGTTAATGAAGGGTGCCTATAAGAAGTATCAATTTTCTTCATTCTCTCTTATTGCAGGACATTTACAAGGAAATGTATATATTAAGAATCAGAAGATTGAATTGAGGTGTGCACATTACCACTTATCAACTATGGGCTTGATGTCCCCATCTGTAAACATACGTTACAGTACAAGCATCATAGAATTAACATGAAGATCATTTAAGTATTTCACACAAAGAAATTAGTAATTGCCTGGCACTTTAGCAGGCACTCAGTAATTGTTACCTATTATTATCGTCAATAAGTTCTAATAAATAACAATTTTCACATGATCAAAATTTTATTGAAATTGCAAGGAACTGAAAGCAGTGAAAGGAAAGCACTTTTCTAGGAAATTAAAGGTTTGCAATTTTAATCCAAAAGAATATCTCCAGGTTCAAAATGAACTCATTTGCCTTTTCTGCTGCCAAACTATAAACGGCACATGTTCTACCTAAAGCCACATGGCTAGATGATAGGGTCACAGTTGTGGGATCTGTCAGCTCATCCCCAATACAGGTCCCATGTTCTCCTGTCCAACCAGTTACATCAAGGATACTGAAGATGGTTGGAAATGTTTGACTATGACTTTAAATGAATACCTTAAAAAATCAGAATTTTCATTTTGCCTAGGGAGAAATCAATTATCTAGAAACCATTAGGTCTAATTTTTTTCTCTAAAAAAACCCTCAACTTTCCTTTCTGCTGAGAATGTCCACAAAGAAGTGACATTTACAAAATAGAAGAAATAAATAATCACTGGTTTAAAAAAATGTCATCAACAGTGTACTGGCAGTAGGGTTCCAGTTAGTATCACAAAAGTCACCAAAACAAGGATGTCAAAGGTGTAAAATTTATCATTATAGGTTGAAACTCAAATGTACATAACTTGAACAAAATATCAGGCTGTTAGAAATATAGAGAGACAGTCAGACAACCTAGATTAGAAACACTTGTATCTAATTTTTATTAGCATTTTATTCCTTTTTAATACTTATTTTCTGGCTTTTATACTCAGTTATATTCACCCATAAATTTCCCTCTCCATAAGTTACAGTGATGATTCATTCTTGTTTTCCAAATCAAAATTTAGAGCACTTGTTTTGATAACATTATATACTTCATGGGACTAAGGGAAACGTTTATTTTAAAAGAATGTCTTTTCCCTAAATTCTGGAAATCTGGTAGTACTCTTGTGACAGTTATAGATACATTTTTCTTCTCTTCATTTAATCTTCTCTCCCTTAAAATGGTTAGTATTAAGCTTTGAATTAGAAATACGTTCAAATGAAAGTTCAAATGGAAAGTGTGTGTTCTATGAAAGGAGAAGAAAAAATAAACTGGGGAAGACAAAAAACATAGAATGGCAGAAATAGACCTCACTGTAAAGAGGATGGAAAAGAGGGAGATAGAATTTCATATAATGGAATTTTTAAAACCATTTTATCTTAAGTTTAAAATGAGGTTAGATCAAATAAAACTCTGTGAAACTCATAGGGTAAATAGAATTATAGCTTAAGTGCAAATAAAAATTGTATTTGTTTGTTTTTGATTCCACAGTGAATAAAAGGGCCCCAGATGAATAATGTTTATCGTTATTATTCACTTTTGACAGATTGCCTTCATCTTCTATTAATGAATATTCAGGAATAAAAAGAGACTCCTACCTTTTGTAGCAGAGCTATACAATTTCTTGGTACTTTCATAATTCAAAGGTCCTCATTCATGATGGGAAAAAGTCATTTCTCAGAAATTAGATGATAATAACATCAAACATTGCTCTAATGTGCATGGAGATATAAGTACATTATGCAGACTCAAAGAAATATTGGTGGACCTGGCTGGTCATAGATCAAAGAACTCGAAGTTTTAGTGACTTTGGGTGTTTTTGAGAAGATAACATAATTACAAGATGCTGCAAAATCATAGGCAATTGTCACTTCTTCTCAACATCCACATGGCTTTGAACTCTGATTATAGAAGCCAGGAGACCCTCCCTTTCCTCCTCAATATAGAATCTAGCTCTTTCCTTCTTATAACAGGAAAACAAGAAAAAGCAGAGAATGTCTCTCATCTGTGACCTTTACAAACTGTAACATAATCAATAGCCTGTTTATTGAATTGGTTCACGGGAAATCTCATATACAATGTTTATATTTGGAGTGGCTAGAGATTTCTAGAATCTTACCTCTTAGTGATGGTAACTGGTTTTTAGCTAGGTAGATAGTAACACAGTTAAAAGACTAAATGTCTGGTTCCCCTTGGTAAATTGTGGTCATGTAGCACGACTGAGGCGACTTAGCAGCAGCAGCAGCACAGTTCAAGGGGATGTTAGCGGAAGTGATGTGTTCAAAGTCTAGTTTACGCACTTAAAAGAAAAGATTTACTTCCACTTCTTTCCTCTCTCTCCTACTGGCTATCATATGGATATAACAGAATGAGATGGAACAGCTATTTTAAACCATAAGATGTAAGCTGCATGTTGTGGATTTTAGAGCAAGAAGACTGTTAGGAGGCTGAGTCCCAGATACCACTGAGCCTCCATGTCAGCCATGTAATAGTTTCACTCAGTTTGAAACAAAGGAGAGAAGAAGGCTTCTGTTTTAACTTCTTTTTCTTTTTTCTTTTTATAGTTGCATTGAGGTATAAACAACATAAAACAAATGGCACATATTTATGTATGCAATTTAATCACTAGGGGCATATGTATACACCCATGAAACCATACCATCAAGAAACAGAACACACACTTCCCTCACAAAATTTTCTTCGTGCCCTTTTGCAACACATCTCTCCATGGCCACCAAAATCCTCAATCAACTAGCAATCTGCGTCCTGCCATTGCATTTTGCATTTTCTTGAATTTTATATGTAGTATGTACCTTTTGCCTGACTATTTCATTTATAATTATTTTGAGGTTTACTCATGTTTTAGCATATATTGTTTTTCTTTTTATTAGTAGTATTCTACTGTATTTATAAATGTGTTCCACAGTTTGCTTATTTATTATGCACTCATGAGTTGTTTCTAGTCTAGCTTTGGAGTATTACAAACAAAGCTGCTATGAATATTTGTGTACAAGTCTTGGGTACAGAAAAGCTTTTATTTCTCTTGGGTAAATAGCTAGAAGTAGAATAACTGTAGAACACATATAGTATGTGTTAGGTTTAACCTTTTAAGACACTGTTAAACTGTTGTCCTAATTTCCATTCTCATCAATAGTGAAAGAGAGAGTTCTGCTTGTTTTACAACCTCAGCAACATATGGTATGATAGTGTTTACTTCAGCCATTCTAGTGAGTGTGTTCTGCTTCATTAACTACACTAAAGCCTTTGTGTAGATTACAATGAACTGGAAAATTCTTAAAGATCGGAATACCAGACCACCTTACTTGCCTCCTGAGAAACCTGTGTGCAGGTCAAGAAGCAACACATAGAACCGGATGTGGAACAACAAATTGGTTCAAAATTGGGAAAGCAGTACTTCAGGGCCATATATTGTAATCCTGCTTATTTAACTTATATGCAGAGTACATCATGCAAAATGCCCAACTGGATGAAGCACAAGCTGGAATCAAGATTGTGGGGAGAAATATCAATAACCTCTGATATGCAGATGATACCACCCTTATGGCAGAAAGCAGAGAGGAACTAAAGAGCCTCTTAATGAGAGAGAAAGAGGTGAGTGAAAAAGCTGGCTTAAAATGGAACATTCAGAAAACTAAGGTCATGGCATCTGGGCTCATCACTTCATGGCAAATAGATGGGGAAACAATGGAAACAGTGACAGGCCTTCTTTTCTTGGGCTCCAAAATCACTGCAGATGGTGACTGCAGGCATGAAATTAGAAGACACTTGCTCCTTGGAAGAAAAGCTATAACAAACCTAGACAGTATATTAAAAAGCAGAGACATTACTTTGCTAACAAAGTTCCATATAGTCAAAGCTATGAATTTTCCAGTAGCCATGTATGGATGGGAGAGCTAGACAATAAAAAAGGCTGAGTGCCAAAGAATCAACGCTTGTGAACTGTGGTGCTGGAGAAGACTCTAGAGAGTCCCTTGGACAGCAAGGAGATCACACCAGTCTATCCTAAAAGAAATCAAACCTAAATATTCACTGGAAGGACAGATGCTGAAGCTGAAGCTCCAATACTTTGGCCACCTGATGCGAAAAGCTGAATCAATGGAAAAGACCCGATGCTGGGAAAGATTGAAGGCAGGAGGAGACGAGATGGCTGGATGGATGGCATCACTGATTCAGTGGACATGAGTTTGAGCAAACTCTGGGAAATGGGAAGGACTGGGAAGCCTGGTATGCTACAATTCACGGGCTCACAAAGAGTCAGACATAACTAAGTGATTGAGCACACACACACATTGAATTGTTCCAGCATCATTGTTGAAAAGATTAATTTCATCACTGAATTGCTTTAACACCTTTGTAAACAAAAAAAAAAAAAGTAAATTGATCATATATGTGTAGGACTAGTTCTGAATTCCTATTCTGTTCCATTAATCTATGTTTATCTTTATGTTGTTATCATACTCTGATTACTTTAGCTTTATAATAAGTTTTGAAATCAAGTAGTATAAATCCTCCAATTTTGCTTCTTTTTCAATATTGTTCTGTATTCTTGGCATTTTCCTACAAATTTTATGATCAGCATTTTATAGAAAACACCTACTGAAATTTTGATTGGATTTGCCTTGGTCCTATAGGTAAATTTGGAAAGGATTGCCATCTTTAACGATATTGTCTTTCATTCTGTGGACATAATTTACCTCTCCATTTATTTAGGTCTTTTAAAATTTCTCTCAACAATGCTTTACATTTTTTAGCATATCAATTTTATGCATAATTTATCAGCTTTATCCCTATTTTACTTTGATGATATTGTAAGTTGTATTGTCTTTTAATTTCCATTTTTGATTGCTCATCTCTAGTATATAAAAATGTTTATTTTCAAAATTTAACATTGTATTTCATAACCATATTAAACTCACTGGTTAGTTTCCATAGCTTATTAAAAATTCTTTAGAATTTTCTACATAGATTATGAAGTCATCTGTGAATAAAAAAAGTTTTGTTTTTTCTAATTTCTGATCCATGTTCCTTTTTTTTTCTTATTCTTGTCTTATTTCCCTGGCTGGATCTCCAGTACAATGTGAAATACAGAACAGATATCTTTGTCTCCTTCTCTGTCTTGGAGGAAAGTGTTCAGTTTTTAAATCCTAAGTATGATATGAAGCTGCAGAATTTCACTGATGCCATTTATCATATTAAGGAAGTTCCTGTTAACCTCTGGTTTTCCGAGAATTTAACCAAGACTGAATGTTAGATTTTTTCAAGTGCATTTTTTTCAAGAATTGAGATAATCGTATGGTTATTCTTTAGTCCACAGATATGAATTACATTGATCTTTGAATGTTAAGCCACCTTGTCTTTCTAGGACAACTGCATGTAGTCATGATGCTATGCCTTTTTATGTCACTGGATTTGATTGACTAGTACTTGTGAAATAATTTTTGTGTCTGTGTTCATGAGAGACATTGGACTATAGCTTGTTTTCTTGTAATGTCTTTTCCTGGTTTTGGTGTCAGGATAATGCTTCATGTTATGAATTGGGAAGTATTTCATGGTCTTCAGTATTTTGTTTAATCAATTGCTGGTTTTCCCTTTGTTACAGCTGATACACTTGTATTTTCTCTAATATTATGTGTGTGTAAAGAGAAATAGATTAAAGTGGCTGTAAGCAAAAGAGAGCAGCACATCCTTTTAAGAATGAATTGCACTTACTGAATATTTGAATTTAATGAAAGCCTCTGTTACCTGTGAATTGGAATGGATGATATTATTGCTAATATGGAATTGTTAGGATTTGTTTGTGATAACATTTACAAATCATTTGGCACATTGCTGGATTGTAGTTTGGTCTAAATAAGTGGTAGCTCTTCTCCTTTTTATTATTAACTTCATTACTGTCATCACTGGCATCATCATAACCACTAGTTTTATAATGTCCATCTTTTAATGATGAAGAATATGAGTATTTCAGAAACAAATCCAGTTATTTATCATTAGAAAATGTCACATCTCTGGCTCTGCACTGTTCTCATAAGCTTGCCACAGGGCTCCCAAGGCTGGCATTCTGCAAGAGAGCAATGTGGTCATCTCTCTTATATGATCTGATGGCTCCTCTGATAAAAATTAGCTACTCAGGTGCAATACTGAGAGAACCAGTCATCTTTTGCCTCAACCAGACCATTGTCAGGTTTGTTAATATATTAGGCAGTAGTTTCAGAATCATTAATTAATTGGAATGCTTTTTCTCAAGCAGTGGAATTCAATGCAGATGAAAGCCATTGCTCTAAGGAGCAAAGAGAGGAAATGATCACAGCTGACGCTGCATATGGATCCAGCAGAATAAACACTGGTCTCAAGATTTGGACACCTGAGTTTAACGATCAGTTTCACATTAACTAGCTGTGTTCAGTATTTCAGTAAACAAATATTTATTGAACTCTCAGTGTATGCCCAGAACTTGCGCACAGATCACAGTGGGAACAGGACAGATAGGGTCTCTGCGATTTATTGATAACATTTTAGCCTTCTTGGGACCTCTGTTTATTCTGCCTACCTCACAAGCTTAGTGTAAGAAGCATTTACATAAAATCATATTGTAAGTTGCCTTACTAGAGAAAATCACAGAATTGTGCATATGATGCTCATGGGTATATGAACTTGAACCAGATTTTTGAATTGTCATTTTCTGTTACAGTCTATGTTCCCCTCCCTGGGCTATGAACTGTGAGAAGAGAAACTGTCTTATACATCTTTGTGTATTGGCATGTGATAATTTCTAAATGCAGGTTGGATAAATTTGTTAATGAGCAAATGAATGAATGGAGAGTTTGGAAAGGAAGTAAACTGGTTAAGGATTACATGAAACTTAGATGATTATACTTAAAAAATAACCAAGAAGAAGTGATGAAGATACAAATCTAGTGTACTGATTAAAAACAGAATGTAGATAAAAAACTGGTTAAAAACAAACTAGCCATTTAGATAGTTTGCAGAGCCTGATTATCTTCTGATCACTTGTTAGCAATCACTAAAAGTCAGAATAGTCTTAACAGTTATGGAGTCCCCAAATGTTCTAGCAGTTAAGAGCCTCTAATGCAATTGTTCCTCTTGCCAATTTCTGTCAAAATTCAAATTTGGAAGATGTTCACTTTGTTCCCAAACAAAGACTTACTTTTTCTCTAGGGCATCTCAGGTGCTTTGATTAAGCAAATGATCTGTATCTGAGGTCATAGGAACCAGGGACCAGAAGTCTCAGCCCCAGTGCTGGTTGTACTTAACTCGTGCGGTAGTTTGGGGCAAGGCCCTTCAAAACTCTGGGCTTCTCTTTTCTCATCAAGAACAGGAAAACATTAGAATGAATGATTCTGTGGCTTCTGACAGCACTAGCATGCTGACTTGATGGTTAGGTTTTCAACATTAGCAAATAGGTTTCAAATTTGTGGTACACTTCATACTGAAGCACCTGAAGCAAATGATGATAGCTAATATGTAGGCATCATTCCTTCCAAAGAAATCCCAGGGTTGATCTCCTTCAGAATGGACTGGTTGGATCTCCTTGCAGTCCAAGGGACTCTCAAGAGTCTTCTCCAA